>ML681963.1:21003391-21057721 GCA_007922195.1 Podocnemis expansa
CCTTACCTTGGAGCTGGACTGGAGCCAGAGGGCCCAGCCATAACTCCTGGGCCAGAGGAGCTCTACAGAGCATGCCCAGATTTTCTGGGCATGCTCCGTTGGAGCTTCTCTGGGCGGGAGTTTTCAAAACTCCCAGCCCCAGAGGAGTTCTGTGGAGGCTGCCGGCAGTGCGCTGCCGGCAGCTTTCGCTGCGCTGGCGGCTGTGGCGGGCTGCGCCACAGCGCACCAGCACAGCTTAGAGGGAACACTGCCAGGGTCCCCTATTTTTAGGGGTGTAGTGTTCCAAGGCCCCCTAAAAATAGGGGAATGCACCAGAATGTTGTGTTCTGGGGCCCCCTTAAAAACAGGACACACCAGAATGCAGCATTCTGGCATGTGCCCCCATGGCTGGCTGAAGGAAGGGGCTGCAGGCTGGAGTGAGCCTGGCAACCCCTCCACCCTCCTTTCCTGGTGCCTGCACCGGCCCCACCCCTTCCTGCTGGTCCTGGGTGGTGCACATGGCCCAGGCTCAGTCTTCGGCCTGTGTCACCTCTCACTGGCTGGCCGGTGCCACAGCCTCCCTCCGGCCTGGTTCCTTGGCCATGTCAGCAACATGGGTAAAGAGGCTGGGGTGGGTACTGGGGACAGGCAGGCAGCCAGCAGGGAAGGTATGGGGGGGGTAGAAGGGGTCAGGATGGTGGACTGGGGAGGAATGGAGGGGGTTGAGGGGCTGAAGGGGGTGGAGTGGGGGAATGGGGACAAGGGGAATGAAGGGGGCTGGGAACGTGTGGAAGGGGTTGGGGGCTGAAGGGGTGTAGTGAAGATGAGGGAGCTGGGGAGTGGGGAGTTAGGAGGGCTGGAGAGGGGGCAGGGAGCTTAGGGAATGCTTTAGGGACTGAGGAGGACATGGAGAAGGAGGAGTCTGCTGGGGGGCAGGCATTTTGGGGGCAGTAGCTTGGGTAGGAGGCAGGCGTTTGGAGGGCAGTAGCTGGAGTGGGGGGCAGGCATTGGGGGGGGCAGTAGCTGAGGTGGGTGAAGGGGGCCCAGACCCTGCGTGAAGGGGGCCCAGACCTGCATGAAGGGGACACGGAAATTTAGGAGGGTTCTGGGACCCACCAAATTATACTTTAACCCCTGGTGGAAAGTTATCAAAACACAGAACAAAGAGATGGTGCTGGTAGAGGGATAGATAAAAACACTCCCCGCTAATAGGGAGCTTGGAGCACAAACACAGGAAGTCAGGACAAGAAGGAGGAAGGGGTCAGACTACTCCAGGACTGAAAAGGTGAAGTGAAGAAAGAGACTAAGGGAGAAGCAAGCCAGAATGTAGGAGATGTGTGAGGGAGGTGATCCTGCCTGCCCTTCTGAAAACAGACAATCCCATGGGAATCCAGAGGTTTAGTTCCTTTCAGAATCAACTGGTGCGGTAGTGACTGAATCTGTGACAGGCTGCAGTGGCAGGTTTGCACCATACTTACAAGGTTTAATGCAGGCCAGATGGGCCTGGTCTGATCTGCTGTTACTGTATGACCTGATCCTATGTTTTACACCCCCTTGCATTTATTTTCATTCCATTCGGTAAGCTCATCCTCTTCAAAGCATCTGACATAGTGGGATTTTCTCCCATGAAAGCTCATGTGAAAAATAAATCTGTTAGTCTTTAAGTGCCACACGACTCCTTTTTTTTTTTTTTTTTTTGCTGGACTAGACTAACACGGCTATCCATTTGGAAATCTACTAGCCCAATAGACAACTAATTAATGAGACTCAGAAGGGCAGAAATAGATGGTGCTGCAAAACTCCAAGATCTGGAAAGAGAAGGGGCTGCTGGGAAAAGGCAGACACTTCCTGGGGAGAAGGAGCCATGAGTAGGGGTGATTGGCAGCAGTCAGTCTCTGGGGAGAGAGAATCATGAGTGGGCTAGATGCTGGTAGTCAGTCCGTGAGGAGGGGGAGCCATGAGTAGGATCAGTGGGAGGCAGTTTGTCCCTGAGGAGAGGGAGCTGTGAGTAGGGGGGTGGATGGCAATCTGACCCTCAGAAAAGTGGAGCTGTAAGTGGGATCAGTAGGAGGCAGTCAGTCCCCAGGGAGAGGGAGTCGTGGGGAGGGAGGAGATGGCAGACACTCCCTGGGGAGAAGGAGCCATGAGTGAGGATGGCAGGTGGACAGCTGTGATGGAATTACAGGGGGTGTTCTGCAGATATGGGGTGTCAGTCTCATGCTAGTCCCCAGAATACCAGGAGACATCATTCTCATGTGTCCCCGATTGCATCTGTAGACTGTTAACAGAAACATCATGTAATGCACTTCACTATAACTGACAAGGTACAGCAATTAATGCATACATGTTAGGACAGCAAACAGATAAGTAAAATTAACTTCCAGTCAAAGACAAGACACATGGGTCAATACACTGTCACAGGGAATTACAAATTCTTCCTATTGTGACATTTTTGAATGTGTTGCCCCAGCTTTGTAAGTATGACAGGTGAGAAGTTGGTTAGCAGCAAGGAATCTTAGCCAACATCAAAGAAACTTTTTGGAAAAAATAAGCATATTGTGGTTTTAACATAATTCCAAAATTGCTGCCTTTAGAAAGGTTCCCACAGAAAGTGTACCGGCAGGTTGCATTTGGGAAAACCATTTTCAGCAGGTTAAAAATGGAAAGTCATCATGCAAAGTTCAGTTTAAAGATTTTCTGCAACTCTTGACCAAAGAGGAGACTTTGTAGAGGCAGAGCTGGCTTAAGGCTTCTGGGGGCCTGGGGCAGCCCACTCTTATGCCTTCCACCTCATGGTGGCACCCTGCTTCAGGGTAGGGAAACACTCAGTGCTTGGTGGGCCTGGCCAGCACTCAGAGGGCCAGGGCCAGACACTGTGCTCCAAGGGGCTCCTGCCCTGCCCCCTTCTGGTTGGTTTGCCCCAGCAGGTCTGGGGTGCTCCCAGGGCTGGCTGGAGTACAGGGTGACCTCTTCTGGTGGTGCTCCAGGACCAGGAATGCTGTCAGGCAGGCCACTGACTGGGGCCTCGGGGGACTGGCCAAGCCAGCCTGAGCTGCAGGGGACCTGATATGGTCGCCCAACAATGCTCCTGGCCCTGGAACACCACTGCTGGAGGCCACCCTGCGTCCCAGTTGGCCCATCCCTAGAGTGCACCTGCCACATGCCTGCCCAGTCTGTACCCCTTTGGATAGACCAGCCAGCAGAGGGGTGGAGCTGGAATGCTTCGGATTGTGATCGCTGGATCCAGAGCCCCAGCACCCCCAGGATCACCAAGGCCCCTCCCAGTGCCTCTCGGGCCCAGCCAGTGCTGTGCCAGCTGAGCGGTGCCGGATCTTTGTGGGGTGGCAGGGGACCCTCTTGGGCCTGTGGCTGCAGCCCATAAAGCCCCTGTCTTAATCTGGCCCTGTGTAGAGGAGAGGGGTATTTACCACTATACAGTAGTCTGTCATGGTAAAACTCAGCTTTTCTGGCTTCCCCTCTGAATTAGGAGGGAGGAGAAGAGGAATTTAGAAAATTATGGAATTTAGGGTTGACCAGAGTCAAACTGAGATCAGTTCTCAAAAATGAATTTGGGGAATATGGTTTTGCTAGTATTTTCAATGGGAACCCAGAAGTGGGGGGAGGGGGTTAACTTCAGATTTATTCTGAATTGTTTTGCTTCCCTCCTAATGCAAGGGTAGTTAATGTGTGCAGGCATTGTGGAAGCTGTGGGGTTCACCCCACCAAAGAACAATCTACCATAGACTTCAATCCAGACTTCTTGTTTGGTTTTCTGTGAACCTGGGTCTCTGCAGACATGTTCTGTAGGTGACAATAATGACAGTGCTGACTGTATGGGATGTGTAGTATTGCACAAATCTTTCTAAGCCAAGCAATAGTAAATCTGGGGAGGGAGAAAAATCAACCCAATGAGAAAAGCAAATCAACCATTCTTTCCCAGACCCAAGGAGGAAAATTTGCCTTCACCATCCCATCTAGCAGCACTGTTACATTCCCCAGGCAAGGAGAAGACAGTGATTTCCACAATGAGCTCTTGTTCTGGATGGCTAATGCAATGTGTACCCTATACCCACATCTCAGTTCCTTTTTAGAGTTTAGAAGGCTCTCCAGGCAATGGGAAGCAGAAATTCAATAAAGATAAAATGACTCTTGAACAATCAGAACTCTTGCTAGAGTTGTATGTTGAAGTAGAAACATTACACTTTGCCTTGGGTGGTTTTTTGAGGTGTAAAGCTGGCCAGAAAACAAAACTGTTCCTCCTCAGCATCTCGCTGAACCAATGGGACAAGGAAGCCTCTGTGCTTTAGAGCAGTGATTCTCAGTCTTTTGTGGGTCATGACACAGTTGAGGGCATATTGCGACTGTAAAGGACCCGTCAGCCCACTCTGGCCAGACTGAACCTAGTCATCTCCCTGGCTTTCCACGACATGCTGCTGTGTGGTGACACAGTAACGTGTCCCGATACAGTGGTTGAGAACCACTGCTTTAGAGTCTCCAGACCTTCCAGAACTGTGGTTATCAGTTTGAGTTTGTTCCTCCCCTGCTCTCTCCATTGTTTCAGCTCCTCATTGCTGTACAGTCTTCACTATTCTGTTAGGATAGTTCTGTGCTTATTTATTACTAGTGGAAATACTCAGAATTGCCCAGGGAAAATATAGTAAAAGGTGTGATGAATGAACTACATCAATTACATTAACATAGCATATTTTATTGGAAGTACTTTTCTCTTATATATTACTTTAAGAAATGAACCCCAAAACTGTAACAAAGTGCATATCTGTTCACTTGCACAAATTGAACACTCCCAATTTAGTTTCATGTGGAAATGGAACTCCCTATTTAGAACATTGGGGATATTGATTTCACAATTACATTCATCCAATTATTACCATTAAAAAACCAATATTTTCCACAGGAATCACGATGTTTGCAGCCTATATTGTTGGTAAGATGTTTTTGCATCATAGCCTATCATTACCCAAGCTAAGTTTTTGAAATATTGATTGTAATACCCATTTTTGTATGATAAAATAAAAGAAAGAGAGTTGAGAGAAGACTAGTGGACAACAAATTAACTGCTTAGTTCGTAACCAGAGGGAAGGGATCTTGTAGTTGCAGTTTACGTGACATGCTTAACAGGAGAGTCCAGCAAATGCCTATAATCAGGCACTACTAAAACCTAATTATCTGTGGGCTGAATTGGGGCTCTGATGAGAACTGATTTCAAGATATAAACAATCCAGTTTATTTAAGTTAGGAAATCAGTAGTATCCATTCAAAATTGTGTGTTTCTAGCTCTTACCATTTCAGAGATGTTTTGGGACAAACAACTTTTCTAAAATATTTATTGGACAATAGATGAAGTACTTAGTTCATGGCCAGAGGGAAAGGATCTCATAGTTGCAGTTTATCTGACATGCTTAACGCAAGAGTCCTGCAAATGCTATGGTCAGGTGCTATTAAAAGCTAATTGTGTGGGGGCTGAATTTGGGCTCCGGGGGAACTGATTTCGAGATGTAACCAATCCAGTTATTTAAGTTAGGAAATCAGGAGTATCTGGTCAAAATTTTGTGTTTCTAGCTCTTACCATTTCAGATATCTTTCGAGACAAACAAACAAACTTTCAGAAATATTTATAAGCTTTCCTGGTCTTCACTTTTTCTCTCAGAAAACTAGCCTTGCAGCACACATTCCCACTTTTTAAGCCATTTTTACTGTGAATAGCATCCAGCCTTTCACTAATAAGTTATTATTAGTTTCACTAATAAGTTCTTGCTGATCCCTGAATATGTTTCACTTCTGTGTGAAAAGAAGCAGATGGCTCCTGTCTTTCAGCCAGCAAGAACTTCCCAGTCAAAGGCCAAAACTGCTGCTTTGTTTGTTATCTATGTGGCGAACAGTGTCTTCCCTCCAGTTAACATCATGAGTTCTTCTGATTTCCACTCTGCACCATTAGTGAGTGTAGGACGTAATTAAAGCACCCCACCACCTGCATACAATTCTCCTTCTGATAAATAGTCCATGTAAACTTTGGCATAGGGTCAGTCCATGGATGGAAAACCCCAATGTCGCAAGCTCTAAATTTTTGCTGTCCTAGACTGAGTATGATACTCACTCTGACTTGTGTGATGTCGCAGTCCTTTTTGCAGCCTGGAAAAAAATCTGTGATAAAGAATGTGACTACTGTATAAGCGAGACAATCTAGGTGAAGTAATATCTGTGATTGACCCAGCTTCTATTGGTGAGAGAGAGGAGCTTCTGAGCTTACACAGACTCTTCTTCAGACCTTATTTCTCTCAACAGAAACTTGTCTAATCAAAGTTATTACCTCACCCACCTTCTCTGTTTAATGTCTTTGGACCAAAATGGCTACAACAACACAGCCCACATTACCGTATAAGGCTTTCTTCATGTTGAGGACACAAGAAGTGCTGGTGGCCTGATGTATGATGCCATGATAGATCGATAGATCTATTCGAGATTGACAAGAACTTGC
Source organism: Podocnemis expansa (assembly GCA_007922195.1). Taxonomy (NCBI): domain Eukaryota; kingdom Metazoa; phylum Chordata; order Testudines; family Podocnemididae; genus Podocnemis; species Podocnemis expansa. Next base: position 21,009,867 of record ML681963.1, read on the forward strand.
TGGAGGTGCTCTCCCTTTCGGGATCATGTCTCACCTACCAGACAGGAAGGGTATGTCTACACATCTCTTTTATTTGAAAATAACACTGGTTATTTCGAAATAAAAGAGATTAGGTCCACATGACGTTTTCTTATTTAGAAATGACAGGATCCATCATTTTGAAATAAGAACCTTCATTTTGAAACAGCTTAAACCCCATTCATTTCAAAACAGCTGTTATTTCGAAATGGTTATTTTGAAATAAGGCCGTTTGGACGTGTTGTTTCGAAACAACACTATTGTTTTGAAACAACTATTTTGAAACATGTCTGAAAGGCCTTATTTCAAAATAACCATTTTGAAATAACAGTCGTTTCGATAGCAGGCTTTCCCTTAATTCAAATTAACTTATTTTGAAATAAGGACTTTATTTTGAAATAACTCATTTCAAAATACTTATTTCGAAATAACGATGTGTGTGTAGACATAGCCGAACTGTTGCAACTGTTTGTTGCAGACTAAGGGCCTGATCCATTACCCTCTGGACACCAATGGAAGCTTTGCAGTGACTTCAGTGTTGCAAAGTGCAGTGCATCTTCTGGGAAGTATGTAGCAGCTGGCATTTTTACTGCTGTCCTTTGAAACTGAGGTTACTCAGTAGCTTGCAGAATCAGGCATCAGGGTCTAGCAGTGACCTCTTCTAGACATGTACTGTAGAAAAGTCAAGTGGGTAAGGACTAAGTGGGCTGAAATGCTAAGGTCTGAAGTTACTTAATAGCCTCAGATTTGCACAGGATGGATCAGAATTCTTTCATCAGGATTAAGGTGACAGCAAACAGGGAATGCTGTGTTCTCTGAATGCAATATTAATTTGGATTAACCACTTGCCTGTGGGGTGTGCATGCATGCTTGAAATATGGGTATTGGACTGGAAATACAAAGGAATATTGCAGAATGTATATAGTCCAGGGCTGAATCCAGGCCTGGGGGCTGTCCAAGGGCTGCCCACCCTTGCAGGACCACTAGCAGCATCTAAGGAATCATGAAGCATTCAATCTAGATGCTGTTTTGCTGGAAGAGGAAATGAACTCAGGTAAAACTGCAATTAAACAATTAAGACTGAAAGTTATGTTTGAATGATGGTCTTTGGAAAGTCTATGAAGGAGGAGAAAGGGCCTGTTGTGGATTTGAGACTTCTGTAGAAGTGTGGGTAGTCAGTGAAATAAGGTTAGACAAACTCCGAAATAGGGTTCCAAGGAAGCTTGTAGAATCTCCATCACTGGAGGCTTATGAGAACAGGTCTGTGGTCTCGGGTTATTTGGTCCTGCTACAGTACAGGGGACTGGACTTCTTGACTTCTGAAGGTCCCTTCCAGCCCTCTATTTCCATCATTCTATGATAAAATACACATTTCAAGGAGGGCTCAGTCTCAGCTGACCTTTTAACAGGTTAAGATGTGGTCCAATTTTGTTTGTTAGTTGTATCCATGAAAGACATTGGGGGTGCATATGGGAGAATCTGGGTCTCTTAAGAATTTTGTTGGTCACAGCCAAATTGAAACACTGTTCTGTGCCTGCAAGTCACGCTGCAGATGTGGATTTCCCCTAGAAGTGGAGGACATTCCCTTTGAAAACTCACTGCAAAGAAGAGTCTGCCCAGCGTGTTTGATTTCTTATATATAAAAACTGTTGCAACAGTGATTTGGTGGTTTCCTCTTTCAGATATACTTTGTAAAGATGCCAGATTATTTATCTCAATGGCTAGCAAAAGCAAAACAAAACAATCCACCCAAAGCACCCAGATCCCTCTACTTTTGAGAGCAAATAGCATCTGGGATTTTAAACAAAGCAAATGACTTGATACAATTTAGTATTGCTTATAAAATGTGTCAGTGGCTTTATCTCTAGTGGCAGGAGCCAGGCTGGTGAGCACTTTCTTTCACCTCCAGAACAGGCAGAAGATAGACAACAGAAATGCAAGATGCCTTGCCCCACCTGGCGTTTGTGTCTGATCTGTGAACTGGAGGGGTAGCGTCTACAATCTCAGGGCTATTCAGTTTCTCTGATCCATTCAGCTGTTAGCGTCACCTCTCAGATCACCAGCTGAGAGCCGGTGATGGAGTTGGACTGAGATACATCAACTGATTTCAAATAGGCACTGCATACATCAGATGGTAACAGCTTGGGCACACTACTGCTCTAAATTGGATTAGCTGGTGACCCAAAGGTGAAGTACTCTGCTTCCCGTGGGGTATCCACTCTCCCCATAACCTGTTCTTCTAAAAATATACAGGGAGGGTAACAAAGACTGCCAGTAGCAGCTGAATATTCCCCCCCCCCGACCCTCCCAGAATTTCCCAACACCTCCCCTCAGGTTGTCATCTACTAACATAGTGTTATACCAATTTAGTGAGCACCCGCCATAATTTCAATTCCTGAGGAAAACATTGTCTCTATTCACAAGGGGTGCAATCTACCCCTGTACAGAGGGATGGGGAGACTAAAGCAGCATCTAGTGTTCCTTCTAGGCAGGCCTAGAGTTAGGGAGGGGAATGTCATTACCCCAAATCAAATACTTCGGGTGACAAATGTAGCCATAGCACCTGTAAGGGGGCTTGAAGTTTCCCATTGTCATGCTGCAAGTTCACTGTACTAATAGGCAGAACTTCTGACAAAGCACTTGTTTTAGACACTCGTTTGATTCATTATTTGTTAGCACAGTCTTTGGCTGTGTCATATTTACTTTGTTGTTTATTGTTTGCTGTTAACAACAGTAATTACAGTACAGTTGTGAGATGAAAACATGACTAAATTATGGCAGTGCTGGTGTAACAATCTCTTAGAACTGACTGGGAAGGCAACAGCTGCACAATTAGGCTATAAATTCTCTTAAATGAACTTGTCTGTGGAAATGGTACCTGTGTGGCAGTGTTTTGGAAGAGATAACTAGACTTAATGGGCTTGGTGAAGGAGCACCAAGAATAGCCTCGTAAAAAAGAAACTTTGTTCTTTGTCATAAACCACTTGCTCTCTTATAAAAACAAAGGGCTCAGTGTTGGGCCATTAACTTTCTCTCTTTTGTTGTGGGACAACTGGCACCAAAGCATCCATTTGACAAGCATCAGGGAACCTCTTCCACTTCATTGTAATCTTCTCTTTGAGGGAAGCCAAAAATCTAATCACAAGTCACTATTGATGCAGAGGGAGCAAAAAGAAAAAAAAATTTTTTTTTTCTTTTAAGTGGCTGTATAATAAATTGAACTCTGAAGTGGGCAATGATTTAGTTTAATTGCCAAAAGCTAAGGTGAAAGGGAAGGTCTTAAAATTCTAGAAATGTGAGTTTAAAATGCTGTGTATTTATTTTTAACTAAAAAGAGCAGTTTATATTTAATTGTTTATGCTGCATTTTAAAATCTAACTGATTTAAAAAGCAATATTTCATGAGTGTAATTTAAAGTTTTCATAAAATTGTTAACCAGACACAAATGCACTGAGAAGTGACACCAAAGTCATGCATCAAACTGCTTTTGCAGAAGAGTGCATAGGATTGGGCCCATAATGACCAGTTTTGAAGTTTTTTTAGAAATCTCTTTCACTTCATTTTCATGCTGTAAAGAATTATGCTGGTGCTAGGACTTCATTACCATGTACACAGAGTCCTTGTTCACAAAACAGCTTAAGAGAAGATAGAAGTTTTCCAGTAGTAAGAAAACATTTCATTCTGGGCAGCCTCCTGACAATTTATGCCAGCAGCTTTTGCACTTTATAGAGGAAAGAAAGCAAATACCTGGTGCTAGTTTAACCAAAAAAATCTGACAGTGTTTTTCTGTCAAAATTCTGATTTGTCAGAATGTGTCTATTTTGATTGAATTCCATTTTGAAAAAAAATTAGATTTTTAATCTCAAAATTTATTTGATCTTTATGCTATTACAAGTTTACGAGCATGTAAAATAAAAAAGTCAAAACAACTAAAACTTTAACTTAACACAACTTAAAGTTTTCAAAAATTTAGTTTCTCAGGATATATTGAAATTTGTCAAGTCTGTGAATAAAGCAAATTCTCTAGCCACAAACAGATAATCTGGTTTCTGAATGGTTTACAAAACTGCCACCATTTCTGCCCATAGAATCCTAGAGTAGAAAAGCTGTCCTCAGGGTCAGAGCAGTGAAATAGTTGTACTTCGCTAATTAAGCAAGTTAATGTATGGAAGAAAAGGTGCAGTAAAGTGATCTCACATTGACTGCTGAGACTTATTTCTGAATTTGGGAGTAGAATGGAGAGCCTGGCTGTCTCTGAAAGAATCATTTTCTTTCACATGTGCTCTAGGATGCTGGAGCTGTTTTCTGTGTAGAGGGCTAAATGCTGATTCTCTGCTTCTTCATGTCTGGCAGTGCCTTGAACCATCTGTAGTTTCTCAGAAACAAATTGTGACACTCAGCAGAAAAGGGAATCAGAATCTGTTGGCAGATCAGGGGGCCTGTCAGATCAGTCTGGAGCAAAAAAAATGGTGAATGTCCTCAGACCTCCTGCATCACTTGAGGCAAATCACTTAATCTCAGTCTCTTAATGTTGAAATTGGGCAAGAAGATGTAACAGGATGCAGAGAGCTGAGCCTCTGTCACTCCAGCTCCCTAGCTGAGGTGCAGCAGAGTTAATTGGCTGGTCTGTGGGCTGATTGCCTGAGAAGAGGCAGCTATCACCCTACAGGAGCAGAGCAGTGACCACCAGACCTTGATAAGGAAAGGGGTGACAGCTGTTCAGTTCACCCAGGAAGGCTTATATGCTGTTGGCCCAGAAGGTAGAAGAAAGGATAGGGAAAGGGAGTGTAGGCAAGTTCCAGAGACTACCAGCTGAAAGGAACTAAAAAGTAGTGGAAGCTTACCCTGTAAATAAAGTACTGGTGACTGCAGTCTGAAGGGTCTCTCTGCCCTTTGTGAGTCAGAGGGAAGCCAAACCAGAAGGGGATGGTGGTGAGGAATTCCCTTAAAGGACATATTTATGAAGTCAGTATAATATAGGGCTAAAATAATTCTTGGTAGAGCATGTTAGGACAAGAAATCATCAGCTTAATCTGCAGCTAGAGCGGTCTATGTTAGATACTATGAAAAATTTCCCTCTATGTACAGATAGTGAAGTAGTAGAATAGATTTGCAGGGGAGACTGAAATCCCCATCGCTGGAGGTTTATGAGAACACCTACCAGGGGCAGTCTGCCACAGTGCAGATGGCTAAACTTGGTCATCTTTTGAGTACCTTTCCAGCCATAATATTTTTGATTCTCTCTGCACTTTTTGGATGGAAGGCAAAGTAGTAGTAGCATAACAGAGGAATCCAGTTGCCATTTCACCAACCATTGAGTGGCTATGGCTACATTAGACAGCACTGCTGTAAGCCCTCTAGTGTAGCTGCTCTAAGCTAATAGGAAAGCCCCAACCAGCAGCAGTAACTCTTGTGATGATGTAGTGTTGTTCATGCAAGTGCTTAGATTGTTGTAACTTGGGTCATTGCTCAGGGGGCAGCTTATTCACACCCATGAATGGTGTTAGTTATACTGATGGAAGTGGTGGTGTAGACATCGCTTAAGTATCTCTGGATAGCTCCCTGCATATGCAACAAAAGCACACTGTACTTCTCTGCTGCCACATTGGCTTGGAGTTTGTATGGATTTTTATTAATATGACTCAGACCCTTCCTCTGGAAATAAGCAATGCTGTAAATATTGGGACCATTCACTTGAAGAAAAATATTGCCCCTGAAATCAGCCCTGATGTCTGCTCTTGAGAAGGAGAAGTTCTGTGCCTAGACCAATATATTGTTCCAGACTTCCCCTCGGAGCAATCTGATTGTGGACAGGATGCTAATTTATAGGAGCATATCTAAAAAAAAAGTATACCTCTGTGTTTGCAGATAATCCACTAGGTCTTGCTGAATGAAAAATTTAGTGTGTGACTGTATAGAGAGGTGATAATTCTTTCATGCAACACTTGCCACCTTTCCTTCACCCCTACCCCACCCTGGAAAAAAACAAAACCCCAAACCCCTGAGTTACCAAAAAGACCATCTTATCCTTGCAGTTTGCGAAATAAAAGCAAAGTGCCAGGTTCCTACAGTGCGCATTGATGTCTGCAAGGAAGCAGCCAATTTGATTTTTCAGTTTCAAAGTGTCCCCAAAAGTTTCAAGTACCTGAAGGGCTCCCAGGACAGCTGTCCTTTTGCACACATCTGGACATTCTTCAGATTGCTCTTCTTTCATACATTTCTCCTGCTGCTTAGTCCTGTGCACTGATCTGCCAATTTAGGGTATTGTACAGAAATCTGAAACTGCTGTTCCATAATAATAGAGTGTCTTTCAGTCAGAAAACCTGTTAATTAGACTGTTTTCTATGTATTTCAGCAAAACTTTGGACATTAGAAGTGAGGCAGTAAGCTAACAAAAAAGTAGATCTCCTAAATATCTACCTTGAAGCATGTTGGCTCAAAGCCATGGCTGAAAAAAATTCAGATTGGAATATGGTGTAACTTTTTAATAGAGTAATTAACCATTGGAACCTAGGTCATGGTGGATTCCTCATTGCTGACAATTTGTAAATCAAGATTTGACATATTTTTCTAAAAGATCTGGCCTAGGAATTGTTTTTGGGATGTTCTATGCCCTGCACCTAACAGGATGAGACTAGCTGATGACAGTAGTTCCTTCTATCCTGGAATCCCTGATTTTGTGTTGTGCCCTAACATTTTGTTTTCTGTGTATTTTGCTGGTCAAAATGGAGGGGCCGGGTGACCAGGTATTGCTTTGTGTTAATCAAGTAACATTGCCATATTATTAACCCTTAAAGATTTTGAGAACAGCTTAGCCATCTGTATATGAGAGGGATTTTTTTAAATTATAGTAAAATTAAGCAGTTATTAGTATTCACAAAAAATGCCTGTGACAGGCTTAGCACAAGTAATGAGAGGCCACCTGCAGTTCAAAGTAGTACTTGATAATACTGTAATTAGATTTGAGATGCAGAAAAGCTCATTAAAATTAAATAACATATTTGTCACTGTTTTATGAAGTACAGATTGCCTAGAACCATGCTGGTCTCTTGACCTTGACTACTTTGACATAGTCCTTGCTTGTCAAGAATTCAAGAATAACATGGGCAAGTCTTTAGAGAGTTCTGAAAATGTGTTAATATTTTTAAGCTACAAGATGAACAAACCCTATGTTTACTTGATCTTTGTATCTGAATTTTTAGAGCGTTCCTGTAATTCATTTTTATTATCTGCTTAATAGACATTTTGTAGAAATTATTCCCAAACAAGGTTGGTTTGCAGCTAGGCGTGATGCAGAGAGGTTGCTTCATATTTTATTGGAGAAGAGGTGCATGATGTAACATGTAGTTTGTGAATGTTGCTGGTATTTTGCTTATTAAGGTTTATTTCATTCCCAGACGGACAGGGCACATGAGGCCTATGCACCAGTGAAGTTCCACCTGAGTCTTATGGGTTGTAGCTTGTATGACTCAATTGGGGCTTTAGTGTTGGGCCACCCACACAGCTCAATTTCATCCTCTGCCAATGCATGGGTGTCTGTTTTCAGTGAAGCTTGTAATTTAAGGGAAGTCAGGCAGTTTTTGTTCAAAAGGACCAGATACTCATGTTAAAAACTGTTCTGCTGTCTGAATGGCCCCAGTGATTTAATTGGGACTGCTTGTGGGGCGACATACGACTTAACTTGAGTAAGGGCAACAGAAAGATTTGGTCACTCCATTATTGAAGCCTGCTGTTCCCCTCCTACAGCCTCATGCTGATGACTCTAATCAGTAATAGCCTGCCTTTGCCATTTGCTGGGCTGTTTAATAGACCATTCTCTGCTACAGCAACGTCTGATGAATATCACTGAGCGCTGCCAGGCCACTGCCCCCATAAAGTTTCAGAAGATCATTGGATCAGGCCAGATTAATGACCCCATTCCTGCATCAGGCTTTTGCATCAGGTTTCTTGTGTTCTGTCAGTATCAGTTTCCCCAAGCAAACAGAGTGGAGACTGTTTCTGGGGCTGTAAGTTGCTGAGATTGCCCTCGCCTTTGGAGCCAATCCTGGCATGTTAGAATTAGACTTCTGTATCTAGGACCATTATCTGCAGGTTCTCATAGTTTCTGATATTTATCCCATGGATGTTCTTGCTGTGCTTTCAGGCTTGTTGAGATCTAAAATGTCATTGGGTCCTGGAATTCCAGTTCCCATCTCTGAAACTGCTGTTTAAAGCAGGGGTCTCAAACGCAAATCACCATGAGGGCCACAGGACTAGTATGTTAGCCCAAAGGCTGCACCATGCTTGAGGGCTATATGGTAGCCCAAGGGCTGCATCACTGAAAACTTTTCTTACAATGATTTTGCAAATATTGATAGTGATAGTGTCATTGCAGGCCACACGAAATAACTTTAGGTGCCGCATGAGTCCCTCAGGCTGTGAGTTTGAGACCCCTGGTTTAAAGTTTGTTTATAGTGACACAGATTTGGGCTATGCTGAACAGGGGAATAAAGACCTAATATCTACCCTACTGAGTTTACATTCCAAGTGAAAGAAGAGCTGATAGCATGCAGGGGAAGGTGACTTTGGGCAAAGTGGGAGCTGTTCACACAACATGAAATGACTTTTATTTGTGTTGCACAGGCATGGGTCTAGGGCTAAGGGACAGTTATGGAGAGATGGGTAAAAAGTAGCTGTCTGAGAAGAGCTAGGAATTAGTGGGAAGCTGTGTAGGTTTCAGGGATGCCATTTCAGGGAGAAAAATTAACATGGGGTAAAAAGGGTGGGTGCAGCAGACCTGCAGAGGCATCACCAGAGGGAGTGAGGTGCAGAGACCTGAAGGTGAGGCTAAGGACATTGAAATTTCCATGGAAGAAGATGCAGAACCAGTGATAAGAATTGACAGTATATAACTGATTATTGAAATGGATTTGCCGTCAACTGAAATCCATACGATGACCAAAGCAATATAAAAAAGTTTGAGAGTGTTTAATTTTGATGGTATTTTTACTGTTCTGTCCTGTACAAATTCTCCTTACGTTTGCTGTGAATTCTGTTTGGTAAGTGCCTGAATGGCCCCAGGTCCCAGCGGCGCCACGTCTGGGGCTGATGCTGCCGGCCCCAGGTTGGGGGCGGGGAGTGGAAGGGGAGGGGTTTGGGGCAGGGCTTGAGCCCCCAGTAACGCCCCAGCCTCCGCCGCCTCCCTTGCCTTCCCCGCCTCCCCCCCAGAACACGGTGAAACACCACTCCAGGGCCTTCTATTTTTAGGGCCCAGCATTCAGGCCCCGAAAAATAGAATGTGGACCTGGAACACAGCGTTCTGGCTCCACATTCTATTTTTAGGGGCCCTGGAAGGCTGAGCCCCTAAAAATAGTGGGCCCTGGAACGGTGACCTGATGTGTTCCCCCTTACTTTAACCCCTGCTGAATACAGATCTAAAACCAAATAGAACTTTGAGGAAAAATATGTTAGTCAGGAAGTGCAGACTTTGTATGTTTCAGGTTTGCTCTATCACTAGGTCAGCCTCCTCTTCCTCTGCATGCTTTATGAACACTGAAGTGATTTCTTGTATTATGAAATGAACTATGATATAGATTAAACTCAACTGGAAATGCATTTTTCAGATATGTAATAAGGGTTAAGTCACAACAGCTGGTGGTGTAGCTCCTGCTGAAAAATCTGTAACGGTGAGAGAGTTCAAAGTTGCCTGCATCTTGGGGTACAAGCTGATAAAGTCGAAACAAGCATAAGCAACATGGAGCTGTTGCTTTGTTTGTTTTTGTTGTCTGGGAATGTGTGACCTTTTTCCACTCCCATGACAATGCTGTATGGTGTGAGAGCTCCCTGCATAGTAATGGCACAGCTGAGGCTGAGGGATTTCTCCAGCAAGACGACAGTATAGAGAGAACCCATCTTTAAGGAGTATCTTGGTGCCATCCTGAACTGAAAGAGTGAAAGTGCAAAAGAGCCAGCTTAATTTTTCTGTATGCAAAGTGCTATGTGAGTGTTAGCTGGTTAAGAGGAACTTTAAAGATGGCTTTATTATTGCCCGGATTGGGGTCATACATCGTGAGAATCCTATTGCAACGACATAACTTAGGTAGTACCCTCCTTGGTCAATGTATGTTGAAGTTTTATGAAAGAAACCAGGCTCCGTATGATTGGGGAAATGGGCAGACGGGCATTTTGCTGGATGATAAAGAGAATTCTCACCACATAGAGTTTCCTGGGATAGTAGTCACATGCAAATAGTTTACATATCTCCCAGCTCACAGTTAGGAGCTTTGTGCCATCTGCTCTTTACCTCAGAGTCCTTAATGCCCCTGTCAGTGACTCCAGAAAGTATGCTTAGAGAATTCTCTCATTTTTTAGGCCTTTCCCTGGCTGACAGATATGACTGACAAAGGAACTGGAGACAACCCTCCATTCTACATGGCATTCCCTCCATCATAAAAGGAAAGGTGGTGTCAGTGAGGAAAAAACCTTCCCAACTCATGCACTGGTTTTTTGCTGGGGTTAGATCCTTCTGCTCAAGTCCAATGGGCTGATTCTTGCTCTAGCACTCTGGGATAAGTACGCTTTCCAGACTCTGTTCATAAGGTTTTGTCTCCATCAGCAATTCAGCACTCCAGTTGTTTATTTTTCTTTTATTTTTGATGTTGAATCATCCAATGTGGTACAGCCCCAGATTTCTCAGTCTGGATGACCCATGACAGGGGCTGCACAATGTTATTTAATGAATGGAACTGACAGTTCAGGAAAAGCTTTCTTTGAATATCTTATTTGCAAGTCATAAATAAATGCAAACAGTTTGTATGTTGGGGCTGAGACTTCTCTTAGTCTACGGATCCTGCAGGTGCCTCTGCAGAATAATTAGTTCAGATTTTCATGTTAAAAATAGTGTATAAGTTTTTGCGGAAACATTGTATTTGCTTGTGACAGCTGCGGCAAAGAATAACTTGAATGTCCTGCAGTGTCATGAACTGAAGCGACTAAAAGAGATTGGGTGAGTTGTGTTTATTCTCTTTGGAAAAGAGATGATACTGCGATGACCTCTTTTACGTTTTTAACGTTTCAGGCAGATTGATAAAATTGATCCAAGTAAATTCTTAACACTTCAAAGGAAATGAAAGCAAGAGGACATCACACAATTTATGGGTTAGAGGATTGGGCACAGAAAGCACTATGTGAATGCATCTCACACAAAATATAATAATAAATCTGGAGTCTGTTAATAGGTGGAGTTGAAGGAATTGAGAGGCCTCAGAGGTTGATTCAGGTGCAGCATATTTGTCCATAACAGAGGGAAAGAGTGCCGATGGGGGTGAAAGAGACAAAATAGCTCTTGTGATGGGCCATGTGTCGTACTCCATTTCCTACTGTAATGTATGTATTTAGGAACTGATGAAGAATTGCCAAATCAGAACAGACCTGGTCTATTTAATCCGGTAGCCTCCTACTGGTACTGGCTAGTATCAGATGTTTCAGAGACGATGGCAGAAAACCTAGTCTTGTACTATTAAGAAATAACCTTCCCAAAGGAGATGGTTCTTCCTAATTGCGTCAAATAGAGGTTAGTGCACTATTGCCTAAGGCAAGAATAGTTATATCCCCTGGAAAATACCATCTAATGTAATTGTGCAAATTCTCTCTATTCTTCTAATGACTCAGCCTTTTAGAATCTAAGTTCTTGCCTTCAGTGATATCTTGTAGTAATGAGTTCCACAGGAGAATTATGCATTGCAAAACCAATTTATTTTATCAGAACTAAATTTAGTGATTTTTCAATTTGTTGTATTTCTCCTTGGTCTTGTGGTGCAAGAAAAAGTCAATAGGAATCCCCTGTTCATCTTTTCTATTCTATTCATGATTGTGCATGCCTCTATCAGTAACCTTAGCATAAGTATTTGATCTCAGCATATGTAAAATCAGGTTTTAATTCTTATAAAATTGCCTGCAGGTTGTGTTGTTGATTTTAAATTATTTTGAAATGGAATTTGTTTACAATTTGTGGTTATTGGATTTAGGTTGTCAGAATTAGCTGCTTTATTTCTCTTTTAACTGGAAAGCAAGGAGGTATTTTGAAAGGCGAGTGGTAATTGGTCTTTAGTATGGACACTTACCTGTATCCTACCCATCTCATTGGAGCCCTGAAGGTTCCTTCCATTCCCCACTCCTCTTAAGAGGGAGAAAAAAAATCTCTTTTTGGGGCTACACTGGCTGTTCCTTTAGAAACAATAGTACAGGCTGTAGATTACACTCTGTTGAAGGATGCTGGGCTGAGTGAGCCCTGGCATCTAGGCAGCTGTCTTTCTTCGCAGCACATGCATTGTAAGGGCAGCGGCAGTACATGCTTCCCCATCCAACCCGGGCAACATGAGCCAGGCCCCTAACACTGAACCGAGGGAATCCCTGTGCTCTCTCTGTAAGAGATGGCAAATGTGCCAACAGCAATGAGAGAGCCCAGAGAAAAGGCAGGCACACAGAGCCCAGCCCCAAATCCAAGCTGTTGCTGTGAATCTCAGCAGATGGGCTATTGGTCTTTTCCCACTTTGTCCCTGCAGCAATGGAATTTGATTTATAAGAAGGTTTCTGTTGTAACCTATAACTATAAATGCTTTTCTTGGGGGGTTGCCTGTATCTTTTAAATGCCTCTCTATCGAAAGTCATGTAGATTGATTTTTTCTTTCCTGTGACAGGGAACATGACCTTTAAAACCCAAAGTACATGCCTGGAGACATCAGAATTGCCCCCCCCGCCAAGTATGTGAACTGCAGCTTTACCTGCCTTGCATTGGTGAGCTTGTCCACAGAAGCAAAGCAATATTCAAATGTCTCCTCTTCCACTACCTGTGCAGTTGCAAGAGTTGCCTGGGGACCCATCTCACAGATCTATTATAAGGGTATTGCCTTTGACTTGACACATGAAATGCTTCACCTTGTGTGAGGCTCACAGGGGACTCAGAAGTCAGATTCCTCCAGTGTAGGAAACATGGCAACAAATTGCCTTGTGTGTGGGAATTGTGGTGTAGGCTTATTTCGCCTTTTATTTTTATTTTACATGGAAAAGAATTGACATGTAATTGCCCTACTGACTCCACATCACATTGTGTTTTAAAGGGCAACTCACATGAGCACCTCTCCTCATGTAAAGGGTTCCCATCTGAAAACCTCACCAGAGGCCTGACAAGGTGCCACTAAGAACTACAGACATATTAAAATCCCTCATGAGAATTGCTGTTTTGGGGAAGGCAGCCAGCAAATCCAGATCAGTCCAGTCAGGTAGCAGGCACAGATACAACTCTAGTGCTGCATGTGTACAGTAACTGACCTCTGCTGGAATCTGCCCATGTGTCGGATGGTGCTGCTGAAGGGAAGGGATTTCTCAGTGTTTGGATTCTATAGCTCTTCTTTGGAAGGAGATGAAGATGCTTGTAAATTAGCAATAGTGCTTCCAAAGGACTTGGATTTTCTATCTAAGCTTTGAGGAGTTTGCATTTCTAGAGAGCAGTTATTCTTCACCCAGTGAATTATATTAATATGCAAGAAGAAAATGTTAGTGTTCATTTGGTAATTAAATTCATTTGGCATTCTGTTTTGATTGTTATTTCTCCACTGGTAAGTAAATACCCTTAGATAGAAGCATGACTGATCAATTGCCTCATATGTTTTGGTCAGAGGCATTTACAAATCTTTTTGGAGACAAATGTTCTGTTGCCAGTAATAAAGTGCAGAGAGCTTCCAGGATTGCATTCATCTTGTCTTACTTCAAAATTTTGTGTGCTTATATGTGTTCACATAAGCCCATTATTTGCCAAGTTAATTTAGCTCTCACATCTGCCACACAGTGTCTGCAAATCTGGCTTTTAGAAGGAGGTCGAATAAAGTTTTCAGGCTGGGAAGTGATGGGAAGTACTGCTGTTTTGATGGTATCACAAATGCTAAACTGATGATTTTACTTGCATTGTATTTTTTTTTTTCAAACTTAATTTTAAAATGCCAGAGTGACTTGTTTTTCAAAGGTAGCTTTATTGTTTTGGGCCCATTGTAGCTACATTTTGGGGCATGTCCATGAGGGGAGAAGTTAGAATGCAAGATTGCACAGAAAGTGCTGATGTTTAGAAGTAGACGGCTGATTTTGCCTTTTGTCCTTTGGTTTATCCTTTTTCTTAGTGGTTGATCAAACCCTAATATGGTTATCATATATTGCATTTGAAGCACATATTGTGAAAACAGAGTTTAACATGATGAACACCCGGGGTTTCACAGAGTAGGATGAAAGAATATTTCAAAGTAGTAGATAGCTTTTCTTTATGTTTCTGCATAGCTATCTTCTATAGATTTGCACTTGGCTAATTTAAAACCCTAAAAGAAGGATCGCCTTGTGTAATATTGATTTTTTTTTCAAAAGAGAATAAATAATTAAGCCACAATGATGATTTTTGTAATTCTTCTAGTATAGATTTTGCCAAATCTCTGTGTATAGAGAGGCTGCCCAAGGAATAGCAAAGCTTGACTGTAAATGTGAGGAGAAAGGGGAATTCCAGGATAAAAGGTGCTGTGCTCTGATCCTCTTGTTTTAAAAATAAAAAAATTGGTTAATTTACAATGAGGTGCAAGTCCTGACAACTGTGAAACCCCAAATCCAATACTAAAGAACATTTCTTTCTCTCAGTTAGTGCAAAAAGCCATCTTTTGCCTGATATTTGTGTTGGTGGAAGCATGACACAAGTGGAAACCTGCAGCAGTTATCTATAAGGAATTTTCCCACTATTTAAAAAAAACCAAACAAACCCTGCCCTGGCTAGTTACAGTAGGGCTACCATATGCCCAGTTTTTCTCGGACATGTCATTCTTTTCGCACATTAAATCTCCATCTGGCCAGGTTTTTTAAACACCAAAAAATGTCCAGGATTCTGCCTCATCACTGAGATAGCTGGAGGAGGAACATGCGCACCATCAAGAGAACAAAGGCAGCACTCCAGCCAATCCTAGCTCAGCTCTGCAGTCTGCCAACCAATCAGAGACTGTCACAGCAGGCTGGGCTCGAAGAGAACCGCCACCTCCCCACCACTTGCTGTTAGTCAGTCAGCACCCTGGCCTTTGGTTGGGCTCACTCAATCTCTGACTGGCCTGTGATTGGCTCATTTCTCACACAAGCCCCACCCACTTTTTTCCTTTTCTTGTGTTTTGAGATTTCTGTGCTATGCTGTGACTGAGCCTCTGATGGGCTGGCTGATCATAAACAGAGTTGAACTGGGATTGTGTGAAGCAAATCTTCTAATTTTTTTTCTTTGTTTTTGGCCTTCTTTGAGGCTTCTCATCCAAAAAGAAACCTAACCCATGGCTGGCAGATGATAAGCAGCCGGGCTTCCTGGTAAGCCCAACTTTCCAGCATGTGTCAGTGTCTCTGTCCCTTTCGACCATTACTGTGTCACCAGCCATGGCCCCACCCCCACCAAGAGCACCCCAAACCTCCCTGGCCCCCCCACCCATGGCCCAGAGCCCCCCATTCCCTCCACGCATACATAAGCCCCAAAGTCCCATTCTGTACCCACAGCCCCCCACTACCACCCCAAGCTCCCCCCACCTTCCTGACCCTGTCCTCATTACCCAGAGCCCCCATCTTCCATACCATAGCCCCCAAATCTCCTGACCTCCCATCATTTCTACCCAGAATCCCCCATCAGCCATTCTCTGGAGTGTCCTCTTTTTTGGAAAGTTTAAATATTTACAGTGCAATGATCACATTTAATTTAGATTTTAAATATATTATATTCCTTTTGTACATGTTGCAGTTGGCTCACAGGACAGACTAAAGCTCCTTGTATCTTTCTGAGTGACTACCATTTACCCATAAGTATAGTAAGCATTACATTTCTGATAACTAACACAATAAAACATGGAGTATCTTATGTATCTGTTTTGGCTATATTTGTGTAGTATAATATTCTTTCTTAGACATGTTTATATTATATTTTAATAATGGCCACAAATAGGTTGGAGAGCAGAGTTGGAGAGTGCATGTGAGGATCCAAGAGCAAATACACTGGGCTCTGGCGACAGTAAAGGAGAAACTTTAATTTTGTGGCTTTTTTATTTGGTGAGCTGTGAATCTGTAAGGTGTTCATCCTTCTGAAGTGAAGCCAGGACTGAGCCTCCAGTGTAAAGGTGACAAGGAAAAATGACATTTTATTAAATAATAAAGAACATTTAAAAATAAAGCAAAGGAAGGGGATGCAAACTGAAAGGAGAGTTTGTGAGAAGTTGACAAGATCACTTAATACAGTAGATTCTCTTCATAGCTAATGTGGACTTCAGATCTAAACAAATTTGTAGTTCTGCTGTGAATCTGTGCTAAGTAGAAACATGAACTTCCAGTGATATTTATCTCCATCTTTTCAATTTTTTATGGACACTGTAAAATGTTTTAAATGCCTTTGCTCACTTCTACCTTAAAAATAATGTGTGAAGCTCTTACACAATGTCCATTAGAATAACTTTGTAATTTTCTAAAATTAATTTTTAATAATTTGTCTTGTTTTCATTTGTTATATAAACATCTGTTTTTAAAATGTATTTATTTCTCAACAATGTTGCTATGAAGGAGACTCAGAATTTCAGGATCTCCTGGTCAAATATGTTTATGGTTCTGTTTAGGGTAATGCATTAACCTAAACAACACCATCCACTCCAAAGCTTAGCATAAAGCTGCAGAACCATATTTTAAGCAGATGAATTTTAAACGATAAAACCATACTTTAAGCAGATGCATTTTAAGTGTATTTTAGACCATATTTTAAGCAGATGAATAGTTAACTGTCACAATTAAATCAAAATCATTATGAAAGTATTCCTGCCAAATGCCAGACACAGAAGTAAACTTAAAAATGTTATCTTGGAGCGACAGGTTCTTTGTCGGGTAAATAAGCTAGCTAGAATGAGAACAGAAGAGAAGCAGCTTCCTCACCCTCTATTAGGTTTTCATTAAGGAAGTGATTTTTAACTTAAGGTGCACCAAAAAAAAATATCTCTACATAGTAAACTCCTTCATGTTTTTCAGCAAAGACTCAGCCTTCTGCATGCAGTCAGCACACTGTTTAAGACAGGGTAAAAGGGTAGGAATGGGAAGAATTGAAAAGAATTACTTAACTGTGCACTTGATGACTTGTTAGGGACTATATTAACTGAGAGGGATGAACTCTGGAAAGTGAGCAGGTGTGGGGGTTGGGGTGATAGATGTGGCAGGATGCTAACAGAAAGGAGAATGTTTGTTGAAAATAAGAAAAGAGAGGGAGAATCTGTGGAGCACGTACCAGGCATTAGCCCAGTGTGGGGAAACAGAATTAATGTTTTTGTGACACATTTCCTGAGGCCCCGCTGCTGGTTGAGGTGAATTTCTGTGCCTGGAAGGAAACCCTGCTGGCCCCAAATCAGTGACCTCTGTCTAATATCTTCTCACCCTACCCAGAAGTGCAGAGCCCGTCCCAGAATGAGAGTGAAGAAAGAAGTCAGCCTGTACCCTTTGCAGAGGAATACTACTCTTGGGTTAGATTTAGTTTTGACTTGTCTGTCTGAACTATGATGTTACTATTGGTATAACAGCTTTGTACAGCATCACGCACTCATGCTCTTAGCCTCTCTTCTTTGCTTCCCTTCTTGGAAGCACTTCTGTGCCAACATTGGAGGAGATGCTTGTGTGTCATTTCTGTACTATGTCTGCCAGATGGGCTTGAACCCTGGGTCTTCAAGGTCACAGCCAAGAGTTTGCAGAGTTGTTCTTCTTAGCTTTAGCTGGTAAGCATGGTGAACCTGTTATTCTCAAGTTCCAAAATGGCAGCCATGTTAGTCTAGTTCAGCAGAAGAAACGAGGAGTCCTGTAACAGATAAAAGACTAACAGATTTACTTATCATGTGAGCAATAAATAAACCTGACAGTCTTTAAGTGCCACAGAACTCATAGCTTCCATTACTCTCAGGTGAAACAGGCAATAGTGGGAGTATTCATGCACTCTGAAGTATGTTTTTATAAAAGAGGGAGACTGTACATACAGTTTGGACATAGGATGTATTTCTGTAATCACTTTCCACTCAGTTGATTCTGGTAATGGTAATCTATGTGACTGACATAATCCATTTACAGAATGTGAAAATGATGCATCAGTGAATGTACCTTAGTGTCCAGGTACTGTCACTTGTCAACGTAATGTAAACACATAAACATTAGAGGAAGCTATGTTGATCTGTAACATCGAGACACTACATCATTATTAACAACAAATGCTGTATTCTAAAAATGCAAAGTATTAATGCATTAACCTAAACAACACCATCCATTCCAAAGCTGAGCATAAAGCTGCAAACTGTTAATGAAAGTCTGTGTGGTTTCTTCCTCTTTGGAGCAGTCTGGAGTCATGCATAATGCAATAGTGCAGTCACGAAAAGAAGCTTGCACACAATCCTTAACATTTCTTTTTATGTCCCTGAGAAACTGATCTTTGAAGTGCTCCCTGATGGTCTCTTGATTGGTCCTGGCAGCATCTTCCAGGAGCAGTCTAGTTTGCTCCTTCCATCCACTGCAGACTACAGGGAGTGGAATAAGAACTTCTATGCTATTCCTCTGAATTTATGCATTGTCATTATTTGGTGAGGGATTTTAGGCTTTGCCCAGTTATGAATCTTCTTTGAGGGGCCAGGACCCTGTTATGTACTCTGCCTTTTTGACACATAAGGCTAAACTGACTTGCTAGAGGAGATAGTCATCCTCTGATCAGAACAAACAACCCAGCCAGGCCTGGAACAGTGCAGTCATTTGATCATCTAGGCGGAGGCAAGCAGGAATGTTATATCAGTTTCCAAAGGGATAGCCGTGTTAGTCTAGTCCAGCAAAAAACAAACAAAAAAAAAAAAACACACAACAAGGAGTCGCGTGGCACTTTAAGACTAACAGATTTATTTTTTGCATGAGCTTTCGTGGGAGAAAATCCCACTTCCTCAGATGCTTTGAAGATGGGTGAACTTACAGAATGGAATGAAAATAAATGCAAGGGGGTGTAAAACATAGGATCAGG
Organism: Podocnemis expansa; assembly: GCA_007922195.1. Lineage (NCBI taxonomy): Eukaryota > Metazoa > Chordata > Testudines > Podocnemididae > Podocnemis > Podocnemis expansa. The sequence continues at coordinate 21,028,933 of ML681963.1, forward strand.
TCATACAGTAACAACAAATCAGAGCAGTTGTTAGGTTCAAACCATAGGAAGCCTGAAGTCAAATGACCTTTTGTGCTTCGAAGCATTTGACGAAGTGGGATTTTCTCCCACAAAAGCTCATGTGAAAAATAAATCTGTTAGTCTTAAAGTGCCACATGACTCCTTGGTTTTTTTTATGTTATATCAGCACTATCAGAAGTGGAGTCAAACAAACTAGAGGCAAATAGCACTGTCTTCAGACTGAAGGAGATCTTTTTATGCCAAGCATTCCTTTGTCTTCCTTGCTAAATAAAAACAAAGGGAATGAACTTTCCAAGTATATCCCTTGATTGGACACAGTCTTAACTTTTATGGTATTTGTGCTATCCCCAGAGATGCTTTAACAATTGTCTTTATTAAAGCCAGTTTCAGTCTGCTTCCATTGCCCCATGCCAGGAATGAGTAGCAGGACTTGTCATTCAGTTTGTGCAGGGCCATCAGGGTCCTGCTGAAAGCATATGCAGCCTGGGGACCTTGTGCTGGCCTTCAGTGTTCTGCTGTAACCTCCAATTATTGTGGGGTTTTGGAATCTTTTTGTTGGTACATTACAAACTAAAGCAAATTTCTTTCATTCTTGGTGAGTGACAAAGTGACTTTTTCCTATATGTGTGAGATATTTTGTTGTGCATGCCCAAGGCCTCCAGTGCCAGGGCAGTGGTGGGAGGTAAAGCATTGTCTGTAAAGTCATTGGGAAAGAGGCGACTTTGAGGGGAGCCGATGGAAATTTCAAAATTAAGATATGGGATGGAGAGAAATTTGGCACACTGGGGGAAGGAGTTTGGAAACAAAAGACTTAATTGTAAATTGAAAAGTTGGGGAATCTGGGCAGAATGCCTGAATGCCAAAGGATAGAAATCACCTTGCTGTGTCTTCATTTTCCAAGGCACTCATCACAGGATAAGTGATTATGAAATTAGTTGACACACAAGGTATGTTAGAAGCAGAGGTGTGTGAGTTCCAAAGACTTCAGCCTTCATGTCTGGGAAGGGGGAGGTGTCTGGTTCTGGCTGAAATTCAGGAAAGAATCTATAAGTTTTGAAGACTGACCTATTAATGAGCTTGTAGTTGAAAGATTTTCTCCAACCTAACTCTATGTATGTTTCAAGTGTTTCTCAAACGCAAGATGGGAAAGTTGGTTCAGATGCTCCTTCAGTCATGGTTGCAGTGTTAGGAGACACTTGGAGCATGGTAGTGATCTTCTTTGCATCAGCCCAATAACTTGAATGGAAAGAGTACACCCTTTTGCTTTAATATTGAAGAATAGTGGACAATCCTGGTGGTGGATTGACATGCTCTCACTTGGATTTAGGCCTTCTTGGGATCCATTTGATTTCTTTTTCTCATTCATGCATCTGGGCTCTTGCTTGTGTGTAGCCACTTCACTTTTCCCTTTTTTCCTCTCACCTCTGCTAGCTCTCTTACTGGGGGTCTCTGAGGCCTTGTACATAGTAGAATGTTATTGTGGAATAAGCCATCTTATTGTGGAGAAACAAGCCTACCATACACACTTGAATGCTCCTTGTTGCATTACAAGTGCCCTGTTATACCACCAGAACAATAATACCACCTTTGCGAGAGCCATAACACCCATTATGGAACACCTCTTGTGCTCTAAAGTGCACGTAACCGTTGATGGACTTTTCCACAATAAGTGGCCTCTGGAAATGCCCTAGAATTCCAAGCCTGACTGCTCTGGTTTTCCACTTGGACTCTGCTGCTCTGATGTGACTAAAATTTGCTGTATAGACTTTCAGGCTTAGGCTGAAACCTAAGCTCTGGGTCTCTTTCCCCCATCGCAGGCTTGAGCCTGAGCCTGAATGTCTGCATGGCAATGTTACAGCTCTGGAGCCTGACCTCTGCAAGCCTGAGTCAGGTGGCCTGAGCCAGCTTCAGGATTTTTATCCCCCTATAGACATACCCTATGGGGTTTGTGTCCCTAATGAATCCAGGCCCAGGCTTGTCTGCTGGATAGGATGTTACTCTTTTCTTTCTTGTGAACTTTGATTTGTATTTGCTTTTTATGAAGTGCCTTGTGATTTCTTTTGTTTTTAAGTTCATTCTAAATATTTCTATTTTAAGAATACCTGAGAGTACTTTAACTTTTCAGATCTCTCTTGAGTCAGTTGGTTATTTAGTCACCACACTACTGTAATACTTACACTTTCAGGGAATGCCAAAGGGTTAAAAAAAAACAAAAAAAGAGAGGGAGAGAAGGCCTTGAAAGTAATTAATAGCTCTAGTGAAAGTGTCTCCTGGAGAAGAAGCAGTACATAATGTGGGTTTTTTTTTCTTTCCTCCTCCCCACTCTTTGTGAGTAATAATATGGAGGTGTCTTGGGGTAGGAATATTTATAGATACTCCACATTTCTGGAGTGTTGAAATTTTCCCTTTGTAGCACTTTAGTTATAAAAGCTAATGAAAGTACAGAATGTGCCATGCAGAGGGATTGCTTTTACTTTGTAGCAACTTTAATTAGAAATCAAAATGGATTTTAAAGGAATTTTCGTATCACTCAGATTTGTAAATAGAACAATTATAGTACTTCCACTATTTCTTTAGAGGTGTCTCAAAAGCCACTTGGTTATTACGTTACTTTCTTAGCTTTCTAGTTATGCACTGGGCATGAGGATGGCCGCCTTTATTATAAGGTATTCAAAAGCAAACTATAAAACACTATAATTGGGCTTGCAGCTGTTTTTTGCTGTTTTTGATGAAAGAGGATCTGATTTTTTAAAAATGCCTTTCTACACCCTTTTTTATTAATTCTCTTGTCAAACCCTGTAGAGTGGCAGCTCACTTGAAGAAGACCTTGTCTATACTTTCATGGGAGAAGGGAAACATTGCATTTACTGCTGATTGAGCACTACTTACAACAGAGGAGTCAAAATCATTTGGTGAGAGGGGCCGCATTGGAAGGCAGGACACTCGATGTGGGCCAATCAGCCTGTGGGGGCCCCCCACCTATGGGCCCCATGCTCCCACGCTGCCTCTTATCTCTTCCTGCCTTGCACTGTGCAGCCCCTTCCCCTGCAGCTTGTTGGTGGGGTAGGACAGCTGCAGCCCCCCCACCCCAAATCCAGTCCTAGCAACTGAGTGGCAGGCTGCTGCTGCTGCTGACTTTCAGCAACTGGCTTGCCCAGCCCATAAACAACTCAGGGTGGGGCAGGAGTACCTCTTACCGTGGCTTCTGTCCCATCGCCCCCCCCCCAGCATCATCAGCCCATGGCCCCCCTGCAAGCCCCCTCCTGCAGTGCTAGACTGGCTGTAGGATCGGAGCGCCTGATACCACCCTCAGCAGGGACAATGGGGGGAGTCTCACACGAGTGGGCAGCTCTGGGTCCCCGCCCCAGGTGTTGGTCTGGTGCTGCACCGGAGGGAGAACAGTGCTGAGAGGGGAGGCCAGGGCGAGAGGTTGCCCTCCCTCCATGGCAGAGCAGGCAGCATTCCTGCCTTGGCTGGCCACTCCATCCCAGGCGGAGAGTGGCTGGCATCTTCCTCCTGCTTTTCAGGAGGTGGAGCCCTGGAGCAGCGCATTCTACAGAGTTCAGCTGCTTTGTCCTGGCCAGCCCCCCACCCAGTGCTGAGCCGATAAATTTGTTAGTCTTTAAGTGCCACAGGACTCCTTGTTCTGCAGGGCCTGGGTGCAAGGTGACCTCCATTCAGCGCTGGGGGGTTGGGGGTGATGCAGCCCAAACTCCGCTGAATGGGCCTGCTCCAGCGCCCAGCTCCTGAAAGCAGAAGCCAGACACTGGCGGCTCTCCACCCCCTGAAGCAGGGTGGCCAGCTGAGGCAGGAATGCTGCCTGCTCCACCATGGAGGGAGGGCAGCCTTTGGCCCCAGCCCTCCTCCCAGCACCGCCCCCCCCTCCAGCGCAGGACTGCCAACAATCTGGCCTGTATGCTGGGAGGGCACAGTGGGCAGGGCAAGCCCAGAGGCTGAGCTCCTTGCTCCCATCTCATCCTGCCCTGGGCAGGGTGGGCCGGCCCAGAGGGTGCGGTCCCAACTCCAGCCCCACCCTGCAGCCTTGGTCCTGTGCGGCTCCGCTGACAGTGGGGCCACAGACGGTTGCCTCACTCATCCCTGCCCTCCCCCCAACGATATGGGAGCCATCTCTGGGCCACGGGGGAGCCCAGAGGCCAGGCTTGCTGCTTCTGCTGTGGGCCAGCCATGGGCTGGCTCAGAGGCTGGGCTCCCTACTCTGGCCTTGCCCCGTCGCCTGGGCACTGTGCGGCTCCACTGACGGTTGCTCTGCTCATCCCTGCCCTCCCTCTGATGATGCAGGAGCTGCTTACCCCTTGCCTTCAGCTCTCTTGAAGGCAGCAGGGCAGCGTGGGCCCAGGGCAGTTGCCCCTCCAGGGAGGCAGTAGTTTATGGGCTGGCTCAAACATGGCCACAGTCCAGATTCTGCCCATGGGCTGGGAGTTTCACGCCCCTGACTTATAATGACTGTGGTTATGTTGGTGATATAAGTACTGTGTATGTACAGCAGTGATTTTCAAACATTTTTCCCGAGGACCCAGTTTAATAAAACCATTTATGCCTGTGACTCAACAATTGTGTCTTTCAGCAATGCATTTCAGTCTTTTGGTGGCAGCAGGAGGAGGCGCCATGACCCAGTACTTGAGGGTCTGTGACTGAGTCACGGCACCTCGTGCTGCTTCCACCAAAAGACTGGAATGCATTGCTGAAAGATGTCAGTTTTGGGAAGCAGGCATAAATAACTTTTTGGTGTAGAGTACTGATATGGGACTTAGCAGTGAGCAATTGGTGTTGGCACTTATCATTCAGTCCTTGTATTAATCAGTAGTTGGGGGTAAAAAGGAAGTTTAAAAAATGACTCTTCTCATGAAAAAGAGAAAGGAAACAACAGTTGCTTCTTTCAAAGGAAAAATGTCTTCTATATTTTTTATATTTCTCCATTTTTCCTAAAATGTTCGCATGAATACATGCACATGGAACAGGAGAAGATCCATCCTCCCTGAAATACACTTTTTGAGGAGCTGCAAGTATTTTATGTATTACATGTACTTTCTGTAAATTCCATTTTTTGATGTGGAAAGGAGCTGCTTTGGGGTTGGGGAAAAGAATAAAATCATAGTGGGTGTCACTAAAAGCACCATTAAGTGATCACTGTTACCATTGGTCTCTCCTATTCTAAAGACTGCACCACTTATGATAATCCCCTGTATCACTGTGCAGTAACTGATGGCAAATATCACCTGTATCTACAATAAATATTTTTAAACTACCTTTTGCCATGGTCTCTAACCTCCTAATGACAGTAACAATCACTATGTACCTTAGCTTAAATCAGCTTGTTTGGAAGTCCGATGTCAGTGTGGCAGTATCCTATGTTCTGAGTGGAACACATCCCCAGTTAGTTAGATACCCCTTAACTGCTGGCAGTTGTTGCTTATTATATTAACATGGCCCTGAAGTAGGCTTTGCACAGCCTAGAATGTTTGGAAGAGTCTTGAAGAAATAGTCATAAATGTCTCTTTCCAGAGCAGAAAGTGTTGATTGCTATCTCCTGCACCTTCCTCTTTCCTGATATGTTTTTGTTTTCCGGGAAACTGTAAGATAGCAGAGAAAAGTGAATTTCTTCTAGTTTCCAGGAAAGGATGTCCTTGCAATCACGTTGTCTTGAGGTCTGTCCCCAGAAGAGAAGCAGTTTATAAAACAACTTCTGGTGCTTTAGAGGGAAGCTTCATTTTACGAACAGCTTTTTCACTTACAAATGATCTTTAAAAGACCAAAGATCAAACATTTCTGTTTGCATGTGTCTGAAACACAGTTTTGGGTTTGGATACACAAGCTTATTTTTATGGTTTTATTAAGAATTACTTGATATTTTTTCTTTTAAAATTCCTAGAGTAACAATGAAATGACTTTAAGGCTGCTCTGACATTAACAAATGGGCACAAAGTTGAATTAAAAATAATCTGTGGTCATACCTTTATTCCTCAGGCCAGTAAGGGCTATAGGCGTTAAAGAGAACACCTGTGGTAGAGAATATAAGACCTTCCATGTGAGATCAGGCCACCTAATCCAATGTTCTTCTGATAGTAGCCAACACCAAATGTTTCACAGGGAGGTGCAGGAATTATTGTAATGGATAATTTTGGAATCATTTGACTGTGGCAGATAGTTTCTTTCTAAATCCAATCCTGTCATTTAGTTGCTAGTTTAGGTGCTGAAACAGGAAAGCTTAAAGCCTTCTAAATATTTTTTTCCCTCTCTGCTATAGCTAAGGATGTTCTCAAGTTCCAAAGCATAGACGTGTCAGTCTTGTTCAGCGAAACAAACAAGGAGTCTTGTGGCACTTTTAAAGACTGAATAAATAAATTGGTTAGCTTTTAAAAGTGCCACAAGGCTACTTTTTTGTTATGAATGTTCTCCTTATCCATGTAAATGTCTGATTTTTTTAAAACGAATTCTGCTAAGATGATAGACTCATGTATGTTTAAAGCCAGAAGGGACCATTATGACCATTTGCCCAACCACCTGCACACTGCAGGCTTTAGAACCTCACATTCTCACTCAGTAATATACCCATAACTTCTGGCAGAAAAACTAAATCCTTGTATTTTAAATTAAAGATTCCAAGTAACAGAGCCCTTGGTTTTAACAATATCCTGTGGTAGTGAATTCCACTGATTATGTCTGATGTAGAATAATTTTTGGTCTCTTTGCTACTACAAGTTTTTAGCCTTTGAGTAAAAAAAAAGCTGTCCAGGCTTCAGAGACCTCCATGTTTCTTCTTCCAGTTTGAAACAAAAGCCTGAAAAAAGGCAAGTGTTTTGTTCAAATAAAAGCCTGGAACAGGAGACATAACACCCAGTGTTTGTTCCCCAAAGTCTGCAAGGCATTCTGCTCCATTTCCCATTTTATATATTTGGTAAATGCAGTTTTTATAATCTGCAGTGCTGGGCTGTCACTCCCCCTTATGTAAAATCGCAACAGAATTCAGTGTTTCCTGTGTAAACTAGAGAAGTTCAGTGCTGCATTTAGATACTGAGGAGAAAATAGGATGCATTCATCTTACTAATGCGTGGTATCTCCCCATTACAAAACTGAGTCCAGAGGCTCATGATGGTGTATTGCACTGATGTTGTTTCCTCATTTCATTTTTTTTAAATTCCCTTCAATTCTTTGTCTTGTCTAGACTGATAGAATTAAGTGACCCCACAATCCTTTCTTCTGTGTCTGTTTGGCACAGAGCTGTGGCTAGAAATAAGAAAAGCAAAGCCCTCCATTTCATTACATGAAACTGACATTCTTTTGCCCTCAACATACAATTCCTAAACAGTGATTAAACAGAATAGTAAAGGCAGATAAATGAGGAATTTAAATTAATTGATTTATTTAATTTTTCTACTTTCAGGTTCCTTTGCAGTTGAATACATTATCTTGTGCTGTGGCTTCTGCTCTTGCTGATTCATTCCAATAAGATCTAATCTTTAGAAAGTAAGACATTGACAGTGATAGCTGACAATGGACAAGGGCTTACAGCCTGAACCAGGAGTTGTAGGTGTGTGAAATGGGAAGGAATGATGGCAGTGCACAAGTTTAGGACCCTGTCTTTAAAATAAAGTGTACTGAGGATTAAGATGATGCACTGATTCTCCAAAGAGACACGATGGAAATATTCTGACAGCTGATAAGCAGACTGCCATGGCTGATAGCCGTAGAGGAGGCAACAGCTTAACTGGCCAAGTGCCTGGACTGTAAATATGCAATAGGCTAGGCCGGGGATCAGCAACACGGGCTCAGTCAGCCACCTGTGGCTCACTGAGCATCCCCTTCCAGGAAAGCCAGGTGTGCCCAGGGACTCCCTACTTGCTCCACCTCAACACACCCGCATGAGCTGGAACCAGCTCAGTGGTTGTGCCACGGCTCCCTAGCAGTGCCAAGGGCAGGGTATGCAGGTGGCACATGCTCTGTCTTTCCTTCCCTCCGCTGGTGGGTGGAGCAGCACTGCTCCTCCTACCAGCTGGCCCGCCCTCCCAAAAGTGGCCAGCAGGGAGCTGGGCTTTGTGGAGGCGGGGACCTGGAACGGCCCCTCGACAGAGTTCAGGCTGCTTCTACCCAGCCACCCCAGGACTGAGTGGACCCAATCCAGAGCCTGGGGTGGCCAGGTAGAAGCAGCCTGAACTCCACGGAGGGGCCATTCCAGGGCCCCATCTCCACAAGGCCCAGCTTCCCGCTGGCTGCTTTTGGGAGGGCAGGCCAGCTGGTAGGCGGAGTGCCTATGCACCTTCCCCTCCCCACTGCCAGCACTAGGGAGTCACGGCAGGAGGGGAGAATGGCTCTTCTCCCTTCCTGGGTTGCCGACCCCTGGGTTAGGCTCTGAGATTGGTGAAGAGTAAGTCTGATGGAAGTGGGCAGTTGACTATGTGGGTGAGCTAGCATGGTTAAGGAAAGGTTCCTGAAGTTGTATTCCAGGGGCTGCAATATCTGGTCCTTGTGTATTTGTGGAGTCCTGACTGAGGGTAGCTGCGGTGCATGCCAGGGACTTCTCTTTGTTACTGACACTGTCACATTGTTGCTATAGGAGTTCCTGCTGCTGGTATGCTCCTTAGCTACAGGAGAGTTACCGAAAGGTCTGTACTGTGGCTTTGTACCTGTCCTAGCTTTGCTTGACTCCAAGGCTCCGGAGCAGGAGGGGAGAGTGTGGCATGGGCGCAAGGCCTCCATAGAGCAAAGCTGTCCCTGCACAGAATCAGACTACTGGCTTCCTTTTGTGTAGCTGGAACAGCTGCTAGCTTCTTTGTGTCATTAACAAGAAGAGGATCAGGAATGGTGTAAGTCACTTTCTGAATGGGGCAGGTATCTCTGTGGGGGATGATGTGGAAAAGGCTGAAGTACTCAGTGCTTTTTTTTACCTCAGTCTTCACAAGCAGAGTCAGCTTCCAGTCTGTTACACTGGGTAACATAGAATGGAGAGGAGAGCAGCCCTCGGTGATGGAAGGTCAGGTTGGGGACTACTTAGAGAAGCTGGATGTGCACAAGACTATGGGGCTGGATGAACTGCATCTGAGGGTGCTGGGGGAGTTGGCCAATGTGATTGCAGAGCCACCAGCCATTATCTTTGCAAACTTGTGGCGAATGGGGGAGGTCCTAGCTGATTGGAAGAAGGCAAATATAGTACCTGTCTTCAAGAAAGGGAAAAAGGAGGACCTGGGGAACTACAAACCAATCAGCCTTACCTCAGTCCCTGGAAAAATCATGGGGCAGGTCCTCAAAGAATCTATTCTGAAACACTTGGAGGAAAACAGGGTGATTAGGAATAGTCAGCATGGATTCATCAAGGGCAAACTGCTTGACCAACTTGATTGCCTTCTATGATGAGATGACTGGATATGTTGGATGCAGGAATAGCCATTGATGTGATATACGTCGACTTTAGCAAAGCTTTTGATATGGTTTCTCACAAGTTAAGGAAGCATGGTTTGGTTGAATGGACCATATGATGGACAGAAAGCTGGCTAGGTCATTGGGCTCGGCGGGTAGGGATCAATGGCTCAGTATTTCATTGGCAACCAATAACTAGTGGAGTGCACCAGGGGTCAGTCCTGAGGCTGGTTCTGTTCAACATCTTCATTAATGATCTGGATGATGGGATAGATTGCATGCAGTGGTTAAAGTATAATTTGGCAGGCCCTGGAACACATCTAAATTTCCAGGCCCCCTTCACACAGGTCCGGGTTCCCCTTCACCCACCCCAGCTACTGCCCCAAAAATGCCTGTCCCACTACCCCAGCTACTGCCCCCAAAATACCTACTCCCCATCAGACTACTCTTGACCCATGTCTTCCTTAGTTGTAATCCCTGGTCCCTAAACTCCCTGCCTCTATGTCTCCACTCCAGCCCTCCTAACCCCAAGCTCCACTGTCTTTACCCCTTCATCTTCCCAACTCCCTCCACACCTCATCAGCCCACCATCCCGACTCCTTCTTCCCATCACACCCCCCACACTGAGCTGCCAGCTGCCCAACTGTCCCAAAACCATCCCCCAGAGCTCCCTTACCTGTGCCACCAAGGTGGCTGAGGAGTCAGGCCAGGCTGGGCCAGGGAGAGGGAGGTTGTGGCACTCGTCAGCTGGCTGGCAAGAGGGGACACAGGCCCGAGACTGGGTCTGGGCTGGGCATGTTGCCTGGCCCAGCAGGAAGGGATGGGGCTGCTGTAGGCTCCAGGGAAAGGTGAGGAAAGGTGGCCGGGCTTGCTCTAGCTTGCAGCCCCTTGAGCTAGCCCTGGCGGAATGTACCAGAATACTGCATTCTGGTGCGTTCCTCTATTTTAAGGGGGCCCCAGAATGCTGCCCCTTAAAAATACGGGGCTCCGGAATGCTGTTCTGGGGCGTTCCAGTTTACTTTAATCCCTGATTGCATGTGTTGAAAATTCGCGGAGAACACCAAGCTGAGGGGAAGATGCTGGAGGCCAGGGATACGATTCAAGGAGACCTAGACAAATTGGAGCATTGGGCCAAATGAAATCTCATGAGGTTCAACAAGGAGAAGTGCAAAGTCCTGCACTTCAGATGGAAAAATCCCATGTACTGCTACAGGCTGAGGACTGATTGGCTAAGTAGCAGCATTAGAGAAAAGGACTTGGGTGTTATGGTGGATGGTAAGCTGGATATGAGTTAACAATGTGCTCTTGTTGCCAAAAAGGCTAATAGCAAATGGGGCTGCATCAGTAGGAGTGTGGCCAGCAGACTGACTGATATGATTATTCCCCTCTCTTTGGCCACATCTGGAATAGTGTGTCCAGTTTTTGGGCTCCACACTACAAAAAGGGCATGGACAAATTAGAAAGAGTCCAGCAGAGGACAACAAAAATGATTAGGGGATTGGGGCACATGACTTATGAGGACAGACTGAAGGAACTAGGCTTATTTAGTCTACAGAAGAGAAGATTGGGGGAGGAGGGGATTTGATAGCAACCTTCAGCTACTTGAAGAGGTGCTCCAAAGAGGAAGGAGCTAGGCTTTTCTCAGTAGTAACAGAGGACAAAACAAGGAGCAATGGTCTCAAGTTGCAGCTGGGGTGATGAAGGTTGGATATTAGGAAAAGCTTTCTCACTAGGAGGGCAATGAAGTATTGGAATGGGTTACCTAGGGAAGTGGTAGAATCTCCATCTTTGGAAACATCTAAGGCCCAGTTAAACAATACCCTGGCAGGGATGATTTAGTGGGTGTGGTCCTGCTTTTAGCAGGGGGGTTGGACTAGATGACCTCTAGAAGTCCCTTCCAGTTCTATGATTCTGTGATTCTCTTGGTCAAGACTGTAGAGGAGGAAGCAGGATTCTGGACATTGGCCACTTCTTTGCTTACAAGCACCCCAGCACCTAACTGCATAAGGGTCCCACATGTAACGACTGTTTCAAGTCCTAGCTCCACTTCTGCCTGGATGTTGCCCCTACTTTTCTGCTTCTGCCCCATCAGCCATCAGTTCTTCTTGCCTCACAGTTTCCTGGTCTCTCTTAGCATATGCCGTACTTCACAGTTCTTTATGCTGCCCCCCACACATGGCAGACCTCCTGGCACCTGTACTTACTCTCTCCTTTACAGTTTGGTGTAGCCTTTCTTTGCTGACCTCCATCCCACCATGTCTGTCTGTGCTTGGCCTTGTACATTCAAACATTAAAGGCTCAGCATTGACTAATAACACTTGCACACACTGAGATGCAGAACCCCTTAGCTTCTTATGGCTCCATTTCTACTAGTTCAGCAGGAGTAGAGCAACTCTTGGTAACTGGGGCTGAGGATTAAAATGGGGCAGCAAAATGTGGGGGGTGGGGGGGAAGTCCCACAGATACAGGAAAATCCTCTTTATATTGCACAGGCTTCACAGTGCTTCGCTCATTGTACTACAGGGAACCATGTGATAGGGAAAAATGCTCTTTGCAGAAATTAAAATAAGCTGCCTTTGTGCATTAATTATGTCTAGTTAATCCTGTTCAGCATGTTCTTTCTTATTCCTACAACCTCATGTTCTAACTAGTGGGGTACATGTTGCATTGCATAGAGATCCCATTCCCTTGCTAAGCTGAGCCAAAAGAAAAATAATTATTCACCCTGTCCAAGGGAGAGCCAAACAGAAACATTCCCAATGTTTAGGGCTAAAATATCTCTAAACGGAGAAGGAAAGCCAGACTTCATGCTGTCCTACTGAAGAGGCCAGCCAAGGTTTTTAGCATGGAATGTGGAATGATGCTCATCACTCTGCCCACCTTATAGCTATATATTACAGCTTGGATCCTCTATACTTCAAAGCTACATTACTGATCCCTCAGGTTGCCTGGAGTAATGAAGGACTTTCAACTGGGCTAATGCACATTAACTTGTATCTGCCTGGCCTCCAACCTGGAGCTCCATTACCTTCTATTCCTTTGTTTTACTTGGACAGAACCATTCAAATCTATACTAGGGCTTTAAGTGAGTGTCCAGCAGCTCCCAAGAAAGAAATCCATTTGATATGTGTGTGGTTATGCTGAGAAATCTCGTGGAAGAGCAAACTCTGAGTAAACATCCTCATTGTGCTGCCTGCTGAAATAGAACAGCTTTTAGAATTTCAAACCACAATTTGTATTCAAATGAAGGTCATTTGAAAGGTGTAACATAGTAAACAGCCATTATTTCATTTTGATGGTGGTACTAAAATTATAGTGTTGGTTGAATTATTTTAGTATAGGACCATTACCATCTCCCTAAAACACTTATAGGAATTTTATATCAGTGCTGCAGTCTTGAAATTAGAGGAAAATTAAAAATCACAAGGCTGTGATAGTGGTATAATTTTTTGAGAGCATGTCTTGATTTTTATTGTATTTTTACTTTCGCCTTCACTTCTATGTTAAAACAGAAATGCATGTTTTGTCGGAGGTTGTTGTTGACAGATCATTGCTGCTGTTGTTCCTCATAAAAAAACAACAAGCAGTTGTGTGGCACTTTAAGACTAACAGATTTATTTTTTGCATGAGCTTTCGTGAGAGAAGATCCCACTTCCTCAGATGCTTCGAAGATGGGTGAACTTACAGAAAGGAATGAAACTAAATGCAAGGGGGTGTAAAACATAGGATCAGGTCATAAAGTAACAGCAAATCAGAGCAGTTTACAGGTTCAAACCATGGGAAGCCTGAAGTCAAATTACCCTTTGTAATGGGAAAAGAATCCATAGTCTCAATTCAGACCAGCCTTCACAGAATTTAGCTTGTATATTAATTCGAGTTCAGCTGTCTCTCTTAGAAGTCTTGATGTCCCAGCCACATCTCTGACGACAGTCGTTAACAAATCCATCATCGAGTGATTAGGAAGATGGAAGTGCTCAGCAACTGGTTTCTCTGTTCTTTGATTTCTGATATCAGCTCTGTGCTCATTCAGTCTCTTACGGAGCGATCGTTCTGTTTGTCCAATATATAAGGTGTAGGGGCATTTCTTGCACATGATGGCATAGACCACATTAGTAGATGAGCAGGTAAATGAGTCTTTGATGGAGTAGCAGGCTTGATTAGGACCTATGATGGTGTCTGTCGTGTAGCTATGTGGGCAGACTTGGCAGCGTGGTTTTTTGCAGGGGTGTGTGCCTGCTTCAATGTTCCTGTTGTTAGATCTGTAGTTGCTGGTGAGTATCTGTTTAAGATTAGGGGGCCGCCTATAAGCAAGGAGTGGTCTGTCTCCTAATGCTTGAGAGAGAGAGGGATCATTTTTTAGAATAGGCTGTAGGTCCTTAATGATCTTTTGCAGAGGTCTGACTTGAGAATTGTATGTGGTGACTAGTGGTGTTCTGTTGCTTTCTTTCTTGGGTCTCTCCTGTAGTAAATGACTTCGGGGAACCCGTCTAGCTCTGTCAATTTGTTTTCTTACTTCCCCAGGTGGGTACTGTAGTTTCAAGAATGCTTGATAGAGATCCTCAAGATGTCTGTTTCGGTCTGAGGGATCAGAGCAGATATAAATCTTAGGGCTTGGCTGTAGACAATGGATCATGTGGTGTGTTTAGGATGGAAGCTCGAAGGATGTAGGTAACTATAACGATCAGTAGGTTTTCGGTATAGGGTGGTGGTGATGCGTCTATCCCTGATTTGTACTGTAGTGTCAAGAAAGTGGATCTCCTGTGTGGAGTGTTCCAGGCTCAATTTGATGGTGTCGTGGAAATTATTGAAATCTCTGTGAAAATCTTCAAGAGCATCCCTGCCATGTGTCCAGATGATAAAGATGTCATCAATGTAGTGCAGGTAAAGAAGAGGTGTCTTGGGATGAGACTTGAGGAAACGTTGTTCTAAGTCTCCCATAAAGATGTTGGTGTATTGTGGGGCCATGCGGGTGCCCATAGCAGTGCCACTGATTTGGAGATATAAATGATCCTCAAATCTGAAGTGGTTGTGGGTGAGTACAAAGTCGCAAAGTTCAGTCACGAGCTGCGCTGTGTCATCATCTGGGATGGTTCTTCTAATAGCTTGTAATCCATCCTTGTGTGGGATGTTGGTATAAAGAGCTTCTACATCCATAGTGGCCAGAATGGTGTTTTCAGGAAGTTCTCCAATGGACTGTATTTTCCTCAGCAAGTCTGTGGTGTCTTGAAGATAGCTGGGGATGTTGATAACATAGGGTCTGAGGAGGGAGTCCACATAGACAGATAGGCTGGCAGCAAGAGTGCCAATGCCTGAGATGATGGGGCGTCCAGGGTTTCCTTTTTTTATGGATTTTGGGTAGTAGATAGAACATCCCTGGTCGTGGTTCTGGTGGTGTTTCTGTCTCTATACGTTCTTGTGCTGTCTTAGGGAGTTTCTTCAATAGGTGTTGTAATTCTTTTTGGTATTCCTCAGTGGGGTCAGAGGAAAGTGGTCTGTAGAAGGTTGTGTTGGAGAGTTGTTTATAAGCCTCCTGGTCATAATCTAATTTATTCATGATGACAACTGCACCTCCTTTGTCAGCCTCATTAATGATAATGTCAGAGTTGTTTTTGAGGCTGTGGATGGCATTGCGTTCTGCAGGGCCGAGGTTATAATGTAAAGGATGTTGTTTGTCCACGATTTCATCCTTGGTACGGTGGCGGAGGCAATCAATATAGAAGTCAAGTCTCTCATTTCGGCCTGCTGGAGGAGTCCATGAAGAATATTTTTTCTTGTAGTGCTTGGAGGAAGACATGTGTGTGTCAGGGCGTTGATCTTTGGTGTTATGGAAATATTCTTTGAGTCTTAGATGATGAAAGTAGGCCTCTAGGTCACCGCAGAATTTTCTCTTATGTGTGGCAGTTGTGGGGCATGATATGTTCCTGTTCTGAGCACAAATTGTGTTAAGATACTGTTGCCATCCTTAGAGCAGATGCTGTATGGTGTCTGTTGCTGAGCAACTCCTAACAGCATGCGCACCGTGCTCTGGAACTTTTGTCTGAGTGCAACACATCTATCCTCATCAATGTCCCAAAAATTATTGGTCTGCTCTGCTTAACACCATACTTTTTCCAGTGTAGAAAGCAAGCAGATTGCTGCAGGGTAGGTATAATTTGAGGTGAAAAGTAAAGCCCTGTGCAGATACAAAGATGTGGATCCACATCTGACTGGCATTTGCTCAGTATCAGCCTTCATCTGATCTGGGATCCGCATGCCAGGTTTTATGTCCATCTGCATCTGCACCGCCCCTGCCAAACAGCAGCTCCTACTCTGACTATAGGAGCAGAGTTTCTGGCCAGCTGCCACAACTTTCCTGGGCTGAGGACTGGGGGCGGGGGGAGCAAGGAGCAGCTCCATGTTGTTCAGAGCCTCCCTGGGCCCTGATTTCAACAACGTTTATTCTGCCTGGGCTAAGGAAGCCAGAGCTGCTGAAATCACTTAGCTATTCAGTGGCAGTGTCCAGTCATCTGATTGGGTGTCTGGCAGTGGGGTAAAGAGGGGGGTAGCTGCCCATCACCAGCTAATTGGTGTAGTGTGGGGACTGGCTGCGGGGGGTCCTAGAGTCAGAGGTGGGAATAACCTGTAAACTCAGCTCCCATGAGTGACTGTCCTTTGATTGGCTGGCAGATGCAAGCGGAACTGATCTGGGATTGACTGCAATGCTGCCTTTGTTCCTTGCTGTGCATTGCTCATTGCTCTCCACAGCTGCAGCAGAGGCAGCAGCAGCAGCTAATGCTCTCTGGGCAAATAAAAATAGAATCCACATCTAGGCTGCAATCCACAGCAATGGATCTATGGATATTCGCATCCATGGATCCGAAGCGGCTACCTGTGAATCTGCAGGGCTCTAAGTGAAAAGCAAAGGGCAGATTCTATCAGGCTGCAGCTCAGTCTCAGCTGGGGAGCAGAGTTCAGGGTTAGCTATGAAAGATTTGTAGGATCCCCTGTTTTACATTTCAAATCATTAGCTCATAACAGCTTTTTCACTTTTGCTGTAAGATGCCAGGGCATTGCTAACTTGAGGACTGAATTTTTCCTTCTCTGATGTCATATCACCTTGGACAGAAGAGCTATGAGCTTGTCATGTCTATGAAGAGTTAGACCTTGTTAAAGTATGGATGGGAAACCGCCAATCAAAAAGCAAATATTGCACAAAGTCATGCTAGTGATTCTTGCTGCTAAATCTGGACTAAGTAAAAATGTGCAGGACCAGGACTTCACTTCACAGCCAGTTCCATGATTTCAAAATTTGTTTTTGTTCAGAATCGGAATGAAAACAAAGGGTTTCAGAATTTCCCATGAAACAATTACAAAATGATTTGGGGTCATTTGACTTTGATTTAAGAATTTTTTGATGTTTTAAAAATTGGGTACAATATAAAATGTTTCTAAATGAAAAATCAAATCTATTTCCCAAATGTGAAAAGGGATCTTTGCGACACTATCAGAATGTTTTCTTCTGCAGTTTTTGCAAGTGAAATTTCATCAGAAGTGACATATTCCCACAGAATGTGTTTGGTTTTTGTTTTTAAATGAAATTGCATTTTTCTAATGGAAAAAGCCCATTAGAACATTTTTGGGTAGCTTTAGTCTTGTCATGTTGCTACCTGGTGCTGTGGTACAGGAGTTACTAGTTCTTGTAAGAACACCTAAGGCCTTAAGCACTAACAGTCTTCTGGATCTTTTAAAAAGAGCTATGGGTCAGCCAAGAGAACTTGCAGGCTTTGCAAGGGTGTACACCCATCTGTAAGTTGACAAGATGGCAAGCATATAAATGTGTAATTTTAACATTGCTGGAGAGGAGAAGCTGGAAGGCCTACAGTCTCTAGTCTGTCCTGCGGCCCTGCATGATTTTTTGGAGTGGAGAGCAAGGCTTTAATTGGCGGGGGAGGGGGGGGAGATACATGGAGGAAGAGCCCCAGATTTATTTACTGCGATACATCAAATTTCATTTGTTGTTTCAGGCAGAATTGATTAGCTGGTATGAGTGAGGGGCAGAGTTTGTTTATTGGTTGGGGAATGAACAATATAAAATTAACATGGCATACATTAAATGGATTAAATACAGACTTACTGATAGATCTCAAAATGTGAATGTATATAGGGAATCATCACTGAATGGGTCTGTTCCAGTGTGTTCACTCAGGGGTTGGTTCTTAGCCCTATGCCATTTAATATCTATACCCGCAACCTGAAAGAAAAACATCAAAATCATAACTGATAAAGTCTGCAGATGACACAAAAATTGAGGGAGTGAGAAATTATAAAGAGGACTAGTCAGCAGTTCTGAAACATCTAGATAGCTTGGTAAACAGGGCAGAAACAATTTCCATTTTAATATGCTAAATGTAAATCAGTGTATGTGGGAACAAAGAATAGAGGACCTACTTATAGCACAAGGGACTCTGTCCTGGGAACTCGTGGCTGGGGCTGAGGCAGAGAAGGAGCTGAACATGAGCTCCTGGTATGACACTGGGATCAGAAGAACTAATGTAATCTCCTGGGATACAAAAATGGAAATCTTGAGTTGATGCAGACAGGTCATTTTACTTTATTTGACACCTTCACAACAGTTGCCAGAATACTGTGTCCCCTTCTGGTGGCCACAATATAAGAATGATGTTGAAAATTGAAGAAGAGCCTGGAGAATGATTAAAGAACTAGAAAACATGCATTATGACAATGGACTCAAGGAGCTCAATCTATGTGGCTTTCCAAAGAGATCCCTAAGGAGTGACTTAATTACAGTTTATAAGCAGTTACATGGGGAGAAAATAATTGATAATGGGCTCTTCAGAGCAGATTAAAATATAACAAACCTATGTGTGGAAACTGAAGTTAGATAAAGTTAGACGGGAAATAAAGTGTAAATTTTAAATAGTGAGAGTAATTAAAAACTGGAACAACTTGCCAAGGGTCATGGTGGATTCTTCCTCACTCACAATTTTTAAACCAAGTTTGGATGTTGTTCAAAGAGACTGGCTCCAAGAAGTAACTTCTATGGCCTGTTCCAAAGGAGTGGCCATGTAGGTCTAGTTCAGCAAACCAAACAAGGAGTCCTGTGGTACTTTTAAAGACTAACAAATTTATTTATTGCATGAGATTTGATGAAGTGGGATTTTCTCCCATAAATGCTCATGCGATAAATAAATTTGTCTTTAAAACTGCCACAGGACTCTTTCTTGTTTTTCTATAGCCTGTGTTATAGAGGAAGTTAGACTAGATGATCACAGTAGTTACTGGTTTTAGGATTTGTGTCTGTGGGAATGGATATATTGAAACAGGTGTGGCTGCATGGGTATGTTTCATCTGGGCTGACAGGCTTGGAGCTTTGGGTGTGTGCCAGCAGAGTTTGACACAAAGGTCTCCTGCAGAGACACACTGGATATGACTACACTCTAATTAAACACCTGTTGCTGGCCCATATCTACTGATGCAGGCTCATGGGGTTCAGAGTGTGGACCATCCAGGATTGGACTGGAATCCTGGCTTTGAGGCCATCACCCTCTGGGGGTAGGAGGGAATCCTAGAGCCTGGGCTTTAGCCTGAACCCAGACACCTAGAATGCAGTTTTATATCTCCTCAGCCTGAGCCCTGGTCTATATTCTGCACGATTTTGGCAGCAATCAAATGAAGATCTGCAAAGTGCTTAAAATACTTTGCATATCTCCCGCTGATTGCCTACTTTCTACTTACTGTGCTGTCTTCAGTAGCCTGAGCTGGAGGGAGACCCCTTCCCTTTGGACACTCCTTCTGCGGGGTTGATCTTCCAGTGTTGGCTTCCTGATCAGCTGAGCGGGTCTTCACAGACCTGATCAGTCAGTTAGGAGATCGATGCGACAGTGGTGAATTCGCTGCCTTCAGTGAAGGTAAGCCCTAGGTCAGCCGATGTGGGCCAGCCGCTGGTGTTTAATTGCAGTGCGGACATACCCAGTGTGCGTTGTCTTGGCCTCAGTCACATGGAGTGACTCAGAAGTCTGAAGGCTAATAACCTCACTACTTGTTGGTGAACTTCTCTTTGTGTCTGTACATCCTCCATCTGTCTGTTTCCATCAGCATATCCCATAAATACAAGGGGTACATCAAGTGACTCAATGAAAATGGAACAGATCTTGTTAGAAAGGATTTTGTCTTCTATTTTAATAATTATTCATCTGTGTGGGTGGAGGGCATGTGTACTGTTACATTTAAATAGAGCTAGAACTTCATTATTAGGCCTGATAACTATGCAGACCAACTTTCAGGTAGCAACTGATTGGTCCTGAATGTTTAGCGGATAGAAGGGCTTTAAAATAATCTTCATGAAAAGCTGAAGTCTTAAGAAAATCACTGTTTCCCATTTAAGAGCTGACTAACCAGGTTTAATTTCCATGGCACATTAGTTTGCATCAGTCATTTGGATGTCCAGCATTCTAATGAACAGTAAAGCTTCACATTTGCTGAATAATAGGAAGAAACAGTTTTCCTGTGAAACATCTGCAGAGACTAGATTAAAAACTGAAAACCAGAGCCAGTTCTTTAGTACCAGCCTAGGTGTACTGTCTGTAAATAGAAAGTGTGAGGGAATATTTTCACTTCATTAATATTAACCCTAAAATATTTAAATCAGTCATAACTATTTAATAGAAGTTTCTCTGTTACTTTCAGAGAAAAGTTAATGTTGATAATGGATGAGCAAAAATGATTGTTTCAAGCAGCATCCAAAAGTTAAAAAATAAGGGAACATCTGAAACATATGAGGAGTCCTGTGGGTCTTTTAAAGACTAATAAATTTATTTATCACATTAGCTTTCCTGGGAGCACCAGACGAAGTTGGATCTCTCCAACAAAAGGTCAGGTGATAAATAAATTGGTTAGTCTTTAAAAGTATCATGGGACTCCTTGTTTGTTTTGCTGAACTAGACTAACATGACTACCCCTCTGAAACTTGTCTAAAACATAGTTACTGGTACCTCCTCTGTGTTACCTGTGCAGCTCTTTCCCCCCAAAACCAATCTAGATTGTTTCCAAATAGGATGCACATTAAGCTAGTTGCTGAACAAAATATGCCTCTGTGGAGGGGAAGGGAACTGCTTTATGCAGCTTCTAATGTAAACCTAATTTAGACTTTCAATAAAAGAAGGTGTCACTATATCACCTTACTTCAGTGCTTTTTGTCATTCTATTATATTTAAGAAATACTTTCATAGGGGAGCAGATATACACTTACAATCTCTCTGCATTTATTTTATTTTAGGAACACATATAATAAAACTCCAAGTTAATAGAATGAAAATAATTTCTACAATAACAGTTCCAGCAAATCTTAGAATTTCCAGGGTGAAGGTGGCTAGACAGAGTAAGGCAATTACGTCTATTATTAGTAGCACATTGGAAGGATTGATGTACAATGGGCTGCGCGTAAGCAGAAGCCTTCAGACGTGAACTAAATTTTAATAGTGAAATTCTCATAGATTATAGCTCCCTTCATTAACATTTTCACACATCGCTGACTAACAAATGAGGAAAAGGGCCTTCTGTACCAGTGGATTTATAATGCTCTGAATGCACTCTATACCTCTGTGTATGTGGTGAAGCTTAATCTTCCCCTAACCTATGACTGATGATAGATTAACTCTTTCTGCAACAAATGTTTTTTTCATTCAGAGTAGAGAATATGTTTAGGAAAGAGTGTTATTACTTCTTTAAAGACATTAAGAGCAAAGGAAGAAAATACGCTTTGTGAATGGTATTAGCATCTCCTGGCAGAAGTCTCTCTTGGATTTACGTTATTGAAATTTGCCAGCTGGTATTAGCAGCTCAAAGAGCCAAAGTCTGGTCACTGAAGAATTACTTTTGACTTCAGTGTTAAAAACCAAGAATTGCTGGTAGCCAAAATGGAAGTTTGCCCTCTGATACCTTATTTAGCAGTGATTTGGATGTAGACACTGATTGGCATAGGCTCATCTTGGGGCTATGGTTGATTATGTCAAAGTTGATATAACTTGCTGCAGATGTTTGAAGAAAATCTTGCTAACAGAGCACATTTGTTGTTAGAGATGAGGCTTTTGCTATAGCTTTAAGCCAAAAATCTCAAACCTTGGAGCCTGAAGTTTGGCATCTAAAACCATATTGAGGAACCCAAATAAGTCACTGATTTTCAGAATACTGCTGACTTCCCTGGGGACTGTGGGAGGTCATTAGCTCTGTTGCCTAAGAATTGACGTGTCAGAGCCTTAGGCTCGCAAGTTAGAAAATTTGGTTTTTGATGGAATTCCAGTGTAATATGATAAAATATACAAAAGGGTCTGATGGCTTGGTAGTGGGGCTAATGAGAGCGTATGTGATGCTCTTGTTCTGTGGGGAGAGGTTATAGAGCCAGATGGCTTTCTCTTTGAGGGAGGGGGGATGAGACCCAGTGCATCTAGCTTTGGAGTCCCCGTTTTAGTGAGTCTGAAGAAGACTGTTACAGGGGAGAGGGTGAAGGAAGGAAGTTTGTTGCATTCTTTTTTTTGTTTTGAAAATGTGAGTGTACAGTCAAGGGAAAGGGATAGCACCCCAAAAGTTACTTGAATGTCAGATGTGCCTCAGTGCCCTCATAGAGTTCAGTACAGAAGTGCAGCCTATTGTGACCATAGGTCCCAGGATGCAGCGCTCTATCTGGAAGTGTGCTCCCACAAAATGTAACTATCCAGCATATTACATGGAGCCCCTTCTCTGGGCAGTGTGTGTTCTTTGGTGTTAGCCCAGGAACTGGGGGTAAAACCAGGGCAGTCAGGAAGACTTCTGAGAAATTTCATGTGTTATCTAAAGGAACAGACCCATTCCCAGAATGCCACTTTTGCAGAATGTGCCAGTCATTTATATCTTAGTGACACTACTGAGGGGATATATGAGGTTTTATGATAAGTATGGGGGAGTGGAAGGGGCATTTGAGACATTGCCTGGTGGTGCACAATGCTGTAAACAACAGTGTCAGCTTGCGTCTGCTGGGTATTACTTTTGGGCTGGCTCATTTGCACACAGTCATGAGTGGAGCAATGGGGACAAGAGTGATTTTAAAAATCAGTCCTGTGTAGTTTCCTGAAACAGATAAATAATTCTCAGACCTCATTGAGTTAGAGCAGTTTTGCATTGGAATAAAGTCCTATGGGAGGTGATCAAGGTGCTGTCACTGAAGAGATTCAAGAGCAAGGTGGAGGCAGGCAATGGAGATGTCTTGTGAAATGCAAGGCTCAGACTGCCAGTTCCAAGTGCTGTGCTCTGAGCCTGCCGTCTCATCTGAGGGAGCTGACTTTGCATGTTAGAGCAGCTCCAGTGCGTGGAGTGAATGAAAGATGAATTGCCTGTGTCATTTATCAGTCACCAGAGTGCAAGAGTCAGTGTTTCAGCCACTAAAAACACAATGCAATAAAACCTCCCTGTCCACCCAGCTCAACTAACCTCTCCTAAAATTACCCAGTTTCAGAGTAAAGAATACTGCATGCCCAGTCATGTCACTTGTCCACCATAGGTGTCTCTCCCTAAGTCAGCTTTCCCAACTAAGAAGGACCCAGTCCCTCAATTTATCCAACTCACACAGTAGATGGAGTCATGAAGGGTCTGGGCAAAATTATATAATTCCAGGCCACCAGGGAACCAGATTACCTCATAGAACCCGAGTCAAACAAATGGTGTTGGAGTATAATTTATAGTAAATGATTTATGGGATTATCCATCACCTCAGTTCAACTTTAGTACTTCTTCAGTGGCCAGATCATCTTATTGCATTGTGAGCTCCCCACCTAGGATCAGCATTCCTTAAAAACAAAAGCTAGGTATTTATGGGATAATATAGAGCTGCTCCTAGCTTTTTAGTGTGCATCTGTGTGTAATGTGCAGCACATTGAATGGCCATGGCATTGAAATGCTTTGGAAAGCTGGTGTTCACATGGTGCGGTTCATATAGTATCCATCTAGTGTTAAAAGTGCATTAAATGTGCCAGTTCTATTCCACATAATCAATTCCCTTTGAAATGATCTTTTCAGTGCTGCATGCTGGAAATTAACAATCTGACTTTTATACAATAAAACTCCAAGTATTTGGATTTGGAGAGACAGATGGAAATTTGTTTAATGAATTACACAGCACCCAGAATAGATTCTAAACTTTGTGTAATTACCCTGGAAAATCCAGAAGAGCTACAACAGAGCTTTGCAGTCTTCTGTGTGAGAGACTAAGTCTTGCTGGAGTCTATTGCTCAGCAAGGGGAAGGAAACAGTTTGAATAAAAGTTTATTTCATGTAAATAATAATACAAGCCTTATGTGCACATGCATGCTACAAATGAGGTTGTGTGTGTGCACGTTACCTAGAGGGGTTCAATCCAGCAGTGTGCCAAACATGCTCCACTCTCATTGAAGACAGCATCAGGCTCCAAATGTATAAAAAATACTTTTCTGTGTGGTTGTGACCACAGACATGTTTAAATCTTAGAACACAATGTAGTTTGTTTTGGAATTTATTAGTATTTATATGTAGTTTATTTAATCAGAAGGAATTGTGTTTTATTATGGAAGGAGAAAAACAGGTTTTCTGAGTGGTTCTTAATTAAAATCTTTATTGATGATAAGGTGGCTCTTTCAATAAAGAGTGGGAATATAGTTCAAATAAAAATTCCTCTCAATTATAAATCCTTGAAGGTTTTGCTAAATATGTAGATTTTCCAGTTTTTAGCTGAAACTCCCTGGCTCTGCTCAGCCTTCTTATGGATTTTCTATACCCTAGTGGTTAACCTACAGTTCTCTTGGTACACAAAAAGTTCTCTAGTTACATTAATATATATTGAAAAGAATGTGAACTCTAAAAAATGGTTTCAGAAGGTTTGCTGCTTTAACTGTGCAGAAATCCACACAAATGAGGCATGCAATTTGAAATGAATGGGGCCTGTAATATAAATGCTCTCCCTATGTCTCTGTATTGAGGAGTCAGCTTTTGCTCTATGGGCAATTTACATTTAAGCATCAGAACTTATTTCACCCACCACCCACCAAAAAATTGAACTTCAAAATGTGATGATTAATAATGTTCTCAAAACAGCTGTTTCTCCAGACTAATTCTCCCTTTTCCTTCGTATCAGACTGTTTTGAATTTTGAATATAGATTAATACAAATTAAACCAAAACAGGCTCTGCTTTGTGCAGAATTGGAAGTGCAGTTGATTGCATGGTAGATGACAGAATTTCAGCATCCAGCAGATTGTGCTCACAAATCCTAGCTAAATTCTGTTGCTCAGGATAATTTAGGTTCAAAAGTAAGTCGCTGGGATAACAGACCTCTTTGAAAATATGGTCCAAAATCCCTTAAGGCCTAGCCCTTCAACACTAGCCCAGAATGTTGAAGGTGAATCAATTCAGAGTCCTGGGGGATGTAAACAGGAGACTGCATTGCTTTTTCTGCTGAGTCTGTTTTGCAAGGTTTGTTCTTTTGCATTTGTTGGATAATGGCAGTAGACAAATGGATGGATACCTTCCTCCAAAGCGCTGGCCCCTTTGATGCTCCCAGAGTAATTTGGGAGGTTTTTAGGATGTGCTGGTGGGTAGGCTTTGAAAAATAAAGCAGCTGATGTACCGGAGACATTCAGATTTCTATTACATGCACATTTTGTTGCAGAAAGTAAAAAAGATGGAAGAGTCTCAAAACAATCAGACTACAGCACGGAGAGGCTCAGAATGCCACTCTCTCATGCCCCTGGCACTTGGGCAGGGAACTGAGCTCCTCTAGGATCTACCTCCTTTGTAAGTGGCTGCTCATGACTGAACTCTACAGTGTAGACATTCTCTCTTTCAATGTCCTTCTAGTAGGTGGCCAATGTGGCCATTTACATGCGCCATCTGCAGGTGGTGCATTCTTCTCCATCAGGTGAAAGCTTTTAGCCTGGCTCATCTGTCCCCATGATTTCGTTGCTCTTATTCAGTAAGAGATGGAATCTTGTCATAGCCCAGTTTCTGTAACTCTTTGTTGGAGCCTATGGGCTGATCAGTAACCTTTCGGCCAAATTCACAAACAAATGTATGTACTGGCACTTAATTTACATGCAATATATACTCTCATTCACTACACACTGTACTCTCTCCACAAACTAACAAAGCTCTGTAAGTACAGCAGTAATACAAACAAATGAATGTCCACATCTGCAATATTTCCCTGTGTATAATATTCAACAGAAGAGACCTACTGAAGATATCTGTCCATTTTCTGATGTCTGCCTCTTGGAAAACTGATTGCAGATAAGGATGGAGAGAAGGAATCCATTCCTTGGACTTCATGAAATACTGCATTGATTTACATCAGTACAGCATTCAGCATCATTAAAACAGTGCTCCACCTGCAATTGGCCCTGAGAGAAACAACCTTAGTTTGCTGCAGCGTGTAGGAAAATTGCCTCAACAAAGTTGGTTATACTGTGTCTTTCACCCTCAAATCTTCTGTCTTCATCAGCAATAGATGCTATTGCCACTGCATCCAGGGCCAGATCAAGGCCTGGAGGCATCTGGGGCTACCCACCCTCGAACCCCCCCATTGCTGTGGCACTCTGCCTGGGGGTGCCCACACACCATTACCCCCTTGTTTGGGGCAGGATCAGGTCCTCCAAGACCCCAGCTGGTGCTGCGGAGGGGATATGGGAGCCTGCAGCCAGAACTGCTGTGGGAGGGCATTGGGGAGTAGGCATTCATGGGCCCATGGGAGGCTGTGGGGTTGGGAAGTGGTGGGGGCTGTGGGGTGGTGCTGCTGTGGGGGAGAGGCCAGCACTGCCGTGGGAGGTGAGGAGGTGGGACAGAGGTTTTGATCTGTTGTGCTCCTACCCCGCTCCTGGCCTGGCAAGTCTGGAGCAGACCAGCCAGCCCAGGGACTTGGGCAGGCAGGCTGAAAGTGACCAATGGCAGCCAGCCATTCAGGTCGGGGCTGGATTTTCTGGAAGCCACTGGGCTGCCTGTTAGGTCATGGCCAGGGACTGCAGCCCCTGCCTTAATCCAGCTCTGACTACATCCTTAATTTGGTGATGGGACAGGGTGCAGAGTGGAGGCTTAATCCAAGAATACAGCAGGAATGCTGCTGCAGAATCCAGCATTTTTGCTTGAATGTTTGGTCTGTTAGGGCTGGGCCATACTTAAAACTTAGATCAACATAGCTACATTGGTGAGGGGTGCGAAAAATTCATATCCTTGAATGAGGTAGCTGTGCCAACCCAACCCTTTGGATAGAGGCAGCTAGGTTAACTGATGAATGTTTCCATCAGCCTAGCTACCATCACCTGGAGAGGTGATTTTCCTACAATGGAAAAAATTCTTTCAGCTCTGTATGCTGTCTCCGTAGTATAAGGTTATGATGGCAAAACTATGGTGCCTAGAAATAATGTAGCCTTTTTTTTAATTAATAAGAGAGACTATCTGAACTGGCTCACAGCAAAATACAGAATGCCTAAGCATTTCCATCGCTTCAAGCTGGAGTGCACTCTGTGGGTATGAAGCTATCACATATTATTCTTGGTGCTGCTACTGAGGAATTTTCAGATGTGTCTGACCAAAAAAAAAAAAAAAAAAGTCTAGTCTTGTTTTTGTCAATTCCACTGTATCAATTGCTGCAACAATCCCCTTGACCCTGATACTGGGCTGACAGAGGGGGCTGGATCATGCCCATGATGAACCAGAAGATATAGATGTGGCCAAATGAAAAGCTGATTGATTTTAGTGGCAGAACAACCTGAGGTGAGGAGCAACAATTGCTGAGACAGAAGCTCCTCAAGTCTCCCAGGGTAGCCCCATCAGCACTGCCTGTTTCAGAAGATTGCAATCTTTGTAAATCTTTAGTGGGCTTTCCCTGGACTTGAAGTGATAGTAGGGTAGACAGACTTGCCCAGTCGTAGTACACATGAGTCTTGAGCTTTAAATGTAAGCTATTCATGTAGATCTCTCTAAAGGACAGTTTCATACAGGGCTAAGGGGAGAAAAAATATGCAGCTGGAATGGAATGCCATAGGAGATAAGTATCACAACCTGTTCCATATTTATTATGGGCAACAATTTGACTAACGGAGAATTTAGATTAATAACATTCAGCCTGGAGAAGTAATTTCCTTTGAGAAAGCGATTTACATGCACTCTGCCAAAAAGAGCCGTCACTGCTCTCTTGTCGTGTCAGCTCAAATAATGAAGTTGAAAATAACATGGAAGGTTAATAGGTCCTACTTATCTCCTTAGAGCCGAAAAGGAAGATTTACAGTGTGGAGTCTGTTTTGCATATTTCTGCTGGAAATTGAAAGGTTTTTTCACAGCCAAGATTTATGAGAACTCGTGGTTAAGGGTATCTGCTCTGTTATTGCTCATAAGTGAGTCTGTAAACCACTTCATTTTGGTATATATTTTCATGGTTAGAAGGGAGCCAGGTTTCTCTGGGTCACTAACCAGGGACTTTATTTAGATGCTGATGCCGTCATTCAAGTGATATTTATTTTTAATGGGTGATAATGACTAGCTTTGGAAATTCACAATTTATATTTAACTGTCACAGAGTGGTTAAAATAGGTTAAGGAATCACATTCTCGCCTGCATCTCTCTGTTGCATATTGATGTCATGTACAGATGACTAACGTGCCATTATCTTGGATGAAGACATATGTTTGAGAATCAGTATGGAGTTCAGTAGCATAGTGGTTTTTTTCTTTATCTCCTGATCATCTCCATGCGGTCCTCATAGTTTAAGAAACCAATATTAGTTGGAAAGAGACTCGTAACTTCCTTGACTTCCATTTCTGCTGGAGGTAAGTGAATAATTCTATGTATTAGATCTGATGTGTACCTATACTCTGCCTGGTATGCAAATTCATTATGTGTTGTGTCTGTGCACACTCTGTATGTCTGAAATACAGATTTTTCCACATTTAGTCCATTCCCAGTAGTTTCATGCTGTTTATACAGGAGGATAATTCATTTTAGTAAATTTAATTTCCTACCTATACAGAACAAGTTTTTTGAACAGCGAGCTCTTTGAACTCTCAAATGTGACGCTTCAGTAAACAAACTTACAAACAAAAACCTGTCAAAAGTCACCCCTTGCCAAGGATTTGCCATTTGCTCTGATTACGCAACCTGAACATGATCATGATCCCACTGAAATAGACAGGAGATTCAAAGGTCAGATTTCTGGTTGGGCAGATTTGTGCAGATCCTTAAAGATGAGAAGAAGCGTGTTCCGATAGAGAAAGGTGAGCCAATGGAAGGACTCAAAGGGGAGAGGGAGTGGCATGATCAGCTCAATGAAAGATGACTGTTTGGAAGGCTGTGCCTTAGTTGGGCTGAAGGGGACAGTTTGGGTATTGGGAAGCAGTAATAGCTGTAGT
>ML681963.1:21057731-21078875 GCA_007922195.1 Podocnemis expansa
CTTCCAGCAGCACACAGATGCCTGAGGGCTGGGGCAGGAGCAGGGGAGAATTGCCCCTTTCTCCCCCGCCAAGCTGTGCTCTGAGGCTTCCACCATGAGTGCAGCCTGCGCATGCACAGCGGGGCCAGCCCGACACTTCACAGCAGAACAAGCCCTAGCCTCTTCCTGTAGCGGTGTCTGCCCTACTGGAATGTGCCGGCTCCATTTTCTATTTTTAGGGGCCCCAGAATGCTGGGCCCCCTAAAAATAGACCCAGTGTTCCAGGGCCCCTAAAATTAGAAAATGGAGTTGGAATGCTGCATTTTGGCTCCATTTTCTATTTTTAGGGGCCCTGGAACACTGGTCCCTTAAAAACAGTGGGTCCTGGAATACTGTTCCAGCATGTTCTGATCTACTTTAAGCCCTGGAGGAAGGGAAGAATTATTGATTTATTCTGAAGAAGGATGTGTTGTCATCATCTAAGATGGCCCTCAGCTTATGGTTGATCAGTAGAGTTTTAATAGTACAGGAGCCAAGGAGCTTGGGTTTAGGTATAGTAAATTTGAGCTGATGAGGACTGCATTCAAAGAGAGACTTTGAAAAATCCCACTGATGGAAGAGTAGGGAGAAATAGCTTTGTGAGTAGACAGCAGAGACAAAATAACTGAATCCATGCAAGGCAGTGAGGTTCAGAGGGTGATTGTAGAGATAGTGGAGGAGGAGGAGGGAGCCACAGACCAGGGCCATAACTAGACTTTTTGTCACCCAGGGCAAGCAGCCCCAAAGTCCCCCCCACCCCTCAGCCCAGTTCAGCCCAGGACCTGATCCAACACTGCACTGCTGCCGGATGCTGCTGCAGAGCCAGAGTCCATCCCCAGTCACTGCCAGCTGTCAGCATGGAGCCAGATCTGTCCCCTGCTGCCACCGGGGGCCTCCCCACTGGTGCCCCTCCCCTCCTGCTGGGCCTCCCCTCTGCCAGTGAGCCCGTGCTGGGGTGGCGGCACAGGAATGAAGCATACCCAGTGGTTAAAGTATAATTTGACGGGCCCCAGAACCCACCTAATTTCTCAGCCACCTTCCTGTACTGTTCAGGCCCCCTTTATGCATGTGCAGGCCCCAGCGCAGGTAGGCATTTACAACCACTTCTCAGTACCATATGCATCAGTTATCACTCCATAAAAATATTAATAATTTTATATCACATTTATGTCTATATTAATTATTGTCACAAATAGCAAATACTGCGTAACACAATAAGCATTGTGATTAACAATGTGATAATTAAATAAAATGATATATAATTGAACACAATGAAACACGTTAATATGTGATAAGTAAATTGAACACAATGCATAAGCAGAAACAATTGAGACAAAAACACAAAACTGCATTTATTGCTTACAGTAAAACACAGATATGCAAACTTGCAAACTTTAGAAAAACAAACAGAGTCCTGTGGCGCTTTCAAAGACTAACTGATTTATTGCATGAGCTTTTTGGGAAGAAAATCCCATTTCATCAGACGCTTCATTTTCAGTGTGTCTGACAAAGTGGGATTTTCTCCCACAAAAGCTCATGCGATAAATAAATTTGTTAGTCCTTAAAAGTGCCACAGGACTCTGTTTGTTTCTCTGCAACAGACTAACACGGCTACGCCTTTCAATCTGAAACTTTAGTTGTTCAGTCTCCATGGTCCATTCATCCACTGCTCTTTCTGCTCTTAATTTATGTCCTAGTGCTGTAAGTCTGTCCAGGAAATGGATTAAGACTAACATTTCTTTTCACATACCACCACCACACAGCACTTTCATAAACTTCAATCATTATTAATCTGAGCTGGATTTGAACTAGCCACAAGTGAAAGGTTCAGTAACTCATTACCCCTCTCTGCAGCCATTTGGTTCCCCTTAAATATGACAGCTACAGTAACATGTACGTTAAGCAGTCTTATCAAGAAAGCTCTTAAAGCATCCTGCCTCACCACTGCAGGAGTCTAGCTGCAGATTCATCTAACAAAGCACTTCTCTATTCTTATGTGAAATGTAATATAGCAGAGAAAAGACCTGGCATAAAACCACCAAGTTTTGTTAACATCAGCCTCCTACCTGCATGCACATACACAAGGGTCTTGGTGTCTAAGGAAACTGGGTAGTGGCTCAGAAGGAAGGATTCTACAAAGTGGGATTTTCTCCCACAAAAGCTCATGCAAAAAATAAATTTGTTAGTCTCTAAGTGCCACAGAACTCCTTGTTTATTTTACTGAACTAGACTAACACGGCTACCCCTTTGGATTATAGCAGGCTGTGAGCATTAGGTGCCAGGGCCTGTTAGTAGCAAGAACAGAAAGATCTGCCCTGCTAGCTATCAGTGGCAGATGTGTCCCCATTGTTCAAATCCATAAGCCAGCCACAGAGGAAGATCAGTCACTTCAAGAAATTGATGCCTTTTGAAAGATTCTTTATAAGTGACTATGACTTTATAGCCCGCCATGCCATCCCTCCATGTTTCCCCCAGGTACCAGCTGTCATGACTCCATCCCATTTCTCCATCACTCACTTCTCCAACCACCCCACCCACTACAAACCCATCATTTATCTCCTATGCACACACTCCAGTGCACTTGCCCTCTTCATCCTCCTCCCCCCACCCTCTCAATACTATCTTCCCCCAGCTCTGTCTCGTTTCCCACAGCATCATATTCCAGGAGGGCTTATGTCGCACAGTATTTGTTTTTATGAACAGGTAATTTTTAAAAACATTTTTTAAAAATTATTCTTATGAAAATTCTGCCAGAAACCTGAGTTATTTCAAACACTCCAGATACCCACCATAGGGAGTCTGGCACTTGCTTCTCACCTTTCCAGCCCATCCATGGTACAGCCAGCAACCTGCAGCCCAGCCTCTTCCAGAGAGCTTCACACAACCAAAGCAGCTCCAGCTCCCCCCTGCAACTCCAAAACCCACTACCAACCTCTTCACCCAGCTATTACAGGGAGCCTGGAGTTACTTCTCTCCTCCCCCCTGCTGTTGCCCCACCTGGCCCAAAACAGCTCCCTGCTGTTGCCTCCCAAACCACCCCACAACTCAGTGCCCCACCTGGCTCAAAACCTCCCTGAATGGCTATTGCTCCACCTAGGACTTCCTAGCCACGCCCCCCAGCCAGCAACAAAACTGTCCACCTCCCATTTCCCCTAAACCACTTGTTCCCCCCACCCCCTACTGCCCCAAAGCCACCCACTACCTGACCCTGTGGCCCACACCACTGCAGCTGGGCAGCTATTGTCCCATCTGGGTCTCTCACTCAATCAGCCCCCCAGTATTGTTCAGATCGTCACCCCAAACTGTCTCTCTGCCAGCCCCTCCCCCCTTGTGCTGGCCCTGATTTGTCCTCTGGGGCACCACACTGGGCCTGGGGCCCCCCCCCCCCCCCCCGGGTGGCCTGCCACCCTCCCCACCCCCTAACTTCCCTTTCCCTCCCCTGAGCCCTGGTTCTCTGTACTTACCCCTGTGCTGGTGGGCAGGGGAGCAAAGCTGAGTCAGAGCTATGCCATGTGCACAGGCTGCCTGCTTGGAAGAGGTTCAAATTGCCTTCCTCTCTTCCCCTGGAAGGAGCTACTCTGTGACCCAGCAAGGGGTGGGGGGGCTGACCTGAGAGCAGATTCTGACTGCTACGACTTATCTTAGTGATTTGCATGCCCCCCAGGCAGTTTACAGGACACCAGAAGCTGTAAGATATTTGAGAGTGGCCAAGAGGTGCAAATCACTAAGATAAGCTGGGTCCTGGCAGGGGAATACCTAACCTGTCAGGCTAGCACAAGCTCCTGTTTGGAAAGGAACAGAGCACAGTATGCTCCACTTCTTTGCTGCCAAGACCGATCTGTGTGAGCATGGTTTTGGCGCCTCCGAAGATAATTCACCCAGGGCCTTGCCTCCTTTGCCCTGCCATAGTTACAGCCCTGCCACAGACAGAGTTTTGTGTGGAGAAAGCATTCCTAACAGGAGATGTGGGAGGAGCAGTGTGGGAGGATTGTCAAGGAGAGAGAGGCTCCTTGAAAGTTGGTGGAGAAAGCAGAGAACAAAAGCGTGAAATGCTATGGTGATTTGAAGAGGATGGACCCAAAGGCTTCATTCAGCATGCAGAGGCCATTCAAAACCTTGTTGAGAGCAGTCATGAGGGAAAATAAGTTCCTTCTATAAACACCTAAAAACCAGTAGCTATTCTAAGGGAGATTCTTGCTCCTAGAATGAGAAAGTAGGTTCCTTATTTGTTGAGGTGGCCTTAACCTCACCTTTCCCAGACAACTGTTAGTGGAGCACCTCACTGCTGCGGGTGGTGCGTAGTGCCTCACAAATACACTGTACCTCATTGCATTTTGTCTAATTTCTCTGATATGGTTCTGGCATCGGATCCCTTTTAGTGTCTGAGAAGGATCAGGACTATAGTTTCTCCAGTCTTAGGCTTTATGGATGTTTCTCCTGACCTCCATAAATAAGAGTGAGGTTATGGTTCTATGTAACTCTGTAGTTATGTTTTAGATGAGCCGGAGAAGGGCAGCAAAATCTGTATCCTAGTCTCTAGAGGTAGCTGTTAGTCTTTCCCTGGACTTCAGTATATTAGATAGGGGACTTTATATTAAATATAGAGCTCTAGATCTATTGTGTTGATTACACATTTCTACACCTTTAAGCGTGTATTTGTATCATCCCAAAAGAGCATAATACTCCTGCATGGAAAAATGCCTGGTGGTGATAACCCATGTTACTTTCCTTCCAACTAAGAGCTACCAGAGTGTATTGATGTGTCACCCAGAACCTATTCACTCATTAAAAACAGTAATGACCTTGTGGTAACCAATGAAGATGCTGCTGCCTTATCTCAGGGTGATGCTGAAAATAACTTGAGCTTTCTCTGTAATTACACCATTACTAAAATATGTTTTGCTCAGGCAAGGATAGTAACAATATGCACATCAGGGAGCAATTCTCAGACACTGAATCCCTGTCATTTCAATTTATTTATTTATTTATTTATTTATTTATTTATTAAAATGCCCAAGAGAGTTTGTGCATGATATGGACCATTGCAGACATCATTTTATTTTAGAAAGCTAAGCTTCCTATAAATTACAAGAATATAAAAACTCTCAAATCACGCCCCCCCAATACTTTCCCTTAACTTAAAGGGGGAAAAATTAAATTGTAAATTAGGGGGACTGGTAATTGGGGAACATAGAATACATTAATTTCCAGAGGAATTATAGAACAAAGTCACATTCTGTTCTAGTTAATGACAAAAATGAATTAGTCAGGAAAAAATCAGACAATTGCTCCTGGATTTAGCCCCAGTCTGCTAGTCCTGGCAGCTTCTAAAACCAATCTGTGTAAGTGTCTGGATGGGGGCAGGACAGGTTAATGATGGAACTTTAACCCTCATGATTTGGCTACTGTTACATGTGCAAAAATATATCCTATACTTCTAATAATATGTTTTATGTTTATAAAATACAAAGTTGTTATAATTGCTTAGGTGTGTGTGACAAAGAGATATGACAAAGAAATGGTAAGTCCCTCCTAAGAGCAATCTAACTTAGACTTAGGACAAAATAAACCTGTGGTGGAGTTAAGGGTTGGGAAGAACATATTGAATTTCTTTGGTTATCTTTATTATTGTATAGCACAACTAACTAAACATCTGTATTATTATATTTCCAAACATCTTGGCTATAACATACTTATAGCTATACCCTATGTTTCAGTAAAGGTGTGAGCAAGTTTGTAATGACTTCATTAAAAATAAGTTAATTATAATTTTCACATCAATATTGAGGTCTTTCACCTACAAGCTTCTTGCTGATCCACTTCTATTATACAGTGAATATACAATACAGTACTAAACAATGGCATTAGTGCAGGTCAATAGTCTGTCTTTTTACATCAGCTAGTGAATTTTATTTCTTGTAGTAGAGGATTTTGGGGAGGGCAATGTCTGAATGTGGAGAGAGAGAGAGAGGGAATCAGAGGGGCTTGGAGGAGGAGGAAGGGTGCAAGATTGGAGAAAAAGAAGCAAGGAGTCCCATGGTACTGAAAGACTAACAAATTTATTTATTGCATGAGCTTTCATGGGAGAAAATCCCACTTCATCAGACGCTTCTGATGAAGTGGGATTTTCTCCCACAAAAGCTCATGCGATAAATGAATTTGTTAGTCTTTCAGTGCCACAGGATTCCTTGCTTCTTTTGCTGGACTAGACTAACATGGCCTGCCCCTTTGGAACTTAGCAAGATTGGAGAAGGAGAGGATAAGGAAAACGTTTGCTTTGGAGAAGGGACTAAAGGAGGTGTGGGGAAGGAAGTAGAGATGGTTTCAGGGAAGAAGGGTCTTGGATACCAGGTTGGTGAGCATGGTATGAGTACATGGATGATTCAATATCAGACGCCTACCCACCTTGTGGTGGTTTTGTCTTTAAAGAATCCAGCTGGGTCTAGGAGGTGGAGATGAAATTGGAAGGCAAATTTCACAAGTTTATATCTTTCCAATTAAATCTTTCGGAGGAGGACCAGCTTGTGCTCTGCACATTTCCACAGTCAGCCAGCTCCTACAAGTGAGGTGTGCTGTGTCTGTCACATCATTTACTGCATGTGGGAATGATGATGATGATGTGCCAGTCAGTGCAGTCCTAGAGAGCATATTCCTCATTTTATCCCAGGAATGGCAGGAGTATGTCCACACAATGAATGCACATTAAAAGCAAGAGCTATGTGAAGGCACAGCACTGCTCTCATGAAAAGCTAGAGAATGGAGAACATTCCAGCCCCCATGAAGATATAAGACATTTTCCACCAGCCTACTCTGGTTCCAGGATCAATGCAAGTGAACACACACAGTCCCTGAGAACAATGCATTCTTCTTTTTGTTCGTCAATGCTGTCCTTTGGCAATTAATTCCATGCTACACCTCCAAAGGATTCAGCTCCAGGCTTCCCATCCTTGGTGATAAACAAAGGGGACAATAGGTAGCCTTGGACAATCCTTACAGGTTTTCCCATTAATATGACATCCCATTTCTTTGAATGCAGGGAGCCTTTATTCTGCATTGAAGCACACTTGACATAACCTTCACCTACCAGTAAGTGCAGAAATGTTTCAAATGTCACATTGAGAGATGGTGTTTACTTTGTATTTATGGTTATTGGAATGAGGTCCCACTGAAATGTTAGACATGCCTTTTCCACTTTATTATATGAAGAGCTGAGTGCTGTCCTGTCTTACCCATTTGTGAAACCAAAGGCTTTTCTTCTCCTCCATAGCAACCTGCTGTTTTCTGCACTTCACTGGATATGTGCCAGGAGTTCAAAAGACTTCGAATGGCCTCAGTCCTCTCTATTCTTTTAAAAAAAATTCTTTTTAGTTCCCTCAAAATCCAGAGTAGGTGGAATGTGTAACAATAAACATTGGCAGCTTTATGAGTACAGGACCTGAGAACACAGACGGTGAAAGAGACCCAAATCAAAGATGAGAGAATGTCACCACTCTCCACTGTGCCTGTTGCTCTGTTACTTGATGGATTGAATGCAGATTCTGGATGTGCTCAAATGTATAGCAGCACCAAAAAACAGTTTAATTCCTGTCTATGTAATAAATACTCTCCTGGCTGATTTATACCTGCCCCTTCAGAAGATTCTCTGGCACTCTGCTGGCGGAACTGAATCATACCCAACTTTTAAAAAATAATCATTCCATCTTGATCATTTAAATTTCATGATACATCAGAGCCCACTTAAAAGAATAACTCAGAAAGGTAGAGAATTGCTAATAAATGTTCTATCTAGCGCAAACCGTAAAATATTCATTTAAGGCAGTTTTTCTTATATTACTAAGTGCAAAAGGAATTAACTTTTTGTACAGCTTAAGGTACAGTTCAGTAATAACTTGCTATTTAATGACTGAAATATTTAACATAATCTGCATGCGTTAAATGACAGAATACAGGGTATAACAAATACAACATTGGAATGGAAGGATAAAACCGGGAGAAATAAGTGTAACTCATTCAGTGTAAATCTGAAGAGAAGAGGCTTCCATCCACTATAAAATATGTTCTGGGAAGGAATTTGATTTTCATTTCCAGGGCTTCTTGCCTCAGGATACTTTAGGAGGTGGGTTTTCATAATTACAGGCTCCCACTGCCCTGGAGAATTAATAGTTTACTAGGGATGATGCATTGAGGTGATGGTCAATTAAGAATAACCACCGCAGTGTGTAATTCTCAGCCTGGGACCATCAGGAACAGCTGTGTCACTAGTTGGGCCCCCTAGTCTAGTGTGCATGTGAGGATCTGAAATGGAATGAAGTAACATCTTCTGGGAGAGTTAGGGCTCTAGACCTTCCCCTCAGAAGAGTTCATTTCAGCTACAAATCAGTACGGAAGGTCATTAAAATTTAATTAAAACACTGTCTATTTAGAGTTTTGTCAAATGTAAAGGATTTTGTGTGTATCTGTTTTTACAGCATTTTATTTTGTTTATGTGTATATTCGGGCAGGAAAATTCCTAGCTCCAGTGCAAGGAAGGAGGAAGCCAGATTTAGATGTGCTTTACATAGCACTGTCCAAGCTTGAGGCATCGGGATCACATTACCAGTGGGATACAGGAATTAACACATAAAGGTTACTGGTAGAAATGTTCTACATGTCTTATATGGTGTGTCCATGGGCCTTTTCTCTCCCTTTGTGTAGAAGGGCCACAGAAAGCACACACCAGAGTGTAGTCTGTTTCTGTGTCTTTGAGTATGCTGTCAATTTCAGCTGTGCTGTTTGCTCCGGTAGGGCGTATGGTTGATCCTTGTAGAGTATCATGATTGGCTCCAGCAAATCCTACTGGGAAATGAAGAGGAAAGCAGCTCTGAGCTACCCTACATAGGCGGCTTGATTAGGTTTTTCTTAAAGCCTCGTGCTGAAACGAGATGTCAGGAACCATGGGCCTTACTACAACTAGCTATTCCACAGTGCATTTGATTTATCTTCCCAGCCAGGTTGAGCTTGTGACCAAATATTAGATCAAGACACTGTCCAGTGAAAAGGCGTCAATGCAGTGATTCTTAACCTTTTGCAGGTTATGACACACTTGGCAACATATTGTGACCCTACAGGACACATCAGGCCAAATCCAGTCACCTCCCTGGCTCTCCATGACATATTTACTGCTATGTGGTGCGACACAGTAATGTGTCCCAACACAGTGGTTGAGAACCACTGTCTTAATGCACTAAGCCAGTGGTTTTCAAACTTTTTTCCTCGGGAGCCAGTTGAAAAAAAACCATTTATGCCCATGACCCAGCAATTACATCTTTCCACAATAAACTCCAAGTCTTTTGGCTGTGGCAGCAAGTGGTGCCATGACACAGTGCTTGAGGGTCTGCGACCCAGTTCTGGATCCTGACCCTGAGTTTGACAACCACTGCACTAAGCCACACCTTGATTGATTTGATAGTGTCCTTTGCAAAAAATCTGTGTTAGAGGTGGGGATATGCTGTACCTCCTGGCCAGCACTGCAGAAAAAATGGGCAGTCTCTGTCTTCTGCCTTAGTCTCATGGCTGTTGTAGGCATATGGTATTTGGGGAGATTAACTGCCTGTAATTCCTGAAAAGAAATCTTTTAAGGCAAAGGACAGAACTATGTCTTTTGAGATTGAGGCCAAAACAGGATGAGTATCCTTGTCACTGATGGATTGTATGAAATTCTATAACAGTTGTCCATAGTATCAAGCGATGTAGGAGGCCAGGTATAAGGAAGCATGTACTGATACAAAGGGCAGTGAGAGAGAATATATGCTTTTGAGGAGCTGAAATCACTTTCAGATGGATCTTGCTGACTGGGAGATATGATTCTGGCCTTGGTGACCCCATGGTGTTTGCTTTCCACAACATGGGGCCAAGACCATTATTAGATGCATCTCAGAAACCAGAGATATTAGTGAATCTGGAGTGGAGTCCCAGGAGGAAGAACCACAGAAATGAATAGAGTGCTTTCCCTGCTGCTGCAATCTGTATTGTATTAGGAAGGAACGTTTCAGTCTGCTCATCTGTAATAGAATGGAAAAATTCCTGAATAGTTCCAAGTAACAGCCTCAGCTCTGCACATGTGGAAATTTGAATTGGAAATGCTCCTTGAATGAGTCTGTATGAAAGCTGCAAATAACAGTTTTGTGATTCTGGTGTGATATTATAAATAGCCTTGGAGGCCGGAGGGTGTTTTGCAGTGCACTCAACCATGTACATTTTGGAGACAGACTCTCCTTTTGTGGAAATCCCAATGCCCTCAAGTCATGTGAACTCATTTTGCTCTCTATGTCCTTTAGGTTCTTTCAGTGACACAGCACAATACAGCAGGACTGGTTCACAAACCTGGTGCTCCTGTAAACTGTGCTCTGGGAACCAAATAAATCCAACCAGAGATCTACCTTTATATAGACTATGATGCAGCTCCAAAAGCTAGAGATTTGTTTTATTGTCTGACTTCCAATGTGCTTTTATATAAAAAGCAGAACTGATCAGCACAATGACTGTGTTTTATATAGAAGTGCAGGTGTACAGGCTCATGTACATGTAACACTCACTCTCTGCATATTTAAGACTGATAATTACCTTGTGGCACACTGGGATGGCAGTGACTGTCACTACCCGGAAGGCAATAGGACAGTAAAAAAGCCAGACATTGTGAAGTCATCTCTTGCTCCAAATTTTTCTCTTCCTGTCCAGTTTCCTTTCTAAGTCCCCTATTCCCGCCTCCTGCACATTTTCAGAGTTGGTTCTAACTCTGTAGCCTCTGCT
Organism: Podocnemis expansa; assembly: GCA_007922195.1. Lineage (NCBI taxonomy): Eukaryota > Metazoa > Chordata > Testudines > Podocnemididae > Podocnemis > Podocnemis expansa. Next base: position 21,068,538 of record ML681963.1, read on the forward strand.
GAAATCCTGTAATCACACATCATTCATTTCCTGTCTCCTAAATCCCCAATCTTTAAACTTGACAAGAGTCCAGAATATTGCAGCTAGACTATTCTGTTCTGTAGAAAAGTCAGTCCTAGCACTGCCTTGTAGTGTGGCCTATCTGTTTCTGAGACACCCATCACCAGTAATACGTAAAGCAATAAGCCATAGCTAAAAAACAAGGAGTTGTGTGGCACTTTAAGACTAACAGATTCATTTTTCGCATGAGCTTTCGTGGGAGAAAATTCCACTTCGTCAGATGCTTCGAAGATGGGTGACCCATGACTCCTTGTTTTTTTGCTGGACTAGACTAACATGGCTATCCCTTTGGAAATTAGCAAGCCATAGGCCTGCGTTCTGCAGCTTGTCTCCTCCAGGAAGGAATACACATAGTTTGGTGGTGGTCTTGCTGGACTATGTCATAAACTTGATGTAAGTGTGATGCTGTGAGGCCATTCTTTGGGCTGTAATTGTGGGAAGGCCTTTGTGAAATGGAAGGCCTTGCAAGAGGTTCTTTCAGTTAAGCCCACTTCTTTTTCCTCCCCCTGGCTCTTACACTGGTTGGCAGTCCAACTCTTAATCCAGTTGAAAATGCTTCATGGACTTGTTCAACGTAAATGCCATCTACTCACCTCCAAATGATGCTGTTTTAGGGACACTGGAATGCTCCCTTCTTTTTGAAGACTCTACCACTTTCCCTCACCAAATCTTGCCTAAAAGTCCTCCTACTAAAATCAGGCAGTAATTGATATATACCCCACTCGCCTTGCTCTCTCCAGTGTTCCCATCAAAGCTGTTTTCCCACTCTGGCACTTCAAGTGCAGAAGATGGGGGCCTGCAAAAGGCCTTAAAGACCATTGGTCCTAAAGCCTTGTTTTAAAACTATCCAAGGCTGCTGATTTCCTGGCCTTGGAGTGGTATTGCTGCCACCATCCAAATGAAAAACTTCTTTGAAAACCCAGGAACGCTCACTTGGGAATTCTTTTCTGCGAGGTATCCTCAATTACCTTTTATTCCTTCCTCAGTAGAGAGATTGAACCCCAGCTGTGAGATCAGATGAAAATTGAGCTGATTTCTCTTTAGGTAGTTGGCTGTGCAGTCTAAGGCACATGCACACAGAACTTCCTGCCTTTTAGGACACAGAACCAGAGCTTGTTTTAAAAGGATAAATTTTCTTTAATTACAAAAGACAGCTAAGAAACAGAGAGCGTTGCTTCTCTGAGATTTAACTTGGATAGTAACAGGATAGTGAGAAGGGGGTATGCATGTACTCAGCACAGAGGAATCCAAAAAAGAACCAAAACAAATAAATACCTTGAACGCATCTAGTTATACAGTTCCTGTTCTACTTATGCATGATTGGTTACAGGTTTGATCCCTTCTTAGGTGTGGATGTCACTGGATTCTCTGCCTAGCTCCTTGGCCTCCTCTTGGTCCTTCAGGGTATGCCTACGCTAGGGACTTAAGTTGACTTAAGGAATGCCCTGGCCACGTTTGGAGTTCATTAAGTTGACTTAAGAACTCCTGCCCTCAAAGTCAACTTTAAGGGTTAAGTGGACTTTATTAAGTTGACTTAACACAATGTGGCCATTAAAGTGACTTTATCAAGTTGACTTAATGCAATGTGGTCTCACTAAGTTGACTTAATAAGGTCTACTTAAAGTCGACTTTAAGTAGATCTTATTAAGTCGACTTAACTGAGCCCTGTAGTGTAGACATAGCCTCAAGGAGCTCTGCTGCCACCAAAAAGGAAACACGTAGCACTGCAACCCCACTTCAAAAATCCATACATTGTTTCTTTTGGCTCTCCTGGGACTTCTCGAGGATTCACTATCTATGATGTTAACTCTTTCCCCTCAAGGTTACTACAGTTTCTCATGGTAATGCTCACCCTTATGAATTTCCCTACACTGTTACTCCTCCTAAGAATCCTCTCCTACATCCATGAAGAATTTAAAACAATAATATGTTTTGGAAGTGATTCTTCAAGGTATAAGCCAGCTGGCCACTGTCTCAGAGACGAGGCTGGCCTGGATGGGCCAGTAGTCTGATAAAGGCTGGCAATTCTATGTTCCTGAAGCACTCACTCCCACACATCCCATATGCTGGGCTGGATCAATGCCCCAGGTGTTCCAGGGCTGCCCACTCATGTACCCCTTCCCCACTGCAGTGGCGCCTGGGGTGGGTCAGCCTGCTTCAGCCAGCACTGGGGTGGGGTCAGGTCTGTGACTGAGGGGAGTCTGGGGCCTACAGCCTGGCTGGCACTCTGGGGCTGGATTTCAGGGCCTGCATCCCTGTTGATGCTACAGGGGGGCCTGCAGCCTGGTTGGCATGGGGGAGGGGATCCATGGCATGGCCAGTGTTGTGGGGGTGGGGAGGTCTGGGACCCATGGCCTGGTATTGATGCAGGGGAGTTGGGGGCCTGGGTCCTATGGCCAAGCCAGCCACCAAGGGGGCCCTTGGGCCAGAGTCTGCAATGCTCCTGCTCTACTTCTGAGCTGGCTGGTCTGGAGCAGAGCAGCCAACCTTGGAGTGGGGTGGGCAGGCTGATTGCGGGTGGTAGCGGTAAGCCACTCGGCTGAGGCCAGATTTTGGTGGGGCTGTGGGTCCCCCTTTAGGCAGAAGCTCGGGTAGCCCTTAAAGCCCCTGCCTTGATTCATCCCTTTCCATGTGAAAAAGTCCTGTAGAATTTGGCAAGCTGATGTTAATTCCTATCCTGCTCTGAAAAGTTTATATACACACTGAATATAGTTCACCTACGCCCTTCTCCTAGGATTTAGCATTAACTGGTAGCTCAACAGCTTTCTCCTAGAGCTTGACTCTTCCTCACATTTTCCTTCCTTGATCTCTCTCTGTCCTAGACCTTAGTTCATTCTATCCATTGACATGTACAACCTTTCTTTTACATCTTAGTTGGAACTAACAAGATCCATCAGCTAGAATGAGTCAGAAACACACAATTTCAAGCAGGGCTTAGGCATCTGACATCAGGATAACTGAAGAGAGGAATCCTGCCTCTGTTTATAGTGTCTGGGAATCTGCTACCCTGTTGCAGTTTCATAAACGCTAAACAAATCGGGTGTAGTGATATTACCCTAAAACCCTGCAGGGCCATATCCTCAGCTGATGTAGATCAGCCTACTTGCATTGATGTGACTGGAGCCACATCGATTTATATCAGCTGAAGATATCCCTCATGGACTTTGGCAGAGACCCTTTCTGTCAGTTTTGATTTTTAAGTATCTTATAGAATTCTATAGAAGGAATATGGTTCTTTAGGGCTCTTCATAATTTTCCACATTGCTGAAACCTCTTCCCCATTCATTCCCTTCTCTTTCCCTCTGAGAATTGGGCTCTGCGTCTCTTATTTTGTGATACTTTGTATGAGATGCTTTCTCCAGAAATGAACAGTTCTACGTTGCATAACTATTAAGGGGTCTGTTCCCTTGTTGATCTGAGACTTATAAGTTGTATTAGCAGCACTAATGGGTGCTGAGTCTGCATACTGTATCCCAGAGAGCGGAGACCCCTTAGCTAGCATTTTTGTAGAACAATTACAGAGCAAACTGAGGACAGGTTAAGGAAGCAAAAACCACAAAAAAGGAAAATAAGAGTTAGAGAGAACATTAAGAGCTTTAGGTGATCATACAATTTGTTCTCAGCAGGCAATTGTTGTGGGAGGGGCTGGTTTTTTGTTTGTCTTTACCTATAAATTGGAGTTCATAATCGAAACAGTGGCAAGGTTGAATTCTCAGTTATGCCCAATTAATATGGGATTTTCAGTTAATTTTCCCTAAGTGAAGTGCATTTTAGTAATTCATTAAATCCCTTTTCTCTTTTGTCTAAGTGGCCAGCACTCTACAAACTGTCTATTGAAATTAAAAGAACCCCAAAAAGAAAATGAAATCTGTTTTTTAAATGATTTCCCAGTGACTAACATCATATCCCATCTCTTGAAGCTTGAGGATTTTTTTTCAACCTTCTGGAAGCCATAAAATATTTACCCTGGAACTCATCATAAAGAATATAGATTTTGACTTGTTTATGGTTCTTCTGATTGGACAAAATTCATCTAGAATTGGTCACTGCCTCCCATGCCACTTACTTTAGCCTCTTTGTGCTTAAAAATGTTAACATCATTTATTGTGCCATTTTATCCACAATAACTGGGTCTTGGTTTTGATCCAACAACATTGATTGTTGCCTTTGCAACTCTGTAGTACAACATGTTTGGCACTTGGTTTGCCTCAGTCGCAAGTATCATGTGTCCTAAAGAATGAGTAGGAAAGATATATGCATTAACAACCTAAAAGAACAGTCCGTTTTACATCTTAACTCCCACCGTGGCTCTGAGTAATGGTTTTTATACCAGACTGGGGGAGCAGAAAATGTAAAGGAGAAAAATGGTAAAATGGTTAAATGCCTCCAAGCTTTTCTGCAGCAGGGATTGTAATTTATAGCTTAATGTTGTTCAAGAAGGTGTTTGAAACTGATTCTGTTTTCATTTGTATTTCTTAGTTTAAAAATTAACAGCAGAAACAAAGACAGTGGAGAACACAGGAATTGTGAATTGGACCTACGGTGCATCTAGTTCAGTATCCTGTTTACAGCTGTAGTCAGTACCAGGTGCTTTGGAGGAAGCAGTAAGAACCCTGCAGTGGGAGGATGTAGTATAAACTGTGCCCCATACTAGCCCCATCCTGGTGTCTAACAATTAGACATTGGCTTAATTCCAGGTGCATGATTTAATAACTGTTCCACAGAATTGTTACAGTAACTCTGGATTGTCTTGGTATCCATATGGATGTGTGATCCGTTCTCTGAATCTTACATTTTTGGCCTTGAGGAATATGTGTGGCAATAAATTCCACAGCTTAATTACACATTTCATGAAAAAAGCATTTTCTTGAGTCAGTTTTGAATTTCTCACTTATAATTTTATTGAGTGTTCACTTGGTGTTGTGCTAAGAAAAAGGGAGAATAAAAGTTCGTGTTCTGTCTTCGCTAGCCCATTTATTGTTTCTTATATACTTTTATGGTGTCCTCTCATTATTTGTCTCCTTCATGAGGTGAATAATCCCAGTCATTCTGATCTCTCTTCGTGGGGGAGTTTTTTTTCCCCAGAACCCTGATCATTCTGCTCTTTTACTATTTATTTATTTAGATCACCTTAAATTCTATAAAACACACAACTAGTCCTGTGGTACTTTTAAAGATTTAACAAATTTATTTATCGCATAAGATTTCTTGGGAGAAAGACAATAGACAGTGTACTGCACACTAAATCAATATCATCCTTATGCAGAAGACCAAGACAGATGACCCTTCTCACTGATAAAAGGCGTTAAGATGCCAGACTCCCATGAAAATATTATTCCTTTTGATGCCAAATATTTTCATTGCTGGGGAACCAGAAGTTCAAGAACTTAGGGAAATGTTTCAGTTGGGCATTACTCTCAGAGGGTTTTGATGGTTCCCTGCTTGCCAGATGTCCTCTTTCTTTTTTTATTGTCTTTCCGTTAATGTTTTATTTTAATGTGAACTATTTCAGTTTGAGGTCTTCGGATTGTTTAATCATTAGGTGATGGCCATATAGTATTTGAGTAGCTGATGTTAGTGGTGACAAACAGCAATTTTGACAGTATCTGCAAAATCTCATGGTCATGTCCTTTTCTATTGAATAAACTGGAATTCTGGTCAGAGAATGTGAGACCTCAAATGACCTTGTGATAAAATTGAAATAACTGTGTGACATCACTGTATGTATGAGCATGGAATTGCACAGAAAACGCACTAGCATACAGATTATATGCACTAGCTGAATGTGACCATCAAGAAATCTGCAGGAGCATAGAATTTCTATCAGTAATCTGGTATTTACCATATAAACCATATTCTGTTGTTTACCACAGTAAATTCACTTTTGTAAAGAGATGGCTGTTCTCTTAGATTTTTTATAGAAGAGATTTTAAATTTCCCCATTGTTAAACAAGGTATAAAATGATTTTTGCATTTTAAATAATTGATGAAATTGTCATTAAAAATAATTTGTGCACGACACAGACAGAGGAGTCTTATTTTAATGGCTGTTTAGTGGCACTGTTCAGGAAGTGGCTTTGGAGTAAGCTAAAGCAAGGATTTTTTATTTTATTTTTTTATAGCTGTACCTTGACAGCATGTTAGTGTCAGTATTACCCGTAAAAACATTTTGCTTTTATAACAGGCAATTTTGTTTTTGTTGAAATTACATTGTTTGAATTTCTAAAGTAATTCATTCCAGGATCAAGGCTTTAAATTGGAGCCAGTTAGGGCAAAGAGATACTAAAAGGGTTTTTCAAACACCAAGAGCTTAAAGGTTAAAATTCAATGAACTAAACACAAAGGACTGTCTGGAGGAGGCCTTCTCCGGACAGATATATGAACGAGCTGGGTGAAAGCCAGTGCTTATAATTGGGTTTATAATTTAAAATATTATTACTTTAATGTGAATTACAAAATGTGGAACACGGCTTCAGTTTCAATAATGATGGTGTTCCTCTGGCAGGACTTATTCCCGTAGTCATTTATGTATGTTTGCAAACAGGTATAATTATGACTTCTATCACATGCAATAAAGCGCTGTGTGTGTGTGTTTCCATATATGACATTGACTGGAGGAAGAAAGAGTGTGTGTGCACGCGCGTGCATGCCAGTGTATTAAACATCAGCCTTCAATAAATAATCTACAAAGACACTAGTAAAAAATCAATCCTAATTGCCCCCTCAGCCTGCAGTGTGTGTATGGAGCTTTTGGGAAGGAGTCACAGACCTCTCTGCCTCCTGGAATTAGAGCAGGAGATGAGGAGGAGACCAGCTCCCCTGGCCCTGCTGAGACACAGCTGGGAGCAGTATGAGTGGATGGGGGTTGAGGGAAGCTCCTGACCAGCAAAGGTGTGCATGGCACTCCGTACGTGTATGTATATTTTCCTTGATCTGTTTTTCTGGTTGCCAAGTCTTTGGCTTCCATGTGGGTCACATTTTCAAGCTCTGTGCCATAACCACAAGGGCAAGAAACTTGCTTTCTTTTCTGGTGGAAGCTGAAATTCAAGTGATTACTCAACTCCAGGAGTCAGGGCTTCCAGAGAACCACCAAATATAACAAGAGTCATGACTGAAACTGAAGAATTGTTACCACTGGCTTGTTGGGGACACCATTCTCCTGGCCTTGCTGTAGTTGATGGGGAATTATGCCACCAGGTTCTTCCTCCATCATTTTTTCATTTGCAGAATGTGAGTCAGGCTGCAGGTAAGCTGGGGGCTCTTTCTCACAGCTATGTGTTAGTGTATCGTGTGTTAGTAATTTCTGTGCTTGCCAGTGAGGCCTGGCCTCCTGCCTTGCTGTGAGCAGCCTTGCACTCCGCGGGCGGAGCAACGAATGCGGCCAGGCAGCAGTCTTGCTACATTTCATATTTAATGCTTTTCTATATTTAGAAAGAAACGCACTGGCATACTTCATTCCAAAATTTGTTTTGTACATTGAGCTAGTAAACAGTACTGCATGAGACTAATAACACATTGCACAACCCCCCTGCAGAATCCTTTCAGGGCAATAAATCCCAGGCCAAATTGAATAGCTCTGAAATTTACGTGGGTAGTTTTGAAAATGGTAATGATGAATGGTGTTCCAGCACTGCACTGACAATGAAAAATGTGACCGTGGTATCTCACAGGATGGAGCTGGGTCCCTGCTGAACTGGAACTGATCACCTGATCCTGTGAAGTCTCTCACCACTGGAACCATCAGCACTCTGGCACTTTTGTAAGATGCCAGAAGCATCAGTGGCCAGCTGTTTAGAGGTGTTTTCTGACAACAACTAAAATCTACCATTTAAAGATGTAAAGAACCATGAAACATCATATAATGCTTAACCTTTGAAAAATATTAGTTCTATTAGCCCTCACTACACTGTTTAATAAAACATGAGGGAGCTGAAAACATGGCTTGGAGTTATCCATTAGCTGTTGCTGTTTAAAACTGTGAAATGTTTTGGAATTAATAAAGAAGCTCTGTACAAGAAAATGCTGGCTTAATTTTCTTAGTAACTCAGTTCCAGAGGCAGGCATGACGGGGCATCTTTGTTGGAACAGTGGGAGTAAGGAAGGCAGGCCTTGGCAGGCAGACATCAATACAACATTCCTGAGGCTTCCAGACTAAAATGTGTTCTTGTCCCAGAGAGAAGGTGGCTGAGCTGCAGCAGCAGCAACCTGGTCATCCTGCTTAGTAATGAGGGTGGTGTTTCACTGTGGGCAGGTTTATTTTAATTCTGGAAACATGAACTAAAAATGTCTTTGATCAAAAATAACATCTTTGATGTTTACATCCTTGGTGTAGGACACATCTGCCCACATCCCCTAAGTCTCTTGTAGTAAGGAATGGATGAAGATGCTGGGTGTTTACATACTGAACATCTTAAATATTATCTCATAGAGCTTTGCAGTAGCAGTCAGTGGACACTAATATTATTGGTGGAACAAATATAGAGAGGAACTAGAAGAAATTTTATTTCTTTAAGTACTTGATTCATCCCAGTTTGGGTTTCCAAAGGATGCTTGCAGACTTTCAGAATTACTCTGAAATCTTTATGTTCTGTGGGAGCTCTGGTGGCTTTCTGAGACTCCCCCAATGGCCTGTATAAGCTCAGTTCTGTTTGTGAAAGCTGTATGGGCTAGTCCTAGCATAGTAACTGGAGGCAGGAGTGGGGTTGTGGCCTGTGAGGATTTGCCTACGGAATTCTACACTCATCACAATCTCCAGCTGAGTATTTTAAATGGAGCTTTTTCATGCCATAGTGTCTTTCCCTAGAAATGTAGTACTTTACACATGCTGTCTGGCTAATTCTCTTCTGAGGGCAAGTCCATGAAGCCTGAAGCAGTTCATTTTGAAGGCTTGCTTGCCTAATGATGCTCAGAACTGGAAAAATCTTTTATTTCTTAAATGCTTTTACCTTCTTAGAAGTAAGGGTAGCAAAAATCTTTCCTGGTAAGTGAAATATGAATCCCATCTCAGAGTTCTGAAAATAATTTGCAAAGAATTTATGGCTCCCAGAAGTTCTTCTGCTTTTTATATTGTTTACTTTCCTTTCTAAAATAAAATAATTCACAGGTAGTGGGTGAGTTTCAGTGTGGGTAGTTCTGAATAAAAATGGATGGCATGAAGAATTCCTTCTAGAGGGTCAGTTCCACTGTGACTGCCTAAGACTAATGGTACTGGATTAATAATACAGGGCTGCTTTAATATTCACAGCCTGCTACTTACATAGGCCAGAAATATTTTCACTTTTATGTCCTGAACAAAATTGTAAAGAGAGGACAGTTTTATTGCAGCTGTGTGCATAATGAGTTGCACAGGAACCAATCCTATACATTAATCAGCATTCATTGGCTATTTCCAGAGACTTGACCTATAGTTGCCATTGCTGCTAAGAATTCACTGATTTACTAGACCAAAACTGGCATACAGATGCAGGAATTGCACACCACAATCTGGCAGCATTGGCATGGGACTCAGAAATCTGCAATCAGCTTCAAGCTTAATTTTTGGGAAGGTATTTTTTTCTTTCTGAACCTCAGATAAATAACAGTGATCAGAGGTAAAACATGAAGGAAAACCTTAATGAGACGTTGATATAAAATGAAGAAAGAGAGCCAAACAGCTGAATTTACCATATGATTTGCTGAATTGCACCTGGGATCTGAAATGATGTAGACTGGAGCTCAAAGGTAGTCTTTTGCCACAGGGTATCAGAAATAGTGTGTTCTTCCTTATTAAACACTTTGCAACTTTTTTCAAAATATATTCAGTACATATTGACTAAAGACCATAAACAATAGAAATAGCAATGTATTGAGTTGATGGAGGGTGCCTGGTGGTGTGCAGCAGAGATCAGTGGTAAGCTATAATCTTACTTTAATATCGTCACTAGTGATCTGAAAGAAAAATTAAACTGCACCTTGATAGATTCACAGAGATGATACAGAATCAGAAGTTATGAACACTCCCTGAGACAAGGTGAATGCAAATATAACCCATGTGCCTAATAGGAAACATTTCTGTAAGAGATACTGTTGGGGCCGGGTCACTGTTACTAGGCAGATTTAGCTGCCTAGACCTAGAAGCATTTGGAAATTGGGTAAAAAAAGCAAGGAGTCTTGTGGCACTTAAAGACTAACACAGATTTATTTATCACATGAGCTTTCATGGGAGAAAATCCCACTTTGTCAGATGCTTTGAAGAGGGAGAACTTACAGAATTGGATGAAAATAAATGCAGGGGAGTTA
>ML681963.1:21079275-21327460 GCA_007922195.1 Podocnemis expansa
TTTTGCTTTACTAGACTAACACGGCTGCCCCTTTGGAACTTGGAAAATGGGTGTGGTAGTGTTGAGTCTTCTCCACAAAGTTCCCTGCTGTTTCTGGAATTAGATGCCATGAGAGCAACAGCAGCTGAGGAAGTTGCATTGAGAAGAGGCTGATGTGCTGTGTGTATCAGGGAGAAGCTGAGACAGAAGCAAACAGCAAGATGTTTTGCCTTAATGCTGAAGTATTTCCCAGCAAGAATTTATCTGTGTGTGTAACTGAGTGCTGGTTAATCAGTGAGCTGAGTGGGTGGCAATTCCAGCAGAGGGGAAAGGGTCTACATGGATTTCTGTTGAAGATTTCTACAAAAGAAGAGGGAACTGCGTCTTTCAACTCCAGCCTTTGGATTTGGTGAACAGAGACTATTTACTGAGATCCAGATGAACATCTAAATTTTGAAAGCTCTTAAATTTCATCTCAGTATTTTTGTGGGGACTGCTCTGTTTTTCTTGTTTGTGTTTTGTAGAAAAGAAAGCTGTGAAATGGTGAAATGTGGGTTTACAAAAATAGCCACATGTTATAAATAAATAGTAATTATATTATTTATCGTTAGATTTATAAAGGTGGTAATAAAGCTCATTACTTTTGTTTTCTTTGGCACTTGACTGTGGGGGTGGTAAGTCTGAGCAGACTTTACTGTGAGTCAATCAATCAAATCATGGGGCTGGAAGGGACCTCATGAGATCATCAAGTCCACCCCCCTGGGAATTGAACCCAGGACCTTCTGCATGTTAAGCAGAGGTGCTAGCCACTACAAAGGCTGAATTCTGGGTCTTCACTGCTTCTTCATAGCAGTTGGGGTTTGGGATTTTTTTTTTAAGGTACTGGAGAAGGGCAATTAAGTGAACTCTAGCCCACCCAAAGGAGCCCTGGAGAATTAATAAATATAGGTGGACGTAGATAAGAATCAGGGAGGGGGGGGACTCAGTTGAAAAATAATCCAAAACATCCATTCTCCATGGGACACAGCTGTGAAGTAGAGATGCTGAACCTGACTTAGAGACAATAGTGAACAGCCAATTATGCCTGGGTATGAATATGCTTAGCTCTTCCAGAGAATGAACAATAAAGCCTTGAGCTGCAAGTAGACACTGGCATCCAATCACAGCAGGGAAAAGCCCCTCTTTAATTCGTAATGGTGTGGTGCTTTAAACAGGGCACACAACAGAGCAGAAGGATGCTGAAAAATCACAAATATTTTTTTTGGTGCTAGAGGTATGAACGTACATGGACGGACTCCGTGTTCAGTCTGTTAAGTGTCTAAAGAGGAGGACACAGTGAAATGGCATATTTGTGATGCTATGGGAACTAACTGAAATTAAAGAAGAAGAAAATTTAGGAAAGAGATGCAGTATTGTTTTTTGTTTTCGACTGTCTACCAGATATATATAAGGATATTATGGTGATGTGGACTCTTTTAATAACCACTGCCTGGGCTATCCCTGAGCTGCATCTGAATAGAGGACTTAAGTGTTTTGGGCTTTTAGGCACTTTACAGCAGCATGGATGAAACTCAATAACAATTAAAAAGCAAACCAGGCTCCCCACTACTATAAGTGCTAAGCTACTTGTTACCATTGTGAATATTAGCATTAAAATGTTGCTTTGAAGATCAATAACAATACACATGCAGCATTTAAATATCTGTAATCAATGTAACAGCCTGAAAACATTTTTTAAGAGGTCCACTGGGTCTGGAAAGAAATGACAAATTAAACGTTAGTTATATTTTTTTCAGTGATTTAGAGATCAATAGATGCCATTTAATGTTTTTATTCTTTACTCTCATTCTGTGTATTTTTCTATCTTGTCCTCATGCACATTTACATCACATGGGGATCCTGTTAGTTGAGAGACCGTGTAGGAAAAAACTTTTCATGTGTCAGATCTCTGGAGAAATGTATGTATTACCTGCAGAAGGGACAGAGCTGGGGACTAGGGAGAGCAGGGAGAAATTGGGCAAAGAAGTGGGGAAGACTTAAGAATGAGTTTGTCGCATGCCACACTGAAAAGATTGTGGCACACTGGTGTGATTTGTCAGGTGAAAATAAGCAATAGTTGCTTTACCACTGATAACCAGAATATCTTCACATCTTGCAGTCTCATCCTCAACAAGCATTGACTGCAAAGCAAGAAATCAGGAAAAAGACTATGGGGCTGAAAGGTCTGCTACATCATGTAAACTGGGCTTGAGTCATGTTCCTCTTTCCACAATAATGTACAACTGAAGGAAGTATGATCCAGTCTGGCTAATTCAATACTAGACATTTTCTTGCTTTAAGTGCAAACATTATCATAGGTTGTCTAGACTATTTGCTTTATCCTGATCCTGTTATTCATGGGGCATTTCTTTTGCATCAGTTCTAAAAGAGTCTCCTGTTTTGTGGCTACTACCTCCCTACCTTTTAAGATGAACTGAATATAGCTTTCTTTTAGTAGAAACAGGAAACCTTAGTGTATTTCTGGAAGAATTTGTTCTCTCTGGTCAATAGCTGCTTAGTTTTCTGTCTACTGGATGCAAGGCTTATTTCTTAATTGGTTTTGTAATGGGATCATTTATAATAGTTTAGATAATAAAGAAGATATTTGAGATTGTTGATGGGATCCCACTGATATATCAGGTATTAACTGAGATATATTTGAATTAATTGGGTAGATGGTTGGAAAAGATAACATACCTGTTTATTTTCTCTCTTATTCACATAGTTTATTGATCAAGAAAAAAAAGCAGAAGACTTTTAATTTTTATTACAGTGTCTGAAGGGAGACTTGTGTGGGATGGTTGGGTGGTAACAGTGGTTTGGAACTTTATAGCAGTAAACTGAAGAGCTTTCAAGTCTGAGCATCAAAAGCTCCTGAAGTGACCTTAATGAACAGGCAAAGCAAAGGCTGGCAAAAGAGTTCTGCGAAGCTCAAAAATTGCCTCTTTCGCCAACAGAAGTTGGTCCAATAAAAGAAATTAACTCACTCAGGGAAAGAAAAAGTGTTTGTGGTCAAACACTGGAGAATTATTTTTCCTCACTTTGCTGAAACATTTTTTTGCCCTATAAAAAGTTCATGCAGAAGCTTTTAGTTCCTCCTAACAGATAGGTTTGTGTGGAGCACATCATCCCAGCAAGACCCAATGGTGGTAATTTTAAAGGCATTATTTTATATAAAACAAGAATGTTTTTGAGGCAAGATTTCCCTTTGATTTATTTTGTTCTTTATTTGATGTTAGTTGAGCTTTTTCTCTGCTTTATATTTTATCTTTTTTTTAAAAAAGTACAAATGAGAAAATAAATGTCAGTCCTAGGATTTTTAAAAACTGATTAGTTCACAGAACTAACCTGTGTAACTTTAAAGAGCAGTTTGTCATCCTTTGAAGGCATTTCATCCAGTGTCAAGGTTTTACTGTACTGACAGTGGCCTTCTCTTAAATCTGCTACGTATATGTACTGTAAATTCTGAACAAAAAACTACAAGGCTATGAATTCTAGGCACAGTTTTGTGCCTGCTGATGCATTGATTTTTCCACCATCACAAAGAAACATCAGACACCAGTAATCTGCAATGTGGCCATAGAACCTTTTATGCTTTCAATATTTAGAAATGTTATCTGCTGTTTTGGAATTACAGTGGTCTGTGCCTTGATTTTATTACTTTTTTTATACATTTTAACATACCTTTATTTGCTAATGGTCTGGGGCTGAGGATGCTAAGTCATATAAGCAGATCAGTGACACCAGGAGACTGTTCACATGAATGAGTTTGTAGTGTCAGACTCTTTCTACCATCTCCAAGTGATTGACTGGTGCAGTAATTCACATGCACACAGATAATTTATAGTACCCAGATGATTTATTCACAATATCTATCTTACTGGAACAAAAGTGGCTTGGATAGTTTTGCATGATTCTTTTGGAGTTATTACTCCTGTAAATAATACATATTTAAAAATTTTTGTTATGTGCTTATATAACAGATTGTAACAGGTCTCTCTAACTCATTAAGTCAATCAGGAACATAGTGTAATCCTTTCAAAAATAATCAAAATGTTCTTTAAACAGTGGTTCTGGAGTTTTTGCAGCTGAAAGTTCATACATCAAAGAGAAACCATCTATTGTTTTAAAATTTATGTACAAGACAAAAGAGAAATTAAACCATTAGCTAGTAATTTAAAGTAATTCTTGCTGCCTAACAAATAAACAAGGGCATTTGGATTTTGAGAGACAGTGTTCTTTAGTTATTTCCTGGGTGGGTAAATACCATGACATGCTAGTTGTAACAGGGATCATGTGAATAACTCCCACTGAAGTTATTGCAGAATTGCTGTGTTGGGTATGGAGTGGAAAGCAGGTATTTCATCCTCCCTCTGAGTGATCTCTCTTTGTGGCTTTCAGTTAAACTAGTATCATCACTCTAACATAGTTTTTGTCATGATTTAATGTGCATCTTTCTTTTAAGAAGCATTTTAATTCCCTGTTTGAAATAAAAAAGAAAACATAAATCACGGGCAGAATCTTTTAACATTTACAGTTTTAAATGAATTCCTGTTGAGAGTCTCTTAAGCTAGATTTATATCTGATTTTGCATTGAACTATGTCGTTATGTGGGACTGAAAAACTCTTACAAAATTAAGCATAATGTGAAAACATGCTGAAAAGACAGTTCTGCAGAAATATGGAACATTATTATGTTAGAGAATATTGTAGTGAAAAATATTCAGAAAGGGACAGTTACCACAGACATTTTCCTTTTAATGATCCTTGTACAAATCTTCAGTGGAGTGGCTTGTTGATGTCTCTTTATCAATAAATGCAAATTGAGAAAGCATTTGATATTTCCAAATCATATGATATCAGTACAAAGAACTAGTCTTCTTTTTGGAGCTAGACTAATGGGAAACTAGGGTGTGTTGGACTGGACTAGACACACTGATGTTGATATCCTTCAGAACTGGAAAGTTAAGTCCAGATGAATGAGGATTCGACTTCTGTTGACCCAACACTGAAATGAGTGTTTAAAAATAAATGCCGATTCGTCCCCAGAGCTTCTAGTGCATTCTGGCTCTTTGACACATAAACCCAGCAAGGAGGATCTGTTGAACATTTTATTTATGAGCAAAAGCCTTCTTTTCCAGGCAGTACTTTATTTTGAATCAGCACAGCAATTGCAATTTAACGTGTAGCTATACATGTTGACTCTGGTGCTCCCACTCTTTGCAGGGGGCAGGGCCATAACTACGGCAGGATGAGCGGGCTTTGCGCTGGGGCCCCGGAGTGGCTCCAGTGAGCCCCTCTATCAAAGGGTGCGTTCTGCGCCACTCGCTCCAGGCGCCACTCGTTGTAAGGGGCACATTCTGAGTGGAACGTGCCCCCAGTGCACACATGCCTTGTTACAGCTCTGGGATTGGGCATTGGGAAATAAAGTCCTTGCTAGGAGCACTGAACTGAGTGATCTCTCTTCAAGTGATCATGTGAGAAGGAAAACAACAGTGTGCTTTAGCTTAACACAAGAGCATACCCTCGAGAAAGAAGGCTGTATTGGTTTAAAAACTGACCTAGTTTAAAGGGGAAGTGAAGACAGTTATTAAAGAAATAACACATGGAGGAAAGGGTAAGCTGAATGCAACCAATATTAATCAAAAGCTAGAAATTTTAGAAAATTGATAAGGAATGCAAATGGACACAAGGAGAAATCTGTGGCCAGCAGAGTTAAAAAACAATAGAGTTTTTAAAGTATTTTACGAACAAAAATAATCCTGACAATGGTATCAGTCCATTATTAGATGGAAAAGGTAAAATTATCAATTCTAATGCAGAAAAGGCAGAAATGTTCAATAAATAGTTCTGTTCTGTATTTGGGAAGACACAAATTATGTAGCTATATCACGTGATGATGCTCTTTCCATTCCACTAGCGTAAGTGTGTTAAACAGCAATTACCAAAGTTTGGTCTGTATAACTTGCATCTCAGAGTTTTAGAAGATCTGACTGAAGTGTTCACTGGGCATTACTTTTTTTTTGTGTTTTTTTTTGGTTTTTTTTTGTGAGTGTTGGAGCGTGGGGGAAGTTTCAGAAGAGGGGAAGAAAGTTAACATTGTACCAATATTTCAAAACCATAAACAGGATGAGATGAGTAATTATAAGCCCATTTGCTTGATATTGATCATGGACAAGATACAGTGCAACTGATAGGACTCAATTAGTAAAGAATTAAAGAAGGATAATATAATACCAATCATTAGGGGTTTATAGAAAATAAATCCTGTCAAATTAACTTGATATTTTTTAAGATGAGATTACAAGTTTGCTTGATAAGTGTAATAGGGTTGATGACATAATACAGTAGATTATATGAAGCAAAAAAGGAGTCCTGTGGCACTTTTAAAGAGTAACAGATTATTTTTTTGCATGAGCTTTTGTGCTGAAGTCCCACTTTGTCGGGTGCCAGAAAATGGAGAAAACTTAAAGCATGGGAGGGAAAGATCAGTCCTTTGATTATGTTTCACAGCATCAGGTCAGATTACTTCAGCAAATCAAACAAGCTGTATAGATTCAAACGGTGTAGCAATATATCAGAAGTGGTGAGATTGGGAGCACTATTTGTAATGAAAAACAAAGAAAGAGTCCCATGGCACTTCTAAAGTCTAATGTTTGTAGCTAGAAAGACAGTTCATGTCTCTATTCAAACCAGAACTGATAGTATCAAATTTGCATATGAATTCTAGATTATAAGAACATGTATACGTAGGTACGAACATCCAAGTTACAAACTGACTGGTCAACCAAACACCCCGTGAAACTAGAAGTGAGCAATCAGGTTGGAGAGGGGAAAAAAGCAAACTCTGTGTCTGTATTGCAAGATCACCATGCAGCGCAGAAACAGTCCTACATCTGTGCTGTTCCTGTAAGTCAAGGGTGTGCTTCATTCCCTCCCATCCCAACCTACTGGGAGGAAACTTGTTTTCACATGTATACCCCCTTCAGGAAAGAAATCTCCCTGCTGATGCAGAGAACTGAAGGTTGCAGCCAAAACCTGTTTTGGAGCTGGAATGGGAGTCATCTGTGCTCTGAAGGAGTTTTGAAGGACCACAGCCTGTGCACTGATGTGACTCAGGCTTTGTCTGTGCTGCATGCCTGGATCCTGCCAGCATTTCTGGGAGTGCAAGAGGCCAGGGAGGGAGGGATGCTGGTAGCCAGTTGGCACCAGCCCCCTGCCACATGCTGCCTTTGGAGCATGGTAAACAGTGCACTGGGCCAGATAAGTCCTGGGAAGAGGCATCTGAGAGCTGGGGTTTGGGTTTGGGGCAGATCCCTTCAGTTCGTCCAAAGGCAAGAAACAGAACTAGGGCAGGGAGCTGCTAGCAAACCAGGCAATGATGTCAGACGCTGCCTTTGCAGAGATCTCTCCCAGCCTCAGCTGGAAGACACTGAGTGCAGGGTACTGGACCTTAATGTTTTGTTCAGAGTTACAAACAATGTGCATTCCTGAGGTGTTCATATCTTTGAAGGTCCGCTGTACTTAAATTTCTGTAAGTCACTTGGTGTTAAATAAAATTTTGATTAAAAATCAGAATGATATAAAATTAGCATGATACATGAATTAAAAACTGGCTAACTGCTAGTTCCGAAGTGTAATTTTAAAGCAGAATCATCATTAAGTGGATGCATTTCTGGTCAAGTCGTGCAGGGTCTGTTCTTAGCCCTAATTATTTAACATTTTTATCAATGAAATGGAAGAAAATATATAAATAATCTTTAATAAGATTTGGAGGTGACCCAAAAATTGGGGGAAGAGAAAATAATAAAGAGGATAGGTCACTAATAGTAATTTGACTTTTTTGGTAAGCTAGGCTCAGGCAAATTATATGTATTGTAATATGGCTACATGTACGTGTATACATCTAGAACAAAGAATGCAAGTGTACTTATGGGATGGGGGACTCTTTCCTGGGAAGCAGTGACTGCAGAAAATTTGGGTTAGGTGGATAATCAGATGAAAAAGAACTCCCTGTGTGATACCATGACTGGTTGCTGATCTAATGCAATCTTACGTTCATAAACAGCGGGGTACCGTGAGTGGGAGTAGGGAGGTTATTTTCCATTTTCATTTGGCATTGATGGAATGGTTGCTGGAATTGTGTCAAGTTTTTTGTATCCGCAATTCCAGAAGGATTTGACTAAATTTGGAGAGGGTTCTGAGAAGAGTCATGAGAATGATTACAAAGATTAGAAAACACACAATATAATGATAGGTTCAGGGAGCTTAATCTATTTATCTTAACAAAGAGAAGGTTAAGAAATGACTTGATTATAGTCTCTAAGTATCTAAGAACAAATATTTAAGAATGGGCTCTTCCACCTAGCAGAGAAAGATACAACACTATTCAGTGGCTGGAAGTTGAAGCTAAACAAATGCAGACTGGAAATAAAGTGTGAATTTTTAACAGTAAGAGTAATTAACCATGGGAACAATTTACCAAACATTGTGGGGGAGTCTCCATAACTAACAAGATTTAAATCAAGATTGGATTTTTTTTTTCCTGAAAGATCTGCTCTAGGAATTATTTTGGGGAAGTTCTGTGGCCTGTATTATGCAGGAGTTTAGACTAGATGATCACTATGGTCCCTTCTGGCTTTGGAGTCTATGAATTTATGAATAATAAAGTATTGTGTTATATTTCTCTGGGGAGGAGGATCCCTTGTTGCAATAGCGCAGCATTGTATTATACATTGTACGTACGGTGTACAGCACAGCTCAAAGAGAAGGAGGAAGACTAGTATGGACATGAGGCTGAGGTGAGATAATGTATTCCATTATACCCTTTAGTCATTAATGTAGCCAAGCTAATTTGGGTCAGCAAGTGATATTTCACTGTATTACGCTACTGTGTTTATCCTGAGAATGAAATACTTTGATTGTAATTTAATAAAATCAGGTAAAAAAAAATAGAAAAATCCTGGTTCCCAGTATAAAGCTGTAAAGGACAATTTTGGCAGTCATACTGAAGGTCTGAGTTGTACCTAAGGCAAGATTCTAGCTTTATTTATTATTTAGTTTTAAATCTTTCATCTGAGATGCAGCTTTGCCTTCTAGCTTGTTGTGTTCCTTAAAAGTTCTCTGAGCCTGATTGTGGCTTCCCAGTAGTTCTCTCGATGGAACCTTGATGGGCATATGCAGGTGCAATATATGTCAATTTTGTTAAAGTGTAGCACTGCTGATAATCTTTCTCATTTATTCCGTATGGAGCTGTCACCTTTCTTCCAGCCCTCCAGAATCTGGAGTGGCTGTAGTCCCTTCTTTAGCATGGAAGAGAGATCATCTGTATATTTCCTAGATTAGACTCTTATTCTGACCTGCCCTTTTTTTCATACTATGGTTCTCAGTGCTCGACCTACAAGATGCTTATTTTCATATTATGATCCACTCGGCTCACAGACGCTTCCTAAGATTTATTGTGTTAGGCAGCCGCTACAAATACAAAGTGCTGCCATTTGGTCTTTCAGCGGCAGTGGGTGTTTTCTTCATAGTGCTCACAGTTGTCACTGCACACGTAAGGAGATGGGGCATTACAATTTTCCTATATCTAGCTAATTGTCTAATAAAGACAACCAGTGAAGCCTAGCAAGACAAGCCACTGCTTGAACTATAACACTATTCCAACAATTAGGACTCAAAATAAATATCAAAAAGTCCTTTGAACCTAACATAAAAACTGGAATTCATAGGAACACAGCTCAATTCAATAACAGCCTGGGCATCTTTACCAAGATCCAGATTCAAGACTATCACAGACCTAATATGATGGGTTAGGATCAGTCCAATAATAAAAGCATGACTTGCTAAGCAACTCTTGGGACATACAGCAGCCACAACATGCATGGCCCAATATGCCAGTTTACATATGCAAGTTTTTCAGGCATGGCTTGCATTGGTTTATAGGCCAAACAGGCATGGTCTCAACGAAGAACTGACAATGCCAAAAGAAGTCAGAGTCCCTATTGTAGTGGACCTACAAAAACAACATGATGTCTGGAATCCAATTTTCATAGCCCCAGCCATCACTTATGATTGCAACAGATGTATCTTGTCTAGGCTGGGGAGCACACTTACACCACTGCACAATACAAGGCAGGTGGTCGAAAAACAAAGCCATCTTCACATAAATGTGTTAGAACTCAAGGCCGTCTGAAAGGCTCGTCAACACTTTCTACCATTCATAAGAAACAAATAAGAATGACAGACAATATTGCATGCATGTTCTATAACAATTGCCAAAGAGGAGCAAGATCCCATGCCCTATGAACTGAATTAATAAGATTATGGAAATGGCACATACAGCACAGCATCAAAATATCTGCATCATATCTACCCACAGAAAAAAAACATTACCGCAGACAGCATCTGCAGACATTTTCCATAGAATCATGAATGGCAGATGAACACAGAAGTTCTATAGGATATCTTTCAATGGTGGGGTTTTCTCATGATCAACCTATTTGCCACAAAAGAAAATTAAAACGGTCACCTTTTCTGCTTGAGTGCAGGACTAGTAGCAGGTTCCATGGACAATGCATTTTTGCTCAGCTGAAACAGGATTACTGTATGCCTTCACCCATCCCAGTGATACCAAAGGCCATCCACAAAATCAGGATTGACAGAGTGATGGTCATAATGATAGCGCCAGCATGGCCCAAGTAAATGTGGTTCCTGGACGTACTCAGTCTGTCACCACACAGACCAATCACACTTCCTCTCAAGGAAGATCTTCTCTCACAGGATTACATCTATCGGCAGGGTTCCTAATTCAGTTTGAACCAGATGAATTAGAATGTTTGGAACAGGTGTAACACTTGCAAAAAAAAAAAAAGACATTCTGGGATGTAACAGGAGCATTATAAGTAAGACACAAGAAGTAACTCTTCTGTTCTACTCCACACTGATCAGGCCTCAACTGAAATATTGTGTCCAGTTCTGGGTGCCAAATTTCAGGGAAGATGTGGACAAATTGGAGAAAGTTCAGAGAAGAGCAACAACGATTAAAGGTCTGGAACACTTGACTTGTGAGGGAAGATGGAGGGACTGGATTTGTTTAATATGGAAAAAAAGAGACTGAGAGGGGACATGACAACGGTTTTCAGGTACCTAAAAGGTTGTCGGGGGGGGGGTGAGAAAAACTGTTCTCTTTAACTTCTGATGATAGAACAAGAAGCAGTGGGCTTAGATTACGGCAAGGAAGGTTTAGGTTGGACATTTTGAAGAAGTTCCTAACTGTCAGGGTGATTAACCACTGGAATAAATTGCCTTGGCAGTTTGTGGACTTTCCATCATTAGAAGTTTTTAAGAGAAACCTAGACAAACACTTGTTGAGGATGTTTTAAGAAGGTACATGGTTCTGCTGTGACTTCAGGGGACTGGACTCGATGACTTCTCATGGTTCCTTCCAGTTTCTATGATTCTACAATCATCTGTGCACAACAAGTAACACTCAAGTCTTTCCACCAAACAATGGACAGTGCTAGAGTCACCTAAAGTGGATCACTGAGCACCCATGGGGACGTGACTCAAAGAAGAAGAAATGGTTACTCGCTTACTGCAGTAACTGTTTTTCGAGATTTGTATCCCTGTGCATTCTCTACTATCCATTCTCTTCCCCTCTATTTCAGAGTTCTCATGGGGGTAAAGAAGGAACTGAGGGGATTGGGTCGCGCATGCACCAAAGATGGTTTGACAGTGCCACGAGACAGGAGCTGTGCATGCATGACCTGGACCAGTGCTGCTAAGAGATCTCCAATCAAGAATGCAGGACATGATGACACCTAAAGTGGAGCACCCACAGGGATACGCATCTTGAGGGACTTCAATGACTGCACTAAGTAAATAACTATTCCATTGTTCTCTCTCAAACAGCCCACAAGGTGTGGTGCAGCACTCCATTCTGCAGAGAAATCCTTTATGATCTCAGTTTCTGTTCTCCCTAAATCAGGGTTGGAACAAGACCTCAGTGTAACCTCAACTTCGTTACAAATTCACTCATCAATAATGAGCTTGAGTTGTGGCTGCTGCTCAGACTGACCATTGACAAGTGCCAGAGAGCTGGAGGTTAACAATCAGAGAACTAGAAGAGTGTCCTGTTTCTTAAAAAAAACCACAGCATAAACATACACTATAAACTAGGTACATCTTACTCTTGGCAGGTCTACCCTGCCTACCCTTTTTGGCAGCAGTCAAATGGAGATACACAAGTTACCTAAAATAATGTGCATATCTGCATTTGGCTTCCCTGACATGTCCACTATGTTGAATCAAAGGGAGGGGAATTCCCTTTGAATAAATGATACTTAGTTGCCAGGGTGGTGTTCAGGGATTGCTGTTCCTGATTGGCTAAGCAGATCTTCACAGACCAGATCAGTCGATCACAGCCATTAGTTTGAACTTTCTGAATTTGCCCCCATCAGTGAAGACAAGCCTTGTGACCCATTCAACCCACAGAAGAGGAAGGGCTGTTATTGTCTTTTGGTTATTGGTCTCTCAATACCTTTGAGACAGTGCAAAGGGCTAGTGCTAACTTGCTTCCCAAAGGACAGGTGGAACATTTCAACACAGAGGCAGGGGTTAAAGTATAATTTGGCAGGCCCTGGAACCCTCCTAACCAGCGGGCTCCCTTCCCGTATCATCTGGGCCCCCTTCATGCATGTGCAGGCCCCAAAACAGGTAGGCAGTTCAGCCGCTTCTCAGTACCACATGCATCTGTTACCACTCCATAAAAATATTTATAACTTTATATGGTGTTTATCTCTATATCAATTATTGTCACAAACTATCAAATACTGCATAACACAATAAGAATTGTGATTAACAACGGTGGAACGTAGGACCTGCCAACAGCCAGGATGGGCTGGAACACATGTTCCTCTGGATTATTCTATTTTTAGGGGCCCTGGAAATGCTAGCTCTTCAAATTTGTGGGCCCTGGAACTGCATTCAGGGGCATTCCCCATTACTTTAATCCCTGCATCCCTGATATTCCCCCAGCCCCCAGTACCCACCCCCAAAATCCACACCCTGCCCCAATACCCAACCCCAGCCCCCAATATCCACTCCCCTCTCCCCAATATTCCCCCAGCCCCCAATACTCACTCCCAAAATCCACACCCAGCCCCTAATACTGAACCCCAGCCCTCTGTATCGACTCCACACCCAACTTCCTGCTGACCTCTTGCGGCCCTGGCAGGTACAGGGCTCTGTTCACACCAGAGTCGCAGGATTGGGGCCACAGCCAGAGCAGCAGGAGGCGGGGAGATGGGCTGGTGGGCAAGGCCATCCCTAGGGTCGTGTGGGGCCCTGGGCGAATTGCCCTCTGTGGGGCCCCCACACTTGCCCCCAGCACTGAAGGGTGGGATCGGCTGGCCCAGGGGAGGATCTGACAAGGCACATCATTCCATAACCTCTCCAGGTTCCTGTTGCTGAATATCAGGAGCCAAGAAGCTCCACAAATAGGAGTAGGAGGAAGGGTGATGGATCATACTGTCCCTGGGACTTCCAGCCAACTGCATAGGTTCCCCATGCACTAGGGAAGTTGATGGCATCTGGGTGCGCAGCTGGCACATGGCTCCGTGCCCAGCTTTGAGATGCCACCCTGCCGACCCACACCAGACACATCTGCTGTGATTCTCAAGATTTTTAAATAGATCCTACCCCTCCCATGAACTTTGCTGTGATGCTTGCCTTCCCCTTCTCAGTGGCAGCAAGAGAGTGGGGAGCAGGGGAGGATAGAGTGGGGTGTCAGGAGAATAAGAGGAGAAGTGTGGCTGGGTGGCAGGCACCAAGGAAAGCAACACAGCATCTACAATTTCCCATGCTGTTCCTGTCCTAGGCCAAATGCCTGGGCATGCTGCAGGGCAGGAAATTTAAAAAGGCTCTGGCCTGGTCCCAGCTTACATGTGCATGCAAACTAGGTGGGGAAAGTTAGGGAACTCATGAGGCAAACAAGTCCACTTCACTCAGGATAGGAAGAGCAAGAAGGATCCACCACAGAAATAAAAAAAAGGAAAAGAACAAAATACAAGATGAAAATCATGTCTGATCACCAGCCATTTACAATGGTCTCACAGGAGCTCTGAGGAGGCAAGACACAGGAAGTTCCATAGATTTACTTGAGAGTCAGCAAATATAAAAGATGGGTAAAAAGATGAAAACATACCCAGTATCTGTGTGAGAATGGGTAGGCAACACTAATTGTCACCTACTCACCCTGGGATGGGCAGGGGGAATTCAAACATCAAGAGATTAGTTTAAAAATACAGTATAATCTTTGGCCAAAAAATAAAAAAGACTGATTTTTGCCATTTTTGTGATTTTTGATCACTTGAAACTGGCAATACTGTATAAGTTAATACCATATACTTCATTCAAGGAATTCCTTTCCCTAACTGTTTTCTTCCTGCTAGTGTAGGGCCAAGCTTCTGTAGCCACAGTGTGGGGACACAGATAGATAAAATGAATTGAGTGTACCTTTAAAGCATCTGTTAGGCAACACTGTATCTATTCTTTAATATCGTAACTGAAATAACTAACTCAGTTTAATAGACATTGTAACCAATGTCCAACAAAGCTTGATGTTGTGAATTTAGAACTCCATTTTGTATCCTTGATAAAAGTTGTTTTAGATGCATGCTCTGGAATTTCATTTAAATGTGTGAACAAGGTGTGTGAATGGAGTGTGTGTGATGGAATCAGTCAACACCAGCCTGTCCTGATGAAATGCAAGTACTACCTTAATGGCTAAGCGATGCAAACAACTCCCACAAAAGCAAGGATCCACCCCAGAAAGAAAAGAACAAAACACAAGGTGAAAGTCATGTCTGTAAATGGCTGGTGATCAATGATCACACAGGATCCCTGGCCAGGCCTGCCTGTCAGCCATCCAGTCTTGCCACCTGGGCTAATGAGAGGTGGGGTGACCCCTGGCCAGACCTTCCTGCTATCTGGGCTAGGGGGAGGTGACTCCTGGCCTCGCTGCCTGGGGTTGGGGGTGGGGGGCACAAACCCTGGCCCCACATGCTCCTCAGCATTGCTACCTGGACTTGGGAGGTGACCTCTGGCCCAGCCTGCCCTCCTGGGCTTGGGCAAGGCTGGGGGTTGACCCCTACCCAGGCCTGTGACCCTGGCTTTGCCACCTGGCCTGGTGGTGGGGGGTAAACAACTCCTGGCCCAGCCTGCCCGTTGGCCTGCTCATATCGCCACCTGGGCTTGAGGGGGGGCTACAGACGATGCCTGGCTCAGCCTGACCCCTGGCCTTGCTGCCTGGGCTTGTGGTGGACAACCCCAGGCCCCATGTGCCCCCCAGCCCTGTCACCTTGGCTTTGGAGAGGAATGACCGCTGCTCAGGTCTGCCCCCTGGGGCTCACTACCTAAGCATTGGGGAGGAGGGGGCAACCCTGGCCCTGACCTCTCCACCTGGGCTTAGGGGAGGTGACCCATGGCCCAGCCTGCCTGCTGGCTCCCCAGCCTTGCCACCTGGGTTTGTGGGGTGACCACTAGCCAAGTCTGCCCCCCAGCCTCATTGCTTGGGCTTATGGGGGGAAGACACCTGGCCTGGCCTGCCCACCCAGCCTCAACACCTGTGCTTGGGGGAGGCGACACATGGCCCAGCCTGACTGCTGGCCCCCCCCCAACCTTATTGTCTGGGCTAGGTGGAGATGACCCCTGGCCCAGCCTGACCCCTGGCCTCGCAGCCCATGCTGGGAGGGGGACCCTGACCCAGCCTGCCCTCCAGCCTCACCACCTGGCGTGGGGGGGGGGGTCAGTCCTTGGCCTGGCCCGCCTGCCATCCTGCCATCCTCTTGCCTGGTCACCAGCATGATCTGGGGCCTAGAGGGGCATAATCCCTGATCTACCTGCCCCCCAGTAGCCCCATGTGGCTTGGGGCCCAGGGAGACTCCTGGATCCCCAGCCCCCCCGGCCCCCTCCAGCCTGGCCACTGGCCTGACAAAAGGCCCAGGTGGGCCTGATCTCTGGCCACCTGCCCCGCATTGGCCTGGCAAGATCCATGGCCCATGGGGAGTCCTGGATCCCCAGGTCCCTCAGACCCCTACCCCCGACCTGGCTGCTGGGTTGACCCAGGGTCCCCAGGGGAAGGGGGGTGGCAGAAACCCAGCCAACTCCCCCCTTGGGTCAGGCTCAGGTTCCCACCAGACCCTCTCCCCCATACTTACCTGGCTGTGTGTTCCCTCCCTCTCTCCGGCTAATTGCTGAGCTGCAGGCTCCAGGGGGCTGGGGTGGCAGGCAGCCCAGCTACTCACCACAGAGCAGGGGCTGAGTGAGTCTGTGTCTGCTGGGGAAGAACATTTGGGGCTTGCCGTGGGAGACTGGGGTCTTGTGCCGGTCCCCAGTATGGGTGTGGGGGGGCAGTGGTGTGGGCCCCGCAGGGCCCTCCAAAGCGCGGGGCTCTGGGCAGCTGCCTCACTCGCCCTACCCTAAGGACAGCTCTGCTGGCGGGAGGCCCTGGGCAGCAGCAGAATGGGGGGCCTGAAGGCCAGTGGGGACAAGCCTGTGGCTGGAGCCTACCACCGGGTGGTGCGTGCTGCTTCAGTGCCAAGAGAGATGGGAGGGAGGGGGCAAGGCGAAGGCAAAGGCTCTGGCAACCGAGTCGGAGGGCCTCTGGTGGGCTGGGACTGGGGCTCAGGCACCCTGTGATGCATTTCAGGGTGATGCGTGGGCAGGGGTGTCACAGGGCCGGGGGGGGGGGGCATGGCCTGGGCCCATGCCCCAGGTCTTTCCCCGGGGCAGCAATGCTCCTGGTGCTGGGGTGGGGGAGAATCACCCCAGCTCCCCCCTACCCTGGCTCCCCCTCTCCCCCATATCCAGGCTGCATTTTGAGGCTTCTGCCTCTAATGCAGCCTGCACGTGCCCAGGGGAGCTGGCCCAGCTGACATGCCTCTCTGTTCTCCCTGCCCTGCCGGACTGCACCAAAATGCAGCTTGGCTTTCTGTTTTTAGGAGCCCTGGAATGCTGGACCCCCAAAAATAGCGGGCCCTGAAACACAGCATTCCAGCTCCATTTTCTAGTTTTAGGGGCCCCGGAACACTGGGCCCCTAGAAATAGTGGGCCCTGGAATGCCATTCCAGTGTGTTCCAGCATGCTTTAACCCCTTCACAGAGGCACATTTTGAGTAGGGATTTTTGAGATAGTACCACATCTAGACCTATTCCCAGGATGCATGCAATATCATTTGAGTTCATGAAAAATAGTGCAGTCAGGTTTGTGACTTCAATTGTGGAGCAAGTATACTCTCAAAATGGGAACCACACGGGTCTGGACTGGTAGCACCTACAATTGAGTTTGGTCCTGTATTGACTGGAGAACCCCTGTAGGGAATGGCCTGTCAACAAGGTGGGTTTGCTTTGTCTTGAATTTCTCAGCAAGTACCTCTTGGAAATTCCTTATGGTTATCTTGTTCATTCAGAAGTTTCTTTTCTCCTCAAGACAGAGGTTTCTTACTCAAGAAAGCAAAAATTTTTTTGGACATTTAAAACCTAATATATAGATCTCTCAAAGCTTCAGATTTTAAAATACCACAGTACTGATGAGCAATAATTTCAGATTATGATATTAACAGTTAAAAAAGATAATTGATACTACCACATAGTGTTTTGATGTGATAATTTGGGGTCTTTTGCTTGTGTTACACATTGAAGATGGTTTCTTGACCAATGGATTTTGAAGAAATGTAAATATATTTCCTGTGCCTCTAGGGAGGGTTTTTTGAGTTGCTAGCAAAACAAACAGGGGAACAGGAAAATGTTGCTCAATCTTACATTAGCAGTAGTTTAATATAAGAAACACCTCTTTCCCTCCTCCTGGGTTCTTTCTTCACTCTGGGGCTGAAACGGGAGCTATAGCCTGATGCAGGCTGCTTTTGTGCCTGCCCACAAGATGTACGTAGGAGACAGCCCCAGCAGAGCAGGGGAACTCATTCAGGGTGATAGACATCTCACCAGACATTGCCAGCTCTCCTTTTCAACCACACTTTCCAGTTGAAAACCAGACTCCTGGCAAGTCAAAGAGTTTCCTACAACTCGTTACCAAACAATACACGTAAATTTGCTGCAAGGACCATCAGTTCAAGAATTGTATTTTGTGAGGGGACTAAAGGAAGGTTCTGGGGGACTTTTGCTCCTAATAATATATGTATATGTGTACATAATACATATGTGTGTGTGTAATTCTTACAGTGTGTGTGTGTGTGTGTGTGTGTGTATGTATGTACATAAACATTCATATGCGAACACTGTTCAGTTAAGTCAGTGTTATTAAAATACTAATCTCAATTTCTGCAGTGTGTGATGGGTTAGGTTTCGGAGTAGAGGTCCAATTCTGCATATAGCAAATCACTTGTGTAACTTCTTTACCATTACTCCCCTGCATTTATTTTCATCCCATTCTGTAAGTTCCCCCTCTCCGAAGCATCTGACGAAGTGGGATTTTCTCCCACGAAAGCTCATGTGATAAATAAATCTGTTAGGGTATGTCCACACAGGCTTCTTATTTCGAAACAACAGAGGTTGTTTCGAAATAAGAAGAAGCATGTCCACACGACGGGACCCATTGTTTCAAAATAACGACCGTTATTTTGAAACCATTAAACCTCGCATCTAATCGAAATGGCCGTTGTTTCGAAATGGTTGTTTTGAAACAACACCATTGTTTTGAAACAACATGTCTGAACGACCTTGTTTTGAAATAACCATTTTGAAACAAGGGCTATTTTGAAAGCAGTGTTTCCCTTAGTTCGAATTAACAAACTGTTAATTCGAATTAACTTATTTTGAAATAAGGACTTTATTTCAAAATAACTCATTTCAAAATGGGTTATTTCGAAATAATGATGTATGTGTGGACATAGCCTTAGTCTTTAAGTGCCACAAGATTCCTTGCTTTTTTTTTTTCCCCTCTACCATTGAAGTTATTGGGATGACAGAGGTAAAATTTATACATGTGGTTAAGTGTTTGCAGGATAAGGCTTTGTAATATTACCTGTTTGACTAATGGTTGAATTCTACTATCAAAACTTGCATCTTGCCTTACTGACTTAACTCTTTTGTGCACCATGGGCCTGATTCTGATTTACACTGAGGCTAAAGCACACCACTGGCATGGCAAGAAAGCCTGAAGGTGGGAGTAAACTTCAGCTACATGTTGGCATAAATACAAATTGGATCATAGGAGTCCGCTGTGAGTTTTTGGTGTTCAAAGAATACCCAGCCAGGCCAGCTGTAATACTTGGAACAGGTTAAAGTATATATTTGTTTGATTTTAAATAAATATATCTATCAAACTTGGAAGTGCGTACAGTAGTTTCATATGAATGCTAACCCCACATCTCTTTAAATCTGATACCATTTGTCTGTTTATTGCTACTATTTTTTTTATTAATGAAAAGGGCATTCTGAAGGTGGAACATGAATAGCAGATTTGAACATTACATAAGCAAAATCTTTGATTCTAGATATGAAATTGCCTTTCACAATAGGCTGTGCCTATTCATATGGACAGACATTAATGTAAATAGACTTCCATGTTTTCATGTGTGTAGATTTTCTCTAATATCTGCTGTTGGATTGTGCTGTTGATACGGGTTTGACATTAAGCAGTTCCTCACCTGCTACCAACTTTTGCTTTCTATTAAAAAAATGTAAATCAAATGTCTTTGAATGCTTCTAATTTAGATTTTTGATAGGAAAAAAGTTGAACTCAGAGCATTTGCTGATGATGTGGTACTTAAACCTGAGTAAAGTGGGGAAGGAGATTAAATTAATAATGCAGAAACTTCTTGGAATATTTCTTCATGTACTTAAATTAAATTTATTGTATATTAAAAGAATCAAGTCAAAAAAGCTGAATACACTCAGTTCAGATTCCTTGACTGAAAAAGACAAATATACGAAGTAGTGGCTAGCAGGTGCTTATTGGCACTGCCTGACTCCCTTAGCTACTGAACATGGAGGCAAGAGATCTGAAGAAAAAAATTAAAAGTAAATTTGGATTTTAGAACCCAATTTTATGTTTGTACTTCCTCATTTGCAGTCTTTTGTATTTCTGCCTTATGTGCAACAAACTATTAAAACCTAATTTACTGTTTTTCTGTGTACCAAATAAATAGGAATTACAAATAATTGTATTCATAGAGCTTTTAATTAAAAATTGCATAGGAGGTCATCTGTCATGGTCCTGATATGTTATAAAGTTACTGTGTTATGGCACAGTCCTGGGCTCTTCATTGGGTGCTGGGTTCTGCTTATGTGAATCTAATTTGAAGATTGTGATTTCAGGCTCTTTTACTGACGTCCCAGTACATTCAACAGACTCAAGTACAAAAGTTTCCTACTCTCTGTGGTGGTGGATTTGCAGACCTAAATTATATGTCCCAAGAATCTTCATGTCTGTGTAATTTTCCCATGCATTGTTCTTAAAAGGTAACAGAAAAGAGAAGTTGCATAATTTCTTTAAGATATCCTAAAATTCACTGTTGATGTCATGTAAGACCAATAGAATTAGGATCTCTGAATGATGAGAAACATCTAAGTTATTTATTTATCATTCTTCCTGAAGGCTGCTAATGTGTCTTCCATGCTTCACAAATTGATAATGCAAACTTACCAGAAGTGGTCACCTGTGAGAAAGAAAGTAGCAATGTATGCAGCATTGCAGCAGAGTTATGCTTCCTTGCTCTAAGTTATTAGAAACATTTAAATAAAATAGTTTTATGAAGGGGCTCATTAATTATTATGATAGGTGTATTGGGGGAAAATAGAAAAATAAATTAAATAGCTTAGTAAAATAAACTATTCTGAACAAAAGTTTTCATATTTACCCTGGTGAAATCAACATAAATCTGATCTTTACTTCCAGCTCCACTTGAAAGATACCGTGAAAGTCTTTCATTTTTAACGGGATTAATGATGAAAAATTCATGGAGTCCGAGAACCATTGTGATGGGACCATTGTGGTCATTTACTCAGACCTCCTGCATAACATAGGCCATCATGCTTTTCCAAAATAATTCTTAGAGCAAATCTTTTGTAAAAACATACAATCTTAAAAAAAAAAAACTTGTCAATGATGGAGACTTCAGTAATTGCAGTGGTTAATTAGAATCATAGAATCACAGCATCATTATACCAAAAATATATACCTTATTTCCAGTTTAAATTTGCTAGTCATTGGATTATATTATACCTTTCTCTGCTTGATCGAAGAGCCCATTTTTAAATATTTGTTCTTCAAGTGGTCCCTGTGGGTGCTGCACTTGTGGTGTCGCGCTGCTGTGGTGCCCGCTTTCGGAGACTTTTCGTAGCTGGATGAGTAGAGGTGGCTGCACATGCTCTGAGGAGTGCAACGGTTGGAGCTGTCCATTGAGCGTGCACACATGGTGGGATCCCACCATCCCTTCTCTTACCGCTGACCCGCTTGGAGTCTCTACATCCTGCTCGTAGCCTTCACTTCATTTTTCCCTTTCATAGCCAGAATTTTCCTTCTTCCCTCATACTTTCTTCAGTTTTTATCTTAACTGTTTCTTGAGAACATAAAAAAAAAAAAAATCTCCTCACCGACCAGTTATCCATTAATGCATCTTTGTACCCCTTCCACATTTGTTGTCTCTTCATCTTCTTTCTCAGCCTAAAAAAAACAAAAAACAAAAAACCACAACAATGGACAAACAAACCAAAGCATCACTCTAGTAACATAACAGGCAGAAGCACTCTCTATCGCTATACTGGTTTCTCCTGGATTTAAATGCCGTGGCACTTGCAATGAGGTAATGCCACTATTGGACAGCCACTCAGCCTGTGTTTGCTGTCTGGGCGAATAACACATTCCAGTGAAATGCCCTGGCTGTAAAAACCATAGCGCCAGAGTGTGCAAAGACCAGGAACAGCGTTTGAAGCTGTTCCTCTTGGAAAAATCACTGAGACCAACTTCTGATCCTGTTCCTTAGGAGAACTACAGTGACTGTCCTGTGAGAAAGCAGTCAAGGTCCCTAGCATCCTCCTGCTTGCATATGAGAAAGAGATCTCCCTCAGGATTCTCCATTACTTGTGCCAT
The DNA here is from genome assembly GCA_007922195.1 of Podocnemis expansa. Taxonomy (NCBI): domain Eukaryota; kingdom Metazoa; phylum Chordata; order Testudines; family Podocnemididae; genus Podocnemis; species Podocnemis expansa. Next base: position 21,101,404 of record ML681963.1, read on the forward strand.
TGAGGCAAAAGGCTCCTTGGGCACCCCCACTTCTCCTTCAGTGAGAGCAGACAAGCAGCCTCACAAACACACCAGAGCCAAACATGCAGGCTCCCCAAGAGATAATCACCAGGCTTTGGAGCCGAATACTCGCTCCACAAAGCCCAAGCTGTCGGCAGCATCATTCTCATCCACGGCACCGCCGCTGGCGCTGTTGTTATACCAAAAAGGGCAGCCAGGAGAGCACCCCCTAATAAAAGAAAAGACTAGCAGGATCTTATTCAGGGGGACAAGGCAATATGCCACATTTATTGTAAATAAGTAAGAATAGCAAAAGGCAGTCACACACACACACACACACACACACAAGAAGTTCTGCAACCTGGTATGATATAATTACCAGTCCTTTCATGTGTTGCTTGAGCCAACCTAGTGGCCAACGAGGCTGGGCACAAGGAGGGAGCCAGGCCTCTGTCGGTCATGATCCGATGCTCCAAGATGACAGTTACAGAATGAGACCCCCAAAGTTTTCATGTTCTTACCCATCTTTTATACTTGCTGGTCTTCATGTAAGTCTATGGGATTTGCTGTGTCATGTAGCCTCAGGGTTCCTGTGAGATCATTGGTCACCAGTCACTTGCAGACTTGATTTTATTTTGTTTTGTTTTTTTTTCTGGGGTGGCTCCTTCTGTTTGCTTTAATCAGAGATGTCTGCATTGTTCAGCCAGTTAGATGGTACTTGTGCTTCATCAGGACAGCTGGCAGTTGAGACTGGCCTCTTCACACACATGCCCTTCATTCACACACCTTGTTCACACATTTAAAAGAATATATACAGCATACGCCTAAACCAGATTTCATCAAGTACCCAAAATGGTGTTCAGTGTTTAAGCAGGAGTTCCAAACTGACGATATGGAGTCTTGTTGGACATTGGTCACAATGTCCATTACACAGGGTTACAGAATTATTTTACTTATGATTAACTAACATATACTTTAAAGGTAAATACAATGCATTATCTGTCTGTCCCCCTACATTATCTGTCTGTGCTCCACACTGTCAGTAGTGGTACCGAACCTCATAGCACTGGCGGTGCCACCACTTGCTATTCCTGCAGCACTGCTTCCCTCTCCACTGCAGTGAAATACAGCAGTACTACACACCCCTTCAGCTACAGTGCCAGATGCTCCTGCTGACTCCCAACCTACAGTTCCAAACCTTGTTCCTTCGACACCAACTATACAACTGAATCAGGCATTGAATCCCAATTCTGTCTGTCACGCTTCTCAATCATCCAAGAGAACATTGAAGAGAAATCATTTGCAGACATCCCCTGCCTCCAGACCAGTTACAGTGCACAGCAAACGGTGCTTGCCTTCTCCAGGTTCACAGACCTCCCACACTGAGGATGGTCTTTTCTCTTCGTGAAACTCTTCATCTGTCAGACCAATTTCTCCTCACTCTGGATATCTCTCCCTACAATCCTCAACCACCGTCTCATTATATGCCTCCATATTACCTGACAGCCCCCTATTATCAAATGCAGTGGAACCCTTATTAACCTTACGGCAATTATCATTTTCCTGCACCACCGGTACAGCCAATTCCACCATCTCCCTCCCTCAGACAGTCCCCCTCTGACATGTTATCTCACACCTCTCGGCATTCTCACGCTTCCACCTCAAAAACACATGATTTTTCTCCAGACACTCGAGAATCACCTTCCCCTCGCAGTGATGTGGTGATTCCTATGTCAGATTCCACCATCGATGACTAAAAAACATTTAATGAATTGTTTTGATGTGTTGCGCGGGACTTTGAGAAAGAAATTAAGGAGTCCCAACATAAATTATTAAAAATTCTCCATACTTCCAGCTCTGCGAAAATAGCTGTGCTGATGAATTCAGCAATCATTGAGCCATCTTAGTCCATATGGCCCACTCCAGCCTTGGTACCTCCCACTAATAGGAGGAATGACAAAAGGTATTTTATATCTCCCAAAGATGTGGATTTTCTGTTTACACATCCTACTCCAAATTCATTAGTGGTTAACACAGCCACCCATACAGTGAAACGATTGATCCATAGATTGTCTCCTCACTACAAGAACTGGAAAAAATTAGACGTTTTAGGAAGAAAGATTTATTCTTCTGCCATTTTACTTCTAGGGATAGCGAACTACAAGGCCCTCTTGGCCAATTACAACCATGGCATCTATGAGAAAATGTCATTGTTTGCTGAAGATCTTTCACAAGACAGGAGAGACCAATATGACTGACTCATTTTGGAGGGCCAGCTAGCTGCTAGGACCGCCCTACAAGCGGCCATGGAGACAGCTGATACAGTAGCTAGAGCAATCGCAACAGCAGTTGTAATGAGGAGATCCTCTTGGATGAACAGTGCTGCCCTCCATAAGGACCTGCATGGCAAGATCGAGGACCTTCCCTTCGATAAGGTTCACCGCTTTTCTGATAAGGCGAATGACTTACTACATTCTATGAAAGATTCCAGATCAGCTCTACGATTACTAGGACTATATGCACTATCATCTAGAAGATCTCGATACAGGTTCTAACCCTACAGTCGCAGATACACATCACAATATGGAGCAAGGAATAACGAAACCCAGCGATCTAGGCAACATCAATAACATTGTAGAAACCAACAGCAACAGTTTCAGCCCTCCAACACCTCTCAATCTTCTCAACCCAAGCCACACTTTCGATGCATTGGTTGAGGGTTCAAGTTCTGTGCTTATGACTGCAGCAGCTGCTCAAACACTTCTGGAATTCATACTGAGACCATATTTCCACACTTGGTCTTTAATAACATCAGATGGGTTCTACAAATCATAAGATTGGGCTACACTATCCCCTTTACCTCCATTCCCCCTTACCATCACCCTACCCCGACCCTCTTCAGGGGCCCAACTCATGAACAGTTCTTGCTAAATGAAATTCAACATATTCTCAACCTAGAGGGAGTGGAGCATGCTCCAGACCACTCAAAGAGAAGTGGTTTTTACTCCCATTACTTTTTAGGCCGGAAAAAATCGGGGGGGGGGGGTGGAGGCAAATTTTAGATCTAAGACTGCTACATATGTTCATAAAAAAAGAGAAGTTCAAAATGGCCATGCTGAATACTATCATACTGTTGTTGCAAAAAGGGGATTGGTACTCGTCCCTGGACCTCCAGGATGCCTACTTCCATGCCACCATTCATCCAGCACATCGTCATTTTCTTCCTTTCATGGTAGTGAATCTACATTTTCAGTACAAGGTGCTCCCCTTTGGGCTCAAGGTAATTTCAAAGCTCTTGGCACTAGTCACCTCTTATCTTCGCAAACACGGAGTAATTATTTACCCATACTTGGACAACTGTCTTCTCAGAGGCACGTCTCCTTCGCAGACAAGGCACATAACACTTTTCACCATCAAGATGTTTCAGACCCTCAGACTCCGAATCAACATGGAGAAGTCCATCTGGACTGTCGATTAACTCAATTAAGATCAATCTTGCAGCAATTTCTTCCTTCCATCACAACCAAGATGGCAGAAGCCTTTTTTCTCACTTCATCATTAAACGTTTCATGCTGGGACTTAACAAATTGTACCCACCTGTACAGCATTCAGTCCCTCGCTGGGATCTGACAATTGTCCTAAAAGCCTTGACGAGACATTCTTTTGAACCATTGGCAACCTGTTCATTCCTTCATCTATCCATGAAGACTATGTTCTTAATGGCCATCACATCAGCTAGAAGAGACAGTGAAATTAGCGCCCTAATGGCGGATCCACCTTATACAATCTTGCTGCATGACAAAGTGATATTGCAGCCTCACCCTAAGTTCCTACCCAAGATAGTATCCCAGTTCCATGTCAATGAACCCATTCACTTACCTGTCTTTTATCCTAAGCCACATACGTTGAACAAACAGAAAATTTTTCATACTCTTGATGTCTGAAGAGCTCTGGTATTTTACCTTCAATGCATGAAACCCTTCAGAAAATCCGATAGACTCTTCATTGCATTTTGTTCTCAGTCTAAGGGCACTGCTGTCTCTTCCCAAAGAATTTCAAAATGAATTACATCCTGCATACATTTATGCTACAAACAAAAAGGACTCCATATTTCTTCTGGACTCACGGCACATTCAACAAGATTTATGTTAACATTGCTTGCGTTCACAGCAGGTGTTCCTCTTGTGGACATCTGCAAAGCTGCAACATGGGCTTTGCCGCAATCCTTCATTAAACACTATGCCCTAGACCACCTTTCCCTGCGTGATTCACTTTTAGGTACGACTGTATTATCTTCAATACATAAGTCTTAATATTGCGAAGCTTCCTCCTCCTTCCTTATGACACAGTTAACAAGTCACTACGAGTGGAGCACCCACAGGGATCACTCGAAGAAAAAGAAGGAGTTACTCACTTGCTGCAGTAACTGGGCTTCATCAAGATGTGGTCCCTGGCAGTGCTCCACAACCCACCCTCCTCCCCTCTGCTTCAAAACTCTCTTTACAGGAATCGAAGGGTCTTTGCGGCAGAGAAGGAATGGAGAAATCCCACCATGCATGCGCTTAATGGACAGCTCCAACCATCACTCTCCTCAGCGCACACGCAACCACCTCTACTCATCCAGCTACGAAAAGTCTCCGGGAGCAAGCGCTGTGGCAGTGCGACACCACGAGTGGAGCACCCCCAGGGACCTCATCTTGAGGAAGTCCAGTTACTGCAGTAGGTGAGTAACTCCTTCTTCTCAAAATAGATACGTTTAGGTTGTAATCAAATCATCCTTTAACCTTGTGTTTGTTAAGTTAAATAGAGTGACTTCTTTGAGTCTGTCATTATAAGGCATGTTTTCTAATCCTTTAATCATTGTTATGGCTTTTCTCTGAGCCTTCTCCAATTCATTAACAGTTTTCCTGAATTGTGGGCATGAGAACTGAACAGAGTGTTCCAGTGGCAGTTGCACTAATTCCAAATAGGGAAAATAACCTCTCTACTCCTGATGAAGACTCCCCTCCCTTGTTTATAGATCCCAGGAATGCATTAGCACTTTTGGCCATAGTGTCACATTCGAGAGCTTGTGTTCAGCTGATACTCCACTGCTACCTTCCCAAGTCTTTGTCAAAGACACTGCTTCCCAGAATAGAGTTGCCCATCCTGTAAGTGAGGCTTGCACTCTTCCTTCCTAGATGTAAACATTTAATTTTAGCCATATTACAATGCATATTGTTTGCTTGTGATCATTTTAACAAGTGATGCAGATTGCTATAAAGCAGTGACCTCTCTTCATTATTTACCACTTTCCAGCTTTTGCATCACTATTATTTATTTCCACAACTTTTGTGTTATTAGTGGTGGTTTCATGTTTCCTTCCAGGCTATTAATAAAAATTTTAGATAGAAAAGAATGTTGTAGGAAGTGAAAAACTTCTTCGTAGCAGTCTAGAACAGACTGGAGTTTCTTGATAATGTTTGCCTATTAAGTCTCCAAAGTGAAGAGAGACTGTTCAGTAACTTTAGACTGGTTAATTATTCCAGGTTGAACGATGTAACAAAATTGATTTTTTATTAACTATTGTGAATGTATCTACAGTACAGTAATTTGTATCCCTTATTGAATTATCATCTTTTTCCCTTTTTGCATATTTGGAATATTTTGTAGTGATTAAACAGCTCTTCTAATCCAGTAATAGAGGCTCGTATCAGCAATGTTCCCTCTAATTACTCGTAGACTGTGTGCACAAACAATTTCTTTGTGTGCGCAAAAACATTTCTTTGTGAGCACCAATATTAACACTATTGAATTTTTTGTGTGCACTTTATTTTGTTGTGTGCTCAGGTTTCATGACCTGTGTGTGTGCGCACACGCACACAGCTTAGAGGGAACAGTGCTCGTATGTCACTCAAACACTAACAATGTACAGCATGTGAGGAAATGATTTAGAGTTCTTTATTTTTATTTTTTAATATTCACAATATGGGGTGTCCATAGTGCATCCTGGTCAAACAGTTTTCATGATGTGTGGGCATCTTTGAATGAAGAATCAGCCGTATACAATAAAATAGATTATTCCTGAATGTTATTCAGTTTAGGACTTTGTTTAAATGTAAAGATAAAAGCCATGCATATATCACTGGATATTGGCTTACTTAAGGCCTGATCCTTTAGGGTCTGATCTTTAAAACACTGAAGGATGTTAGTGGGAGCGCTCATGAGTAGTCCCAGTATGTTCAGTGGGACCATTTGTAGATGTGAGCACTTGCCTAGAATCAGGGCCTTAATTAAATGCAGTAATTGGCTTTATGTGAGCAAGTAGTTAATTTATGTGTGTGGGTGTATATTTTGATTGCATAGTTGAACATGCTGAACAGAGGTTGGTTAATTTAGGGGTCTTTCAAATGTTCCTTGTTTTGTTGTAATTCACTGGAGCTCTAACAAACTCTTTGTGGGTTATTACACAAATGTCAGAAATTGCCAGAAATGTTGTCTCTAAAACTCCATGTTGGTAGCTGAATTTCCTCTAGTAAGGTATTTTAAACATAAATTTTTGTACTATTGTAACAAAATGAGAGGAAATGAGTTATCCTGAGAGAACAGCACTCCCGGGCACCCAATGAATCGTGCAATAAAAGTAAACACCTTCAGTGACTTTCAGTTTGAGAGGCTGTCCAGCTTGCATGCAGTTGGGGGTGGGCAGGTGCAGCATGTCTTCTGTCAGCACACACTGGTGCAAGGGCTCTATCTACTGTCGCATGGCATTTAAGGAACTTTGCACCCCATGCCTGCTTTTTCTTTGCAGTCTTATATAGGTTTATTTTTTAACCTACTTTTAAAAGCTCCTAACAAATTTTTGTATTTCACCCCACATTTTCTAGTATTTTTAGTGAAAATTAGTTATTCTTCTTTCAGTGATTGCTCCTGTCCATTCCATAGTAGGTGTATGCATACCACGTGCATGGTTAGCTGGAAAATTTTTCCTCTAGAGTACCTGTAGGGTCTGCTGTGGAGCCCCCTGGAGTGGTGCCACTGGCACTCACTATATAAGGATCAGCCTACCTTCCCCTCCGCAGTTCCTTCTTACCACCCTGATGGTAGCTGGAGTGCTTCGCTGCTATTATTAGCAGGCTCCCAGTAGTTAGATAGTTGAGTACCTGTTAAGTGTTAGAGTTAAGCACCTGTTAAATGTTTGTAGAGTTGTTAGTTAGTTAAAGTATCACCCACCCCGGGCTGGGGGCTGGGGCATGCCAGGCTTCAAGACCTGCGAGTCCTGTCAGAAGCCTATGCCCCTGGATAAACCGCACTGCTCTTGCCTGAGGTGCTTGGGGAGGCTCACTTAAAAGGAAAGTGTAAGATCTGCAGAAGTTTCTCCCCTCGTACCCTGAAGGAGAGGAAACAAAGACTGAGAATTCACATGATGGAGGAGGTGCTGTGTCTCGTCTCCTCCTCTAAATTGGGTTCCAATGCAGCACAAGCTGTGAGCAGCGCTTCTGCTGCCACCAGTGAAGTTTCTGGGCCCTGGGACTCACCCAAGGAGCCGCAGCACTGGGTAGCGGCACCAGTTCTGGAGTCAGCGCTGCAACAGCACCAGCAGCACCGTTCCTTATCTCTGGCACCACAGAAAAAGAAGAGGGAGACTGACAAGGACTGGTCCCCGAGATGTCAGGAGAGAACTGTTAGCCTGAGAGTTGGAAGACCTTCAGAGCATCGACCCATGGCAACGTCGAATCCAGCACCCGTGAAGTGTCTGTTGAGTCCAGTGTCCATGTCCTCTCCAATGCAGGACATATCGGAGGAGGAAACTCACCTCCCATCCATTCCCAAGACCTTTGAAGCAGCGCGGGATCTTATAGAGCTGACAGCACCACCCACCCCGGGCCCCTTGCCATCTCCGGCACCCAACAGATTGGGGCTGTCGAGAGGCAAACCTCCCTTTGTGCAACTGGCCTTGCCTTGATCTCCAGCGCTGAGTGGGCCTTGGTCCCCAGTGTGAGGGCATCCGAGAAAGTCCCCAGCTGCCTCAGTGGCACTGATCTGGCACTGTTCTCCAGTGCCATCAGCAATAGTAGCGGTGGTAGGAGCGCCTTGGTACTGTTCCCCAGCTAGAATAGACTGGCAGCAGCCATTAGCACTGCACTCAGAACAGACGGACTGTAGCCCTCGGCATTGCTCACCAGGCCCCTCTGGCACCGCACCCCCTTGGTTACCCAGGAGCAGATTCTCCTTGGACACCGATGGAGCCTCATCAATATCTCAGGCTAGCAAGGCTCAGCACCACAGATCTGAGCTACAGCCACTACCTCCTCTTCCTCAATGGCCCTCACAATGTCCTGTGCCATCACAATGGCCTTTTTGGACTCCTTGGGCTTTCCACCTGGAGCAAGGGCCCAGAGTGAGCAGAACTCTAGTCCTCAACCCTTCTTTTTGCTGGGTGTGCCCCCTGGATGTGGGCGAGCTGTCGGAGGCAGAGTCTGGAAGAGGATCCCAGGGAGGTTCAGACCAAGGTACAGGAGATGCCTGGACTGCTTCAGTGGTAGAGAGCAGGTTCCAGGAACCATTAGGGGAGTTGTCCTCTTCTCCTCCAGATAAAGCAGTGGTGGGGGCAAAGCTGGCACCTCCTCAGAAGCATGGTAGGGCTCATCAAGAGCTCCTTAGCAGAGTGGCCCAAGGCATGGGCCTCCTGGCAGAAGAGACTGTAGAGGACGCGGACCCGATGGTGGACATTTTAGCCCCAGAGAGCCCAGCGAGGGTGGCTCTCACTCTGATTCAGACAATCCAGAACACCACTAACACCTTGAGGAACACCCCAGCCTCCATTCCCCCCACTGCAAAGAGAGTGGAGAAAAATTATTTCGTGCCAACGAAAGGGCACAAACTTCTACTCACATCCCACTCCAAGCTCTTTAGCCGTAGCTGCGGCTAATGAGAAAGAGAGACAAGGTCACCAGGGTCCCACCCCGAAATCTAAAGACGCTAAGAAGCTAGATCTCTTTGGTCACAAGATCTATTCTACTGAGGGTCTCCAGCTAAGGATTGCCAACCAGCAAGCAATCCTTAGCAGATATGCCTTCAATGCCTGGTCTTCCCTAGAGAAGTTTACAGAAATGTTGGACCAGGACTCAAGACCTGATCTTGCAGCCTCAATCAAGGAGGGCAAAGTAGTTTCTAGAGCTTTACTCCAGTCAGCCCTTGATGCAGTGGATGCAGCAACAAGAGTGATGGCTTCTCGGGTGACTATGTGTCAAAACTCTTGGCTGCAGGCTTTGGGGCTCCCTCAGGAGGTCCAAAATATGATACAGGACCTTCCATTTGAAGCTGTTTTCTCAGTAGACTGACTCCAAGCTCCAGACTTTGAAAGACTCTAAGGCCCTATTAAAATTGCTGGGGTTGCATACCCCTGTGGCCCAGAGGAAAGCTTTTAAATCTCAGCCTGCACCCTGTTCTCATCCACAGCACCAGGATTATGACAGGCAGAGCAACAGGAATGGGCGTCAGAACAACCAGTGACCATCCACCCAATCGCAGGGCTCCTCATGTCAACCTTTGGGATCCAAGAAAACCTTTTGATGGTGCCCTTGGGGGGTGACAAACCAGTAGACCTGGATCCATTTCCTCCCTTTGCAAGCAGACTGCCCCAGTTCTACCTTGCCTGAGGCAACATTATTTCGGACTCTTGGGTGCTGCGGACAATTCAGGAGGGTTATTCCCTTCAGTTTTGTTCCTTACCCCCATCACACACCCCTTCTTCCCCATCCCTGTTCAGGGACCCCTCTTATGAACAGCTGTTGAACCGAGAGGTGCAGTCTCTCATGGACAAAGGGGCTGTGGAAGAGGAACCTCAAGAGTGAAAGGGCAAGGTGTTTTATTTCTGTTATTTTCTAATTCCCAAAGCAAAGGGAAGCCTCTGTCCCATTCTCAACCTTCAGGGTCTAAATTGTTTTCTGTGGAAGATCCATTTCCGGATGGTCTCTCTCTCTTCTATAATACCCTTTTTGGATCCACGGGATTGGTATTCTGCCCTCGATCTGCAGGACTTGTATTTTCATACTTTGATCATCCGCAGACACAGAAGGTTCCTGCGGTTCCTGATGGAGGACAAACACTTTCAGTTCACAGTCCTTCCTTTTGGCCTGGCAGCGGCCCCTCGTGTTTTTATGAGGTGCCTGGCGGTGGTAGCAGCCCACGTCAGACACTTAGGATTCCAGGTGTTCCCCTATCTGGACGACTGGCTGGTGTGCGGTCATTCCAGAGAGGAGGTGACTTGCCACCTGCAATAATACGGACCACCTTTGACTCTCCAGGGTTGTTGGTCAGTGTTCAGAAGTTGACACTCTTCCCTATGCTAAAGATAGTTTATAAGAGCGTTTTTGGAGTTGTGATTAGTGAAAGCCTCCCTTCCCTGGTCTCGATTCAAGGCCATCAGAGAACTCATTCTAGACCTGCAGAGATACCTGCTTGTTATGGTATGGCCCTGCCTCAGACTTCTAGGACATATGGCGGTGTGCATCTATGTGGTGGTGCATGCTTGTTTAAGGCTGTGCCCGCTGCAGATGTGGTTAGTGACAGTGTATCGGCCATCCAAGGACAATCCCAAAGGAATGGTCCAAATTCCCGTGGAGGTGCTGCAAACCTTCATCTGGTGTTGTCAGGAGGGCAACATCTGCAGCGGTCTTCCTTTTCAGCCACCCCAGCCATCTATGTTTCTAGTCACCGATGCATCAGACCAGGGGTGGGGAGCACACCTAGGTCACCTCAGTACTCAATGGTTATGAAAAGGCAGCGATCTGAAGCTCCACATAAATGTGTAGGAGCTTTGGGTGGTGTATCTAGCTTGTCAGACATTTCTGGAGTCCCTGAAAGGGAAGGGGGTGTCAGTCCGAATGGACAATATGGCTGCAATGTTTTGTATCAACAGGCAAGGAGGGTCCCGCTCCACTCCCTGCTACCACAAAGCTCTCACTTGTGGGAGTTTTATATTCACCACTCAATTCACCTCATGGTGTCCTACCTTCCTGGGCAACATAATCACTTAGTAGATGCTCTGAGCAGGAAATTCATGACCCATGAATGGTCCTTGAAGTGGAGTGTCCTGAGGTCCATTTTCCGAGAGTGGAGTTATGCCCAAATAGACCTTTTCGCCTCAGATCGGAACAGGAAATGCAGGATCTTCTGCTCCTTCAGGAGACAGAGTCTGGGCTCCAAGGCACATGCATTTGAGATTTCCTGGGCAGGCCTGAAATGCTATGCCTTCCTGCCAACCGTGTTGATTTCAAAAGTGCTTTTAAGAATCAAGCATGCCAAAGCTGCAGTCATTCTCATAGCCCTGGCATGGTCAAGACAGCATTAGTTCACGACCTTGCTGAATCTCTCAGTCCGATAGAGTTACCATTGGTAACAAACCTGCTCACCAAGGACAACGGTCAGCTGGTCCACCCAAACCTGAGGTCCATGCACCTTCAGGCATGGAACCTCCGTGGTTAACATAAGTGGAACTGCAGTGCTCTGGAGAAGTTCAGGAAACCAGAGCAACATATAAGGCCAAATGGTCAAGGTTTGTGGCATGGTCATCGGACAGGCAGCTTGAACCAGTGCAAGCTCTGGTTCTGGTGGTCCTGGACTATCTGTGGTCCTTGAAATCTACAGGCCTCACAACTTCTTCGATTAAGGTACATTTGGCAGCAGTTTCAGCTTTCCGTGAAGGGATGAACACCGGCCCACTCCGACCCAATGGCTAAGCGATTCCTGAAAGGTCTTAATCAGTTATTTCCGATGCTGCAGCTTCCAGTGGCCCAATGGGATCTGAACCTAGTCCTGACGAGACTTACAGGACTGCCTTTTGAGCCACTTTCCTCGTGCTTGCTACTTTACCTCTCGTGGAACATAGCCTTTCTAGTGGCTATTCCATCCGCTAGGTGTGTTTTGGAGATCTGGGCCTTAACTTTGGGCCCTCCCTCTACCATCTTTTCAAGGACAAAGTGCAGCTGTGTCCGCATCCAGCCTTTCAGCCCAAGGTGATCTCCCATTTTCACTGTGATCAAGAAATCATTCTCTCACTACTCCTCTGAAGCCACATGCCTCTGACAGCGAGCACAGACTGCACACCCTGGATGTTAGACATGCCCTAGCCTTTTATATCGAGAGAACAAAGCCCTTCTGGAAGTCTACTCAGTTGTTCGTGGCAGTGGCGGACAGAATGAAGGGCCAGCCTATCTCTGCTCAGCGCCTTTCTTGTTGGATAGTTTTATGCATCCAGGAATGTTACACGCTGGCCAAGGTCACCCCTCCAACGCTGAAGGCCAATTCTAGTAGGGCACAGGCATCATTGACAGCCTTCCTGGTGAGGGTGCAGATTATTGATATCTGTAGAGCAGCCATTTGGTCATTGGCTCACACGTTTACAGAACGCTACACGATCACCCAACAGATGCGGGACAACGCGGCAGTGGGGTGAGCAGTGCTGCAGTCCATGAGGCTGTAATTCCAACCCTCCTCCTAAAGTATTACTAGTGAATCATCTACTATGGAATGGACAGTAGCAATCACTCGAAGAAGAAAAGGGGGTTACTTACCTGTAGCCAGTGTTCTTCGAGATGTGTTGCTTCTGTCAATTCCACTTTCCTCTCTCCTTCCCCTCTTTGGAATAGGGAGCAAGAAGGAACTGAGAAGGGAGGGTCAGCTGAGCCGTACATAGTGAGCGGCAGCGGTGCCACTCCAGGGGGGCTCCACAGCCAACCCTATGGGTACTCCAGGGGAAAAATTCTCTGGCTAACCGTGCACCTACTATGGAATGGCCAGGAGCAACACATCTTGAAGAACACTGGTTACAAGTAACCCCCTCTTTTTTTCATCCACTGACTTTTCACCTTCTGCAGGTCTGGGGAGTTGAGCATTTTATATTTTACTTCCTACATTTTTAAATGTTTGGGATAGAATGATAACGCTAAACATAGTTTTAAACTATGGCCACCATGTTGACCTAAAAGAAAGTTTCTATCAGCATGCTTTCTAATGAGAACTAGGCTTTAGGAAATTTGGTGGCTTTAACATCAGCCTTTTTCTTTTAGAAACAAACATTCCAGAGATTTATCCTCACAAATAGGTTTTTAATAAAAAGTTCAGCTTAAGAACAAAGTCTTAAGTGTGATTTTTAAAAATGATTTAGCCATATCTGAGGAAAGGCATAGAAACCCTATCATAAGAAGGCTGTTTGAAATTTGACCTCATCTTTCTCTGTGTCCTGTTCCCCAGTGTTTGAATCTTGACAACTGCTTTGATTTGCTGCTTACAGTGTGACCTGATCCAATGACTTGCACTTCCCTGCATTTATTTCCTCCCATTCTGTAAGTTCTCCATCTTCAAAGCATCTGATGAAGTGGGATTTTCTCCCACGAAAGCTCATGCAATAAATAAATTTGTTAGTCTTTAAGAGCCGCAGGACTCCTTGTTTATTTATAACAGAGTAATTCATTTCGAATTTTGCACTGTCTGAAAGAGTTTTTAAAATGCAGGTTTGTTTCCTGTTTCATGATAGCCAGCCTGCTTTTCCTCACTACTTTACGGTTCCTGTGAGGAAGAATGTTGAGCAGTATGTCCTAACTCCATGCTGCTCTATGGTTTTAGCATAAGATAGTTAGCCTTGTCTATGCTATGGGCCCTAAAGCTGCAATACTGCTGTTCTGCTGTTTTAGTACCATAGTGTATTTGCTTCCTACAGTGATGCAAGGGGTTTCTTCCACCTCTGTAATTAATCCCTGAGCTGCTGTGTTTAGTTCTCAGAGGATTTCTTCTATCAACTTGGCTGCATCTACACTGGAGGTTTGGTTGGCTTAATTAAAGAGCTTGGTAGTGAATTTTCACATTTCTGAGCAATTCTGCTATGTTGAGCTAAATGTTAAGTTCAGAGCAAGGCTTACTTTCATAAAAAAGACCACAGGCTCATGGTGTCATAGGCTCTTGGCCAGGTTTATTGTCTACAAGGTAAGGTGCTAGTGCCACATAGGGGTTACAGGTTCACTAACACACGTATGTCTGCAACAAAATGTATGTACTCAGTCTGTACACCAGGATGTGATCTTCTTGGTGAGTACGAAGTTCTCCCTCTTATTTATACAGTGATGCAAAAAACAAAACAAAACAAAAAAAAAGGTGTTATACTCCGGGAGTTATGTACTACCTTTCTCCTTGCACCTGCTACTTCAAACAAAACATCTTTCTTCATTATCTTGTCACTCTGGGGGCGAGGGGTTGGTGTGCACCTGTACCATCTCTTAAAAATGTGTTCAAATAGTTACTTGAGAACTGTGGGTGTTCTTATACCATCTTTTCCAGTCACGAATGGGCTTACTTGTTTAGCAAAAACTAGCATTTTGTTTTACCAAGGCAAGGCCTGTTCTGGTTCTCAGGCTTTGATTTACATTGTTAGTTATGTCTAGGGCTCCAGCAAGGCCTACAATGGATGAAGTCTGCCATTGACCTTGTTATACCATTGACCTTCCTGCAGACACATTTCACTTCTTCTCTTGATCTGACAAGGGCCATGCTTTGTTTTGTTTTCATTCATAGACTCATAGAATACTAGGGTTGGAAGGGACTGCAGAACCCCCGGCTCAGAGTAGGATCAACTCCAACTAAATCATCCTATCCAGGGCTTTGTCAATTGGAGCTTTAAAACTCTCTTTAGGATGGAAATTCCATCATCTCCCTAGGTAACTTTTTCCAGTGCTTCACCATCCTCCTGGTGAAGAAGTTGTTCTTAATATCCAGCCTAGATCTCTTTCACTGCAACTTGAGACCATCTATGGAATATTGCAAGGCCTTTTCACTCCGTTTTTTGTTTTTTGTTTTTTTTTTTTTGTAGGGTCTGTACTATGTTTAAGGTTACTAGTTTTCTTTCATGCATTCAATAATACTGGCTATCTGATTTACTTTTGCCATTTTATTTTGCTCTCTAAATAGAAATGCATATAAGGGTTAAGCAACAGTTGAGTCTTCTAAATAGAAAAAACACTGACCTTGTAACTTCTCAACATCTGGAATTTTAGGAGTACTTGAGTATTTGATGCATTGATGTTATTCTGAATTTTTTCACAGTCAGATGATTTCATCTGCTAATCAAAATTCTGGATTTCTAAATGTTGTTTTATGTCTAATTAAGGAATCAGTTTCAGACACCATGTTATTCTAATTGGAACTGTAAGAGTAATCTATTCAGTTTTTTCTGTTAATTTAAGAGCCCAGACCTTTAATGGACGATTACTAAGACATTGTTATTAATGAAAATATCCTGTCATTTGAAATCTATTCTCTTGGTGCATAAATGGAAGGAATGAAACATACACTTCTAAGATCAAATACATTTTCCATTTATACTTTAGTTAGAGCTAGCTAGTTATCTCAGTGCCACGACTATGCCTCTGCAAGATTGAAACTTGCAGGGATTGAGAATGTGATCTCTATTGAACAAGACTTAGTGAATGAATTGGTGGCAGTTAATAGACCAGTATGTCATTTGATTTGTCCTTTGTAAAACAAGGGGGAGAAAAGGAATGTAATAAAGAACATTTTGAGGAGATAACCTAGTGGATAAAGAAGTATCTAATAGGCCAGTGGCTCTGGTTGGAGTCTCTAATGAGTGTTTTCAGACCTAGAAGTAAGTATGGTTTTGTGTTATGAAAAAAGTTAACAAATTAATAATATAAAAGCTCCCATTTGTTCCTGTTCCCTTTAAATCCCTATTCTCCGCTTGCCAGGCTGACTGAATCTCCTAGATTAGCATGTTTCAGACATGCTTGGGTGTACCATATTTCTCTTAACCGCCTTCGGTTTTTTTCCTTTGATACCTTGTTTGCCCTCTCTCCATAGAGTATTAGCAGCAGCAGAGACCCTGGGATACCAGAATATTTGTCATTTCCTGTTCTGAAGATGCTTTCAGAAAGTGCCAAAGGGACAGCCATGTGAGTCTAGGTCAGTAAAACAAACAAGGGGTCTTGTGGCAGTTAAAGACTAACAAATGCATTTATTGCTTGAGCTTTTCGTGGGAGAAAATCCCACTTCATCAGACTCTTTGAAGATGGAACTTACAGAATGGGAGGAAATAAATGCAGGGAAGTCTAAGTCATGGGAACAGGTCACACTGTAACAGCAAAACACAACAGTTGTAAAGATTCAAACTCTGGAGAACAGCATATAAAGTGAGAGGAGATCAAATCACCTGTTGTAGTGAGAGGAAAATCCTATTTAGTCCTGAAGCAGTGCAATTGAATTTGCAAATAAATTCAATTTCAGAAAGTGGCATCTAAAAAGTAAATCCTCAGAAGAGTGTTACGCAGAAGCTAAGATGGCTGATTGGTCAAGGGACTAAGACGGGGATGTGGAGCCTTTCTTCTCTAGATGGCTGGTTCAGATTGGCCCAGTTTAGTAATGTCTGAATATTACTGCCATCTGATAACAGTCACACTTCCTGAGTGTTGACTGGTGGCCTGTGTCTGTCTGTCTGTTAATTTCAGTGCCCAAATGATACACTGTTGACTGTTCTGTTCTTAGTGGGGCAGAAGGACCACATCACAGAACTGTACCATGGGTGTCCTTAATTGGCCCCTTGCTGACTGTCTTGGAAGCGGGATCTAGGTCTGAATTAGGCAATGGGGAATGCTCTGGTGGCCTTGGGCTCTCCTCAGGGAGGTGTTTGGGAAGCTTGCAGAAAGTTTCAGTGGTGCATGGACACAGAGGGCTTCAGTTCTATCAATCAGGCACCTTTCACCATCGCTAAATGCTTTTTAGGAAAGACCCTTGTTCACTGACATTGAACGTCAGCTACCAGTGCTGACCTTACTGGTAAGATAGTGATCACCATTTTCCAAACAGCTTTGTAATTTTTATGGAAGTAGAAGTTCCATTAGTTCCTGAAAGATGGTGTTTATGAGATGGAATTAAGAACTGATTTTATGTTTTATACTTTTTTCCCACCCAATGGCACTAAGGAAATTGGGGCTAGTAGTGTAAGTTTCTGAGACAAAGAATAAAGACAAATAACAAAGCTCTTGTAAATGCTACATACAGACCAATCATTGCTGTCTTTGTCTTCCAGGGAGTGGAGTGAGTCTCAGTACAGAAGTGACTGTAAATGATTCAATTAGAGTTAGCTTCAGATATTGCTAATAAAATCTAGCTTCCATCTAATTAGGTAGAAGATTAGTTGGTGTACCCTTTCCAAATTAGGAAAATACATTTAATATGAAGTTTTAATTTATTTTTGTCTTTAATTCAGTCACAATGGGGAATGCAATTCAGTAATTTGAATGCTGACTTTCAGGTACCTCGCATTACAAAACTAAATGAAATAACATTCATAATAATGTTTCATTGCTCTCAGATTTATAGGGAAAATTAAAATGTGGTCATATATAAACAGCAGTAGCTTAGATCTTTGATATTTTTGCTTTTAGAGGCAAATATTCTGGTTTGGGTATTTTGAAGGAGGAAAGAAAAAAAAAGTAGGGCTGTTGAGTTCCTCTGCTTGTTAAGAAAGAGAAAATCTTTGTTTGGCAGCTGCTTTCTGTAAGTTGTGAAATGATGGCAACATTGATGCATGATTTGGAGTTTTATTAGATCCTAACTGGCAATCTCTCATATTCTCTTTTCTAAACAAACATTCTTTCCCCTCCATTTTGTGCCATTTGTCAGAAGTTAACTGCTAAGGAAGACAGCTTCTGTTCTCTTGGTGAATAAAAACTTTGCAGTTTGGTTTCAAATACTAAGAATCTTAGCCACTTAAAGCAATCAAAATTAATGGTAAATATTAGTTTCTGATTCTAAAGAAATACTGGAAATTGGTATTGTCAGACTGAGGCAATCAGGAACCCAAAGTTTTGTGAAGAATCAGCATTGTTGCAGAACGCGTAATTTCACCAACAGCAATTTTGTATCCCAGGAAAGAACAGTCAATGCCCCCTGCCCTGATCCCCCAAGGGATTGCTGAGGTCCGTCTGAGTGGGTTTCCATCAAAGATTTTACTTATTTTTTTATGTGCCATGCAGGTTTCCAGGTGGCTGAACACGTGGGATCTGCTCCTCAGTTTTCCAGTTCCCTCTGACACCCCAGGGAGTTGAACCTGGGAAGCTGAGTAGCATATAACACCTCCCCAGCTGCTTGGAAACCTGCATAGTGCATAATAAATAAGCTTGGGTCAGGCGAGTGGTGGAGGACAGGAGCGGCAGTGGCCTTGGAAGTAAGGGATGTGTGAAGGAAAGGAGGATATATATCTATGCTCTCCTCTGTCTGGGCCCTTTTAAATCACTGGGCCCTTTAGCAATTGCCCCATTTGCCCTTCTTCCTCCTCTCCCTGCCCGCTCCATCAGTGAGCCTGTAATTTCTAGAGACACTTGTATCATTTGAAAATGAGTGAGTTGTGTGTCTGAGTTTTACTGTCTGATTTGCTGGGTTTGTTGTGAATCAAGACAAACTTTTCCTTTTGTTTGACATCACAGGCTATGATTCCCTGGATTAGGCCAGGTGGGTCCAATAGGCCAATTAGCCCTTGTCTGTACTTACCGCAGTTGATGGCAAATACGCAAGGCATGTAAAATACCTTGTGTGCGTGCCGACAACTTTCTAAGCCATGGAGACACAGTGGGGGAAGCAGACCGCAAATGCCTTGCGGTCGGCTTTCAATAAGTACATTTCTGGGGCTGGAGTTGTTGAAGTGATTTCCAGAGCACAGCAGTGAGTTCATACTCGCTGCTGAATCATGCCCAGAACATAGTGCTGACGCCACAGTGAGTATTGACGTACCCTTAGGCTGCAACTAGGCTGGAGGTAGTTAATTGAGGACAGGCTCACCTGTGTAGGAACAGGCAAGCCTGTGTAATGCTGGGTTGATTGCTGGCTGCTCGGAAAGGGTGCAGAGAAGTAGACTGCAGTCATTCGTTGGGTAGAGGGAGTGGAAGGCTGGCAAACCCAGAAGGTAATATGTAGGAAGAAGCCCAGGGAAATAGCAGCAAAAGATAGGACTGTACAGGGACTGTGGTTGCTACTTTTATAGTCCCTGGGCTTGAACCGAGTGTAGAAGCAAAAAAAGTAAGAAGACTTGTGGCACCTAAAGACTAACAGATTTATTTATCGCATGAGCTTTTGTGGGAGAACATCCCACTTCGTCAGACACTATGAAGAGGGATATTCTCCCACGAAAGCTCATGCAATAAATAAATCTGTTAGTCTTTAAGTGTCACAAGACTCCTTGCTTTTTTCTTTTTACTAGACTAACATGGCTGCCCCTTTGGAACTTGGCCAGTGTAGAAGGTGTGCCTGGATTCAATTACCAGCCACTGGGGAGTGGCAGGTGCATTGGAGATGCAAGCCAGGAAGCAGGTCTGGAAAGACTGAACTCCCACCTTGCCAGGAGACCTAGGAGTAAGTAGGGCAGCAGAGTGAGACAGGATGGGAGAAGACAACACCAAAGAGGAAGTGCAAACTGACTGAACTAAGTCGCAGGATGGCTAGCAGGAAGTGTTGCTTGTGGTGAGTGGACCTTGTGATGGGGGAGTAGTTTCAATGAGAATTGCTTATGGCTTTTAGCATGACTGTGAAAGCAAAGATGATCAACCACCAATTCCATATTAGAACCATGAGAATCAATGAAAAACATATGAGAATTAACGTTTTTTGTTACTACATCCCAAAAATGTCAGGAGTCTGAAAAGTGTTCTCGAAAGTCAAAAAGTCTCTTACTTTTGAAATGTCAACCAGTACAATACACATGAGCTTCAGGAGGAAAGAAGATCTTTTGGTTTAAGGTGCTCAAGATGTCTGAGTTCTAATATTGGTTGCACCTGATCAGAATTTTCAATGCTGTTTTTATTTTTGCATGTAGTTTTTCATATTGTTGTTTGATGATTTCATAAAATCAAGAATGGTAATTTTTGTGTTTAACACCCAAGAACCCCGAAGTTGCTGTGAATCTTTTGGCTATTGTCTCTCTCCAAAAATATGCAGACACATGCTTTGAGTCTCCTTCCTAGTGTAGCACTAGAAAGAACACAGGGCTGGGTGGGCCTAATATTTGAGCCATGCTATAATGCCAGACATCTTGGTTCACTTCCTATCCAGGCCTCTTATTCAATGGGTTAGCAAGGGGCTGTGGCTATATATTACTACCTGCCTGCTGAGCATGTCCTAAGACCTGTGTGCCATTCAGGAAACTTGCATTCGATATTTGTCACATTTGTAATGCCAAAGTAACAGCATGCTTCAAATCTCTAGTGAGAACTATCTTTTTAAAAGGAGCAAGAGAATGTGTGCATTCCCTCTAAGAGGGGTGTACAAATCCAGGCCTATTCAGCTATTAGTAGCTGTTGAATTACGTGAGTTGAGCAGGTGAAGTTGATTTTGAATGTGGGGAAATGCATCCTTGTTCCTTCACCAGAGGAACTAGGAGAGCCAAAATGGCCTGCTGTTTAAAGCAGCAGCCAGTGTGTGCACTTTAGTGGTGAGAACCTGTTATCTGTTCTTCTAGTAGTAGGACAAATGCATCTTGTGTATCTGGTGTTGTGGAGGTATGATTGCCATGTGCCAGTGATGTCTATGATTGATAGAGGAGTGCCCAGGGTTGGACCTGAGGTATCTTATACAGCCCAACTGGACATAGTGGCAGAGCAAGGCCTAGAGAGTGGTGGGATAGATGGAAAGGGAGTCGGGTATTCTTGTGGCTCTTCCTGGGCTGTGAAGGAGACCTTGGGGAAACAGTTTTAAAAATCTGGCTCTTAGGCCTGATGTTCATGCCTTCCCCCCAAAAATGTCACATGCACCAAAGTAGGACCTTTGTCTAGTGGCTGACACAGCTCTGTAAGCCAGGTTAGCTATGGACTGCAGGCCTGAGTCCAAATGTGTATATTCTGTCTGCTTAGTGCGATCTGCTAGGTGGAATGTGGTATGTGCACAGGAGAGAGGTGTTCTGATTGATGTTGCTCTGCATCCGGCATGGATATCTGCTTGACCACGTGCGTGAGTCTCTGGCTATGTCCACACATACATCATTATTTTGAAATAAGTTATTTCAAAATGAGTTATTTCGAAATAAAGTCCTTATGTCAAAATAAGTTAATTTGAATTAAGAAAATGTTAATTCAAATTAAGGGAAAGCCTGCTTTCGAAACGGCTGTTATTTCGAAATGGTTATTTCGAAATAAGGCCGTTTGGACATGTTGTTTCAAAACAGTTGTTTCGAAACAATGGTGTTGTTTTGAAACAACATGTCCAAATGGCGTTATTTCGAAATAACCATTTCGAAATAACAGCTGTTTCGAAATGTATGGGGTTTAAGCTGTTTCGAAATGATGGTTCTTATTTTGAAATGACAGAGCCCATCATTTCGAAATAAGAAAACGTCATGTGGACCTAATCTTTTTTATTTTGAAATATCCAGTGTTGTTTCGAAATAAAAGAGACATGTGGACATACCCTCTGTATGTTCCCTCAGGATTACCCCGGTGCAGATCTCTGACTGGGGACTCAGTTAGCTCAATGATCTGGAGCCTGGCTTGGATCTTTAGCAGGAACTCAGTTAGCTTGGTGGTCCTAAGATGAGGTGTTCCTTTGGTTAATGCACTGGGTTACCTTTGGCTCAGATCTTTAGTGAGGATTCACTTATCTCAGTGATTTGGAGCCTAGGCATACCCTGTATGCAGGGCTGGCTTGACCAACAAATAAATGAGGCCGCGGCTCAGGGCTTTGTTTACTTGGGGGGGCGACGGTGGCATGCCCGGGGCATGGTAGGCTGGCCCAAAAGCTGGACCCTGTACTCCTGCCACTCCTTGAACTAGTCACTCTGCCCCCAGGGGCAGAGCGGGCCGGCCCATGGAGTGGCTTCGCTCTCCTGCCCCAGCTCTGGGCTGGCCCTCCTCATCCCTAGGGTGAAACGCCAGCCTTTAGGTGTGGTGAGAGAGTGGAGTCTGGCCTCTGGGCTGGCCTGCTCCTCCCTGGGTCAGTTTTTCCCTGCCCTGGGGGTGGGGAGATATGGCTTGGAGCAGAGGCCTGGTTCTGCCTCCTCCCGCCCCCCCCCAGGGGGCCCCTTGAAATCAAAAGCTGGCTCAGGGCACTAAAGCCCCTTGAGCCTGCCCTGCCTGAATGCAAGAGGTAAAATGAGGCAACACTCATGATTGAAGAAACCAACATGATCCTTGTAGAAAAGAAGGTGCCAGGCTAGGCTTTATTGCAAAGTAGCACAGTGGCAAAAAACCTATTTCAGCAGATCTGCTGGCAGCATTTGTTCTCTCAGTCCAATGAAACAGCTCAACTGATGGCAGGACTCTTCATCACTCCCTTTGGCTGCACAAAATCTGTGCTCAGGGGCTCTTATTCTTATACCCTACTTGGACTTACCGACTCACCCCCCCCCCCGGGATCCAGATTTACCTTGATTGGTCCACGTAACCCTTTTTTGATGCCACCCATTAATTTGATAGGTCTGTGCATCACTGGATATCTCCATCCATCAACATGTCAGGTTTGACTGAAGCATCATCTTTGGCTATGTCTACACACAAGGCTTTATTTCGAAATAAGTCAGTCCGAAATGACTTATTTCGAAATAAAACCTTTATTTCGAAACAACATGATTTGAACTTCCCCCCAGAGTGCTTAGCACCCTGGGAGGAAGAGCCACCCCCTCAGCACCCTGGCCAGGGTGCTGAGGGGTGACAAGCCACAGGGCGTGGGGGGCTGCCCCCAAGACCAGCGGGGAGCCCTGCAGAGTGGTGCCGATGCCCCGCTCTCCGTGCAGCTGGGGCTGCTCAGAAGCCCTGCGGCAGGGTGCAGGGGCGCCCCGCTCTCCCCGCTGCCAGGGCTGCTCCCAAACTGCACAGTGAGGTCCGGGGGCGCCCGGCTCTCCCTGCCGCCAGGGCTGCAGCCACGGGGAGCCAGTCCCGACCCAGCTCCCCAGCGCCCCAGAGACTAAGCGCGGGGTGAGCCACCTGGGCTGCGACCACCCTGCCCGCGGCTGCAGGCCCCTGAGCTGGTGGCGGGGTGAGCCACGGGGCTCGCAGCTGCTGCCGCCGCTAAGCCCAGGGCCTGAGGAGCCGGTGGGACCCGGTTCCCTGTGGCTGCAGCCGCTCAGTCGCTGGGGCGCTGGGGAGCCGGGTTGGGACTGGCTCCCCGTGGCTGCAGCCCCGGCGGCAGGGAAAAGCCGGGGCCCCGGCACCCTGCTGCGGGGTTTGCCACCAGCCCTGGGGGCAGGGAGAGCCGGGCGTCCCCGGACCCCACTGTGCGGTTTGGGAGCAGCACCGGCAGTGGGGAGAGCGGGGCGCCCCTGCACCCTGCCGCAGGGCTTCTGAGCAGCCCCAGAGGCGGGGAGAGCGGGGCATCGGCACCCCTCTGCAGGGCTCCCTGCTGGTCTTGGGGGCAGCCCCCCATGCCCTGTGGCTTGTCTCCCCTCAGCACCCTGGCCAGGGTGAAGTTCCCTGGGGGGAAGTTCAAATCATGTTGTTTCGGAATCCATTTGTTCCGAAACAACATGTCCAAATGGCATTATTTCGAAATGACCATTTTGAAATAACGGCCATTTTGAAAACATCGGGGTTTAACTGTTTCGAAACAACGATTCTTATTTCGAAAGGACAGGATCCGTCCTTTCGAAATAAGAAAACGTCGTGTAGACTAAATTTCTTTTATTTCAAAATAATGAGTGTTATTTCGAAATAAAAGTGCCGTGTAGACATAGCCTTTAGGTTTGGCCAAAATGTCACCTTCAGGTTTGACTGAAACATTATCTTTATCTCCTTGGTGCTAGGTTGACCTCCACCTCCACCTCCCACTCTTTAGGCTCTTTTCCACACTTATTGTAGCTGCAGCTGACATCTTGCCAATTTCTATGATGTCAGACTCCTCCTGTCAACTTGACCATTTATCCAACTCAGGTCTACTGTTTTGATCTGTTTTGCTAGGTCTTAAGCCTCATTCCTGACCATTTCTGCTTGTCTTTTTCTTTTAATTTATGCTTTTACCTCCTCCTACACTTAGGTCAGGCTGTTACATGAGCTATTGTTTGTTGGGGATACTTCTCCTGAACCGGTGTTTCAAATGGTCTGTTGTCCTTCAGGAGCATACCAAGGGTGCTGGGCCAGGCCCCTGAGTGCCAGGCTGCAGAGGGATGGTGGGTCAGCACCATACCAGGGCCCCAGCCAGGACTGTCCGGTTTTGGAGTACCGCCACCCTTCCACCACAAGGGCTAGACTGGTGGCAGGGTGCCCTTGCCCCCTGTTGCTGGAGGGGGCTTGTTCAGCACTGGAGATGAAGGGCCAGAGGCCGCCCTCCACAGCATTCCTGCTCTACCCCTGGCTGGCTAGTCCTCTGCTGGCAGGGCAGGAATGCCGCAAAGGAGCAGAGGTTGGCCTCTGACTCCAGCCCCTCCCCATGTTGAATGGTCCTGTTCCAGTACTGGCAGCCGTGAATGCTCTGCCACTGGTCTGGCCTGCGTGGTGGGTGGGGGTGATGCCCTGAAACTGGGCTGCCTAGGTTGGGTCCTGTCAAGGCTGTTTCCCCACTCTGGCACTCTGAATGCAGAAGGTGGGGGCCTGCAACAGGCCTTAAAAGCCACTGGCCTTAAAGCCTGGTCTTAAAACTCTGCAAGGCCTCCAATTCCTGGCCTTGAAGTGGTATTGCTGCTACCACCCAAATGCAAAAACCTCTTGAAACCCAGGAAGGCGCACTTGGGAAGTCCTTCCTGTGAGATACTCACAATCACTTTTATTCCTCTCTCAGGAGAGTGATTGACCCCCAGCTGGGGTATGAGCTGGAAGTGGGACAGAATCTGCCTTAGCAGCTGGCTGTGCAGTCTGAGGCACATGCACACAAACCTCTTGCCTTTCAGGACACAGAACCAGAGCTTACTTAAAAGGTAAAATCTTTAATTAAAAAGAACAGATAGGAAATGCAGAGAGTTGCTTCTCTGGGATTTAACCTAAGTAGTTATAGGGTAGGGGGAGAGAAATCCAAAAACAAACCAAAAACAAAGAAATACCCCGACCACATCTAAGTAAACATTCCTTGTTCTACTCACGCCTGGTCAGTAACAAACTTGAGCTTATCTTTGGTAAGGATGTTGCTGGATCCTTCCTCAGGCCTCTCTCCGGCCTCCTCCTGATCCTTCCAGGAGCTCTGCTGCATCCAAACAGAAACAGGCAAGGCTGCTGCTCCAATTAAAAAACCTGTGCTTTGTTCCTATTGTCTGTCCTGGGACTCACTGACCAGAGTGTTAACCCCTTCCTCACCAAGGGTTGCTACAGGGCTCCTCTAATTCATCCCTGGTGCTGAGATGACCTGGTGTCCCCCTGCAGCCTGGCAGTGAGGCCTGGGGCCTTGGCCCCTAAAGATCTCCCCCATGGGCAGCTGCAGGTGGCTGGGACCCCTCCTGCCATGTGTGCAGGGAGCTGTACAAGGTGGTGGGGTATGAGACACGGAGTGGGGAGGGAAATTTGACTTGGCCCCCATGTGCCAGACAGTTTGGGCACACCACTGTTGTCCTTGCAGCTCAGGCTTTTGCTAATTGTTCAGTCATAAGCACTGTTCTGTATTAACATAATCACTGTGCTGCGTTATTGCTCTAGGTGTTGTATTGAAGAGCTCCAGAGACATCCATCTCTGCAGTTTATGCTAACAGGTTCAGTCCTAGCACAGAGGCAATAACAGATTTGTATACCCTGCAGCTCAGGCACAGAGGACACCAGTTACCAGCCACTGAACAGTTGGCTATAGCATATCTTTTTCTGGACTGCATACAGAGAAGCATTAGTATGTGGGGAAAGATGCATGCACTGGGGAGACAAAAGTCCTGAGTTTTGTTTGGGAAGCCTTTTGACTAATGTAGAAAATTTAATAGGGAATCATGCCTAGGGCTTTCAAAAGGTCCTAAAGCAGGTAAGTGTCCTATTCTCTTAGGCCCCTTTGTAAATACTAACAGATTTATTGATCGCATGAGTGCCACAAGACTCCTTGCATCTTGTGCTGAACTAGACTAATATGGCTGCCCCTTTGGAACTTTGTAAATACTAAATCCCTTCTATGGGGCTGTTCAAAGAACTTACAGAAAGATTGCCATCCTCCATTGAATTCTGCGTTTCATCCATAGGCAGGGCTGGATTAAGGCCCTGGGGAACCCAGGTTTGTTCACTCTTGTGCTCCTCCTCCTTCACCCACAGTGGTGCGTACCCTGGTGGATGGGGCAGGGCAGTCAGGCTGGCACTGTAGGGGGGTCTGAGGCCTGCCTTTTGGCTGGTTCAGTATTGAGGGAGAGAGGTTAGGGCTGAGGGAGGCTTTTTGAAGTCATTGCTAAAGCTAATCTAGTATTAAATAGAAACTCCATAAATGGCTGTGGTTACTCAGTCATAAACTTCTTTAACTATGATAAAACTATACTGCCTTCTCTATAAAGACAAATCAACTGAATTGAAATTGTTAGGGAATCACCTCTAGTTTTCCTAGAGGGCATAAACTACTGTCAGAATCACAGGTTGGTTAATACGTCCTTAGAGATTTAGATTAGTCTTTGTTTTGCCACACACAGACTTTTCTGTTGTGGATTTCTATGTTGGTTGCAAGGTGGGGTGGGAGTTAGAGAGATACTTTTTGCTTGAAGAACACCAGAAATTAATATGGCAAAGCACAGCATTAAAGTCAGTGAAATCTGTCTTGTGCAGAGCCTCACAAGAGGCCTATGCACCACATAAATCTCTTGGCTCCAGGAGCATAGCCACTGGGCCCTGAGGCCTGCCCACCATAGCCCCAGGCAGTAGTGTGAACTTGTCCATTGCAGCTGCAGGCTGCCAAGCAGCCAGTGGCCACGAGTGGGGCAGAGGCTCTGGTGCCAACACCTCCACTCTGCTCCTGGCCGCCAGGCCTGGTGGCCTTGGTTGTGAATGGGCAGAGGTGCCAGCCCAGGCACAGTGGCTCTCCCCCTCCCTTGGGGGGAGGGCAGCTTCTGATGACGTGATTGAGGAGGTGCCTTGGCGGAGCCCACGCTACTACTCTCATTATTTCAATGATTAGCACTCTCCCCATCAATGCTACCTGATGCCTGCTCTGCACAGAACGTGTTTAGAAATCATCCATTTTCTACATTTCTTGTCTTCATGAAAGACCATTGTGTTTCACATTGGTGTGTGTATTTCAATATTTTCCACTCCTTCATTTACACTCCCATTTGAATACCTATAGATCAGGTATTTTATCACTCCCAAAATAAATGTACTTTTCATGCAGATTCTCAAACAGAAATAGCTACAAAGGAAAGGTGAACTCGTGATCAGAGTGTGAAAATGACATATTTGTATGGACACAGAAAACAACAACTGGAGTACATTACAGCCATGTGAAGGGCAGGGCTTACAAGGACAATAGCAACCTAACACCTCTCTCTTTCCAGTTTCCCATCTCTTCCTTCCTTTGTGCTGTAAGAGTGACCTCTTGTTTTGACTGAACTGATTTGAAAGAGGATTTTCCCCCTGCTCCTCAGCTGCGATCTGTAAATGATCGGCTGTTGCAGTTGGTTCAGAATAGTTCTTTATTATTTTAAAAATCTTGAGACCTACAACTAAAGAACTGAAGTAAAACTGAATCCAGGTGTACAGTAACATCTGCCTCAGTGTTATAGATCATATTGTGCAACTGTAAACAAGGAGTCTTGTGGCACTTTCAAAGACTAACAAATTTCTTTACTGCATGAGTTTTCATGAGAGAAAATCCCACTTTGATTTGCTGAGTCTGTAAATTGATTTGCTGAAACAGTGTGACCTAATCCTATGATTTATACTTCCCTGCATTTATTTTTCCTCCCTTTCTGTAAATTACCATCTTCAGACATCTGATGATTTTCTCCCCAGAAGGCTCATGCGATGAATAAATGTGTTAGTATTTAGATGTGCCACCAGCCCCCTTGCTTGTTTTGCTAAACTAAACTGACACAGCTACGGCCAGGGGCATTGCTGGCACCGGGCTTGTGGGGCTTGAGCCCCCAGTCCCAGCACCAGAGCCCTGGATCTGCTGCAGTGGCGGCTGCAGTGGTGGTGTCCTTACAGCGCTCCAGCCCCGAGTCCCGGTGCCTGAACCCTGGGTCTTTTCCTGGGCCAAGGGCACTCCTGGCTACTGTTTTGGAACTTGTGCAAATGTGTGAGTTTGGCTCTGGCTGTCAGGCTGCACTGGCAGTGATTAGCTGATGCATGCTCTTTGCAAGCAGAGTTAGGAAAGGTTGGAAGCAATTTACAGGTAGGGTGGGCAAGTAAATTTGCTGACCCATGCAGTGGTGTACCAAGGCTATGTGGCACCCATGGGCCAAGTCACATTTGCCTCCCCTCCACCTCATGCCTCCCTTCAAACTGGTGAAAGTGAGCATGTCCAGGGTCCTAATAGAATTTGAATTGATAGTCATCAATTCAAATTCTGCTGTAAGTGTAGACACACCCAAATTGTTTTTGTCAGAGGCTCTGAGGAAGTGAGCAGGAAACACTTAAAGGCTTGACCCAAGCAGATGCTGTCTAAATTGTCTGAAGAAAGAGATGTAACACTGGTTTTTGCCTCACAGGGCACATTCTGATTGGAACATGCCCCTTCTCATTAGCAGCACTTGGAGCTGGTGCTGCAAAGCCGCCCCTTCAATAGTGCGGCTCCATTAAGCCGCTCCGCGCTGTCCAGGGCTTTACCCCGTTGGCCCTGCTGTAGTTATGGCTCTGTCTGAAGACAGGGCTTCTACAAACTTAGTGAGGTCCCTGTTCACTTTCAACAATCATGAACTGTCTCTGCATGCTTTTAGCTCTGTGCTTTGTGAAACTGAATTTCCATGCCCTCATACTGGGTTATTGCTGCATTATTGTGGCGCAGCAAGGCAAGCTAAAGGACTTCCATACTTTGCTCTCAGTGCCTTGCTTTTCAATAGAATGGAGGCAAGTTAGCCAAGAGCCACACTGTTGAGGCTTTATATGGAAATTACTTCTGGGCTTTCTTTTGCTACTGCTGCCCCAACCTTTTCCTGTCCATTCAGTATAGTGTGTTTTTTACTGTCTGAATCCAGCAAGCCTGGACTGTTCTGGCTGGAAGGAGTGTCCCAAGCGACTCTCTCTTGGGTGGTTATTACAATGAGGGAATTTAATTAAGACAATATTAAAATGTCTTTTTAATGTCAGTGAAGACATGGAACCAATCAAAAGCAGTCACAAGACTCCCTGTGGAAGTGGCACATAAAAGTAAAATTAATAATATATATAACTTTATGTTCACTTACAGCATTTCATCACTAGAGAGAGAAAGGCAAGAGGCCTGGTCCACAGATCCTGAAACCCAGGCTCCACCATTCCTAACTTTATTAACTTGTGCTTAGAAAATAAAGCCATGTGGCCACAACAAGGGGAAAGAATGGTGACCCACTCTGAGCCCCTGCCCACCTGAACAATGCAGAATTTTGCAGATGTGATGCCTGATGAACAGAAGATTGACACACAACAGCACTTAGTTAGCAATGTGGAATAGATTTTCTTTTAATAGTACATTAAATCCATATAATGATGATATTCATGACCCTTATAGTGCTTTTCAATCTTGTAAAGCTTTATTATACATATAATATATCTCCATACTGCATCTCCATGGTGTTTACTCAAGTCCTCCCTCAAACCCTCTTCTTACACCCTGGGAAGAGGTTTTTTTTCCTTCCTCATTGATTGTCCACTTTTAGGCTGATCTCAGCTCATTGTCAAACGACAATTGTTGTGCAATTTTAAATTTCCTTTCAGACTACGAGACAACAGGAGAAATTTCAGCCCAAATCATAGTTTTTTTTGGAGTACAATTTTCAGCTGTTGAAAATTAGGGTTTTGAATAAAACCCAGGAATATTGCCTCCTACAGTACTAGCTCAGACCACTTGCACATGTTGTCTGGCAGCCTGGTTTTGATGTTGATAAATTGGACCATGAATCTGTCTAAAACTATTCTTCCTTCAGACCATTGGTCTATCTGTGCCAGTATTCTGCCCCATCTGTGACCAATGGAGAAGATGTAAAGTCAGTTGTAATTAACCTCAAATGTGTAAAAATTTCCTTCATGGGGAAAAATGGGTTCTTACCCAGATGATGATCACTCATTGTATTAGCATAAGACACTGGTCATGCTTTCTCTACTGGTGTCACTGGAGGTGACGTTTCTCTTCGTATACATTTTTTCTGCAAAGTATACCAGCTCGTGTTCATGTAATTCTGGACTCTATCTCAATCCTTTTATGCATTTTGGGTGAAATTCACCTCTCTACCAAAGGGAACACAATGTCCATGTATCGCCAAAGTCCCACTTTCCAGAGTTCAGGAATAACAGAGTTGGTCTTCAGTGTTTCACTGCACTGGATTATCTTGTATTTCCTTCTACCTGAAGTCTTCTCGCATATAGAAATTTATTGATAAACTGTATATTAAGTATATAAATATTTTTCTAAGCTTTTATTGTTTCCCCTGACCTCTAAATGTGGTTTTAGCAGTTAGATGATTTGATCTGGCAGTATTTATAAGAAACTGAGGTATGTGGCAGAGAATGACAAAATTCCAATCTGCATTCACTGTGCAATGGAATAAAAAAAAGGTCTATCTAATGTCTGTGTGATTATTTTGTTTGGGGTGGGAGCCATCAAGTTAGATAGTGCATTGTAAAGAAGTGTATGTGAGGAAATCTCTCTCTTCTGTGTTCTGTTTTGGATTGAAAAATCTGTTAAGTACAACTTAATTTAATACACCAAGAGCTTAAAAGGGGTTTTAGAAGAGAGTTTTAAAGTAAATAAATAGATGCCCCTTTCCTGGCCTCCCAACCTCAAATGCTGCCATCAGTTTGGATTTTGTTACATTAGCAGAATACAACATTAGGAAAATCTGAAATTGGTGCCACCTCCTTGCAAAAGTGAGTCACATTCTGATGACTTTTCAGAATGTCACCAGTGAAAATTCCTAGTTGAATTAGCATGTATATATTTTTGGTGGGTTAGGTGTGTTAAGTGTCTCCTACCCACTTTTATGCAGTACAGTCAAAATTTAAAGTAAAAAAAAATTAGCTAGGAAATCTCGCAGTGATAAAAATAAAATTAAATAAGAGCGCTAACCACAGGGGAAAATTGCTTTTATATTTTAAAAGGCTCTGTGGTGTTGACAGATGTTCATAAAGCTTGACACTAGCTTGACTCTAATTCTCTGCTGGCTAATGAGAAACCTTATTTGCTTTTCTACTGCTTTCCATTTTCTCTGCAGCTTAACAAGTGTCATCCTTTTCTGTGGTTTCTGATTATTTTAGGCCAAATAGCTGATCAAATTAAATTGCATTTCATTTTTTATTCGGATGATGCTAAGCAAGGTAACCAGAACTCCAGCAACATTTGGATCAGTTTGTGTTTGTAGCATCTATAATATCCTCTCCTCCCCTCAGAGAAGAATGAAAATTGCTGGAATTGAATTGAGAGGAAACCACAGGGAAAATTAACATGACTTTACATTTTGATGTCTGGCTGAAAAGAGAAGGGAGATAAGATACTGGAAGTCAGCTTTATGGAAAATGGTGACCTATAAGGAATTTCCCAAGAAACCTGAAAGGCTGAGGTGGAATGGTGTCCAGGAGAGATGGCTGTGTTTTAAAGGAATTGAGGGTTCAGGAACAAATCACCCTGATGTGCAAAAAAAAATAACAAATATGGCAGGTGACCAACTTGGCCTAACAGAGAAATCTGTGAGATTAAACAGAAAAAGGAAGTTTACAAGACGTAGAAACTTGGACAGATCATGAGGGAAGAGTAAAAAGGTATTGCCTGAGCATGCAGGAGTGAAATCAGGAATGCTCAAACATAATTGGAGTTGCAGCTAGCAACGGACATGAAGGGTAGCAAATAGGGTTTCTGTGGGTTTGTTATCCACAAGGAGGTGGTCAGGAAAAGTGTGGATTTCTCACAGATTAGTGGAGGCACCCCAGTGACAAATGAAATGGAAAAAGCTGAAGTACTCATTGCCTCCCTTCTCACAGACAAAGTCAGCTCCCAAACTACTGCCCTGGGCTGCACAGTATGAGAAGGACCAGCTGACAGTGGTGAAAGAATAGTTCCAGACTATTTAGAAAATCTGGACATGCACAAGTCCATCAAGCTGGATGCAGCACATTTTGAGGGTGCTCAGGAAGTAGACTGATGGGATTGCACAGCAATTGGCAATTATAATTGGAAACCCATGGTAATTGGGGGGGACCAGGACAATTGGAAAAAGGTAAATATTAATAGTAACAATTTTTAATAGAGGAGGAGGATCCAAGGAGCTACAGACCAATCAGCATCACCTCAGTCTCCAGAAAAATCATGGAGCAGGTTCTCAAGGAAGTCATTTTGAAGCAGAAAAAGCAAGGAGTCTTGTGGCACTTAAAGACTAAGAGATTTATTTATCGCATGAGCTTTTGTGGGAGAATATCCCACTTCGTCAGATGCTTTGAAGAGGGAGACCTTACAGAATAGGATGAAAATAAATGCAGGGGAGTGTAAGACATGGGATCAGGTCATACCGCAACAGCAAATCACAGTATTTGTAAGGATTCAAACTCCAGGAGAGAGCATCCCATGTCTTACACTCCCTTGCATTTATTTTCATCCAATTTTGTAAGTTCTCCCTCTTCAAAGCATCTGATGAAGTGGGATAATCTCCCACGAAAGCTCATGCGATAAATAAATCTCTTAGGCTTTAAGTGCCACAAGACTCCTTGCTTATTTTGAAGCAGGTGGAGGAGAAAAAGATCAGGAAAATTCAGCATGAATTTACTAAGTGCAAGTCATGCCCAACCAACCATATTGCCTTCTCTTATTAAATGACTGGTTTATAGATATGGGGAGAGTGGTGGACGTGATATACATTGGCTTTAGCAAAGCTTTTAATGAAGTCTCACACCATGCTCTTGCCACACCAAGTTACAGAAGTATGGATTGGATGAATGGATGATAGGATGGATAGAAAGCTCACTAGATCATCAGGCTCAGTGTCTAGTTGGCAGCCAGTATCAAGAGGAGTCCCCAGGGGCTGGTTTTGCTCAATATCTTCATTAACGATCTGGAACATGGGGTGGATTACAACCTCAGTAAGTATGCAGATGACATTAAGCCCAGGAGGAAATGGTAGATATCCTGGAGGGCAACAATGGAAGACAATGTCCTAAATAATTGGAGGATTGGGCCAAAATAATTTGGATGAAGTTGAACAAGGGCAAGTGCAGAATCCTACACCTGGAATGGAAGAATCCCATGCATGACAATAGACGAGGGACCAAGTGGCCAGGCAGTAGTTCTGCAGAACAAGACCTAGGGGTTACAGTGGATGAGAATCCGAATATGAATCTCATTGAATCTAAGGTCAGAAGGAGCCAATATGATCGTCCAGTCTGCATTGTGCAGGAGGTTAGGATGCAGAACCTCACCCACTCACTCCTGTAATCAATCTCTGACCTATGGCTGAGTTATTAAAGTTCCCAAATCATGGTTTAAAGACTTTACGGTACAGAGAATCCACCAGCAAGTGAGACATGCCCAGTGTTACAGAGGAAGGCAAAAAAATCTCACAGCCTTTGCTATCTGCCTTGTGGGAAAATTCCTTCCCAATTCCAAATATGGCAATCGGTTAAACCCTGAGCATGTGGGCAAGACTCACTAGCCAGACAGCCAAGATAACTCAGAAGCCACCCATCTATTGTCCCATCTTAGGCTATTAGCATATCTGCCACAAATAGTCAAAGATCAGTCAATTGTAAAACTAGGATGTCCCATCATGCCCTCTCCTCTGTAAATTTGTCAAGCTCTGTTTTTGAAGCCAGCTAGGTTTTCTGTCCCCACAGCTTCTCTTGGAAGGCTATACCAGAACTTTACTTCTTTGATGACTAGAAACCTGTGTCTAATTTCAAGTCCAAACTTCCTGAGTCAGTGGGGTGCCCTTGTTGCCAAGAAGGCTAATAGCATATTGTGATTAATAGGAGCATTGACAACAGACTGAAGCACAGGAGCATTGCTGGCACTGCACATGGGGCACAGGCCCTGAATTTGCCGCTGAGTGCTCCAAGTTGGGGCTCTGATGTGCACAGATGCACCTGAAAGGAATCTGCTGGGGCAAGCATGGCCAGTCCTTTTAAATCTTTTGCCCTGCATCATACATGTGGCCTGGGTGGGAGAAGAAGAAGGAATTTTAAATCCCTCCTCTGCAAGGCCAGCCCCAGGCAGTGTGTCCTGGGACTGGAGCCTCTTCTGTTCTGGGGAGACCAGCACAGCATAGGTAAGTGCTGTCTATGTCCTGCTGGGAAACGGCAGAAGGAGGGAAAAGGGAGCAGGGTCCTGGGCTAGCGATGAGGGAGTGGGGCCCTGGCCAGGGGATGGGCCCTGGCCTGGCCAGTGGCTGAGCAGTGCAGGCTTGACCAACCCAGGGAGTAAGCTGCCCAGCCTGCCCTGGTCTTGGTCCCACAGTGACAGGCCCCGGGGTGCGCAGCCCAGCAGCAAGCAACCTGAGGGTGATTGGCTGGTACAGCGATAGTGAGGGTGGGTGGGGAAACAGTTTGGGGCCAGGTGGCCCCGGAGGCTGGAGAAGTAGGGGGAAATAGCTGGGGGGTGGGCAGTGGCTGGGGGAAGTAGGGAGAGGGCAGGTGGGGGCCCGTGTCCTTGGGAGTAATGTTCCTGTTGAGGGACATGATTATCCCCCTCTATTTGGTATCAGTGAGGCCACATTTGGAGTACTGTGTCCAGTTTTGGGTCCCCCACTGCAAGAAGAATGTGGATAAATTGGAGAGAGTCCATGGGAGGGCAGCAAAAATGATTAGGGGCTGGAGCACATGACATACGAGGAGAGACTGAGGAAACTGTGCTTATTTAGTCTGCAGAAGAGAAGAGAGGGGGGGATCTGATAACTACTTGAAGGGGGGTTCCAAAGAGTGTGGAGCTAGGTTGTTCTTAGTGGCAGATGATAGAACAAGGAGTAGTTGTCTCATGTTGCATTTTGGGAGGTCTAGGTTGTAAGTTAGGAAAAACTTTTTCACTAGAAGGCTGGTGAAGCCCTGGAGTGGGTTACCCAAGGAGGTGATGGAATCACCATCCTTAGAGGTTTTAAAGGCCCAGCTTGACAAAGCCCTAGTTGGGTTTGGTACTGCTTTGAATAGGAATTGGATTAGATGACCTCCTGAGGTCCCTTACAACCTAGTCTTCTATGATTCTAAAAATACAATTTTATTCATTTAAAAGAGATCCCAGCCTTCAGTAGTAATACATAAACACTCAGAAGAAACACTTCCATTCTATGCATGGTATTTAATAGCTGAGAATTTTGTTTTTAAACTAAGTTTATTGTGGTAGAACAAACTCAGGTTCGTTTTTAAACTAAGTTTATTGTAGTAGAACAAACCAGACAATTTAAGCTTGCATGCATTCATATTATGCGATTATATATTGGAAAGGTAATGGGGGCCTGATGGGGACACCCAATACACACTACTCCTTGGGAATAAAGCTGCGTTTATTGAGATGCAAGAGCCTATTTGAAATTCAGTGAAGTTGGTAGGGGGTTGGAAGGAGCTGAGATTCACATTGACTTTGAGCTCCATGAAATTCAATAGCTGTTCAGGCTTCAGTTCAGTGATCAGAGTTAGTGAATTTTGCAGCAAATGACTCAGTTCTTCAGAGGTGGTGAAGCTGTCTATGCTGCTTCTTCAAATGAAAGTGTTAAATGACAAAAATTCTCTCTTTACCTAGATCCAGGATAGCCGGGAGTCCTGGGCTGCACTCAACTCATGCCTTGAGGTGGTGGGGTGTGTGTGTGATGGGATTCTCTAAGAGTACCTATGTTTGGATAGAAACCCTTTATCCCCAAAACAGGACAGTACACTGACACAGAGCCTTCAAATATGCTAATCCTATGTGATGGCTGATTGTTCTTGCTGTCCATGACTGGCTCTAAAAGAAACTAACCTCCTTGATGTTCATTTCAGACAAACTGAGGACAGCTGATTTTGTAAATTAAGAAAACAAAGCAGCATTTGCTGCTGCAGGAGAAAGGGACACTAATATTTCAAAGAACAGGGACATCTGGTCCTCTTACCTAGGACCTTTTGGCATTCTATGGTCACTGCCTCTTAAATGGGCCATAGCATTTGTTTGTAAAAAGTGGGATTTATCTGTACCACTGGCTCTAGGCAAACTGAAGCCAGCTTTTCAAATGAAGGATGTTAAAATCTTTGTTATGCAGTAGTTTTGGCCAGTATCTGATGTTGGCCTTCATGTCTGCCATACATCATGGTGCCAGTTATAGACTCAGGGCACAGCAGGGCAGAGGCACAGAGCCCACCATGTGGGTGCTGTATAAAGGACTTTTGAAGCTCTGATGCTAATGTTTCCTTAGCAACATGAAGTTCCTGAAGCGTTTTGAGGCAATACTTTCCAGCTTCTAGTGTGCAGTTACTCTGGTGCCTGGCCTGTTTATCTTTGACCATGCAGAGATGAAGGCTGGGATGGCAGTGCTGCACTGGTTGGGCTCAGACACAGTATCAGATGCTGGCTAAAATGGATGCAAAATAAACAACCAGACTTGTTTAGAAATGCTTGTTTTGTTAAATAGATCATCCAGTCTCTCTCTCTGCCAGCGTCTCATGCCACATCTCTATGATAATTATTCTACCATCTCCTGGATTTCCCTGTCAGGAAGCTTTCCCTGATTCCTAGTGTAAATACTTCTCTGTTTTCATCCTTCTAATCCTAGTACTTCGCTTTAGCTTCCCTCCTCAAATACATTTTTTCTCCCTCCTTGGGGTTGGTTTCTCAGGTACTTGGTAGACAGCTTTTTATGCCCCCTTCAGTTTTCTCATAGCCAAGATGTATGTATTAAGGCTGTTTTTCCTCTCACTTTAATGGAGCTACGTTTGATTTATGCTGGTGTTGATGGGAGGGGAATTTAATATTTCCTCATGCCCAGAACGCCTGGACTTCATATCTTAGATCATACCAGAGAGATACAGGAACTATCGTTGCTTCCTTATTCTGTCATATTATGCTTCTGCATTTGCAGCCTTGCTGTCTCAACAGGTGACAAACTCAATGCTCACATCTATATTGGTGTGTAAACTAAAGTTGGCATGTAACATTAGCTCACTGTAGACTGCACATAGCTGTGGGCGCTCCCATAGCGTATTCACAGAAGCACTTCTCATTCTTCTGTGCCTCCAGCATTGATCTGAAGATGGCAGTTTCATTCTTGAGAATAATATGTCCTGTCTAGAATCTTTAACTGTATTGCCCTGTCCTGCTCTGCAACTCTGCTGAAGGTTCTTCAGTAACAGCTCTCAGTTTTGGGGTGGGATGTTTCATCTAAGGGCAGCAGCTGGACGCTACATGATGGTTTCATCATAAATGCCTACACAGATCAGAAGAATATTTTATTCACCTGTCACCCTCAGGTCAGTGTTTAGTTCTGGAGGTCATTTCTCAGACAGGGGGATTCACAGGAAGACTTTTAGGCTTTTTATGACTTTTGCTAAAATAGTTCATCCATTGTCAGTCTGTGTAATTCTGTGTAAAATGATGTCCCTAATGTACTTAGAACAATGAAAAGGTTCCTTTCATCCCTGTGAAACATCCCTTATTCCTTCACTGATGCAGGCAGAAGGAAGCCTTATTAATTCTGAAGGAAATACATCTCCATAATGGGACTTGAGCAGACCAAACAGCTGTGTTCTGAGAAGCTGGAAACATGAATGGGTTTGTTTCTGGCTTTCATTGACAGCCTCAACAAGTGCAGGGTTGAACCACACATAATATGAGAATTAACGCCCCAATTTGCTATATACATTGTCACTAGGAGGCATCGTAATGTCATTGGAAAGTGTAGAGAGCAGCCCTCCTTATTCTTTGTCTGCCCATTCTGTTTATAGCTGTCAGAGATGCAATAAGTCTGAGAGCTAATGGCATAACTTACCTTATGCTGTAAGTTTATCATGAGTGTTTAGCTTGTCATTGGATGGGTTCAAACTCTCTGCTTGTAGTCACTCTGTTTTATTAGTAAAAAGATGTTGGCAAATTTAACATGAACAAAGCTTTGGCTTAACTCAAGACCTACTTTAAATACAGTTCTCATATGCTCATCTGCCTTTGTTGGCAAACAGCACAGTATCAGAATACTCTGATGGAGTCTAGTTTCCTGATCCCTTACTTGATATTCCCAGAGAATGGAGCATTGCTGCTGTTGCTGCTTCTTCTAGGAGGTGCCAGTTATTTTCAGTAACTAAAACATTTGATGTTAGAACAGGTTGCTATGTTCATCTCTGGGTGATTTACTATTATTAAATGTTATAAAAACAGTGGAAATGCTGCTGTCACATAACTGATTTGCAAATGTATTTGTGGTTCTAGTTCTTTTACTATTGTAACTTTTTTTTAGTCTGGCACCTCAAAATTATCAGATCATATATTTTCCATGTATTAGCTGACAGTATGCTCAATACTGTTACTTCTCTCAATAGTTTTCTGTTGAAATAAGAACAAAAACAATGTGAGGTCCTATACCAACTTTTCAGTAGATACTAAAATACATGTGCACTGGCTAATGCTGCTAACTTGACTAAAGTGAAAAATTACTTCTTTTGGAGAGATTCAAGTTAATAATTTGAACAAACACAGAAATGTAAAATGTTCAGCTACATGAATGTTTCATATTAAGTAGCAAAATGTAAATTAAACCACTAAACTAGGTATGTTAACTGCTCAAAGTTCAAATAAAGATAATTTATTAGATCTTAACATTAAATTACTTTATATGATGAGGCTATTAGCCAATTAAATGGAGAACTTCTCTCCATCACCATCTATCTGGTGCACTATGAAAGTAGGACTCAATTCCACAAGCCCTTGCTTGTGTGAATATTAAAGGAGTTTGCTGGATTGGAACTCTAAACCCCAACTCAGAATCTCATCCTTATTCAACTAACCAGTAAGTAAATCTTTGTGTTGAAAAGGGGTCCTCTGGACCCAACAAATGATGGTGTTAATGAAACCCAGGCTTTCTATTCAATCATTAAACAGGTAATAATAGTAGGCTGGGGTTTCATGTTAAAATGTTGCTCGCAACTCCTACTATAACTAGTAACTACAATTAAAAGTCTTTGTAACTTTTTATTAAAGATGCAGAAAAAGGGGGAAAAAGGGAGTTGAAGCATTTTAAATCTAAAGTATTAAATCAAGGTTTAAGCTTAACAATATCCTTTAATCTGTCCCTTTAGCTGTAGAGGGTTTTTGTTTGTTTGTTTGTTTGTTTTTTTTAACTAGGGAGCAACATTGTTTGGCAGTCTTTTTGTGATGGTATTAAAAATGGTATTAACTGTTCTTTCTGAGATAAAGAGAAGAGTTAATGGAGGTGGACTGGAGCTGCCACTGCCATTGAAATCTGATCCTGTTTCTTTAAGACAAAATAAGGTGAAGAAACAGAAAAGGAGAGAGAATAGCTAAGACAAAGTGCACTTTCTATCTCTGGTGCTGACTCTCATTTGATTTCAGTTGATGAAATACAGGCAGAGTACATGATAGGATCAGTCTCTCCAGGACCTGGCGAACTTATACTAGGGTTGGGCTGTTAAGGGATTGCTTTTATCTGTCTCTCTGGTCACAGGCTTACAGACATGTTGAAGGTGTCCATGTTGAAGGTGGTCTTGGGCAGCTCAGCCAGACTCTCTTTTTGAAAACCAGAAGAGAGGTAGGAGAGACAAGAAATGAGATAGGGAAGAAAAATGGCTTGCAGGGAAGAGGGCGACAGCAGCAACCAACCAAACAAGGAGTCTTGTGCCACTTTTAAAGACTAACAAATTAATTTTTTGCATGAGCTTTCATGGGAAAAATCCCACTTCATCAGACACTTGAAAATGGTGCGAGAGGAGGAGAGGTATAGGAAGAAGGGATAAATGCAATAAAGTGAGTGTAATCACAGGATCAGGTCATATTACTTCAGCAAATCAAACAGATTGTATTGTTTCAAAGTGAATGGAACAACAGATAGGGAAAGTGACAATCACTGTTTATAATGAGAAAGCCAAGAAATATCCATATTCAAACCCGAGTTAATGCTATCAGATTTGCCTATGAGTTTTAAGTGAAGTCTCTCTTCAAAGCCTTGACTTACAATAAACCTGTTTAAAGATAGCTATAGATAAGTCCTTCACAGAGTGGGTGGGAGAGTGAAGTGATCTCCCATTGTTTTTTGAATGTTGCCATTTCTGATGTCAGATTTGTGTCCATTTTTTCTTGTGCACAGAGACGGTCCAGTCTGTCCAATTTATAAGGCCAAGGGGCATTGTTGGCGCATGATGGCAGATATCACACTGATAGATGAGCAGGTGAATGAGCCCCTGATGGAATATCTGGTTTGATTAGATTCTATGGTCATTAGTGCATTAGTGTTATTAGTGCAGATACATGGGCAGAACTGGCTTTGGGGATTGTTGCTGAGTTATGTGCCT
Organism: Podocnemis expansa; assembly: GCA_007922195.1. Taxonomy (NCBI): domain Eukaryota; kingdom Metazoa; phylum Chordata; order Testudines; family Podocnemididae; genus Podocnemis; species Podocnemis expansa. The sequence continues at coordinate 21,141,897 of ML681963.1, forward strand.
ACCATAGTGTTTCTGTTTGAAATTGTTGGTGAGTATCCATTTAAGGATGGGGGGGGGAGGGCTATCTGTAAGCGAGGTGAGGTCTGCCTCCCAAGGCTTGAGAGAGTGAAGGATCATCTTGAAGTTAAGCCTGTAAATCACTGATGATGTGTGGTAGAGGTTTGACTTGAGTGCTTTAACTGGTGTTCTGTTTGTTTTCTTTGTTGGGCTTGTCCTTCAGTAGTTGACTTCTGGGTACCCATCTGACTCTGTCAGTTTGCTTCTTCAGTTCCCCAGGAGGGTACTGTAGTTTTAAGAATGCTGGATAGAGACCCTGAAGGTGTCTGTCTCCATCTGAGGGATTGGAGCAAATGTGGCTATAATTTAGGGCTTGTCTGTAGGCAATGGATCATGGGATCATGTGGTTTGTCCTGGATGAAAGCTGGAGGGGTGCAGATAACTGTAGCAGTCAGTAGGTTTCCCATATAGGGTGGTGTTATGTGTTGTCACTTATTTGTACATAGAATCATAGAATCATAGGGTTGGAAGGGACCTCATAGGTCACCTAGTCCAACCCCCTGCCAGAGGCAGGACCACTCCCACTAAACCATCCCAGTCATGGTTTTGTCCAGCCAGGCCTTAAACACATCCAAAGATGGAGATTTCACCACCTCCCTTGGCAGCTCATTCCAAGATTTCACCACTCTCCTGGTAAAAAAGTTTTTTCTAATATCCAGCCTCAACCTCCCTAACCGCAACTTGAGACCATTGGTCCTCGTTCTGTCCTCTGTTATTACCAAGAACAGTCGAGCTCCATCTTCCTTAGAGCATCCCTTCAAGTAGTTGAAGGTTGCTATCAAATCCCCCCTCAATCTTCTCTTCTGCAGACTAAATAAGCCTAATGCTTTCAGTCTTTCCTCATAGGGCTTGTGCTCCAGCCCTTGAATCATTTTGGTTGCCCTCCTCTGAACTCTCTCTAGCATGTCCCTGTCCTTTTTGTAGTGGGGAGCCCAAAACTGAACACAATATTCTAGATGTGGCCTTACCAGTGCAGAATAGAGGGGAATGATCACATCCCTTGATTTGCTGGTAATACTTCTTTTGATGCAGCCCAGTATGCCATTGGCCTTTTTGGCAGCAAGAGCACACTGCTGACTCGTATCTAGCTTCCCATCCACCATGACCCCCAGGTCCTTTTCTACACTGCTGCTACTTAACTGAATGTTTCCCAGCCTGTAGCGGTGCATGGGGCTTTTTCGTCCCACGTGCAGGATTTTACACTTGTCCTTATTGAACCTCATAAGATTTCTATTGGCCCACTGTTCCAATTTATCTAGGTCTCCCTGAATCCTGTCCTTGCCCTCCAACGTGTCTACTGGTCCCCCCAGCTTGGTGTCATCCGCAAACTTACTGAGAATGCAGTCTATTCCATCGTCCAGATCATTGATGAAAATGTTGAACAGAACCGGCCCCAGGACCGACCCCTGGGGCACACCACTAGTGACTGGTTGCCAGCTAGACATGGATCCATTGATTCCTACACGCTGAAACTGTTGATCTAGCCAGTTTTCTATCCACCTTATAGTCCACCTATCCAACCCATACTTCCTTAATTTGCCAATGAGAATGCTGTGGGAAACTGTATCAAAAGCCTTGCTAAAATCAAGGTATATGACATCAACAGTTCTTCCTGCATCCAGAAAACCAGTCATCTGATCATAGAAGGAGATGAGATTGGTCAGGCATGATTTACCCTTGGTAAATCCATGCTGACTGTTCCTGATCACTTTATTTTCCTCTAAGTGTTTGAGGATTGATTCTTTGAGAATCTGCTCCATAATTTTTCCAGGGATTGATGTGACGCTGACTGGTCTATAATTCCCCAGATCCTCCTTTTTCCCTTTCTTGAAAATAGGCACTACATTTGCTTTTTTCCAATCCTCTGGCACCTCCCCCATTCTCCCTGAGTTTTGAAAGATAACAGCCAGCGCTGCTGCTATCTCATCGGCCAATTCCCTTAGCACTCTTGGATGCAGTTCGTCCGGCCCCATGGACTTGTGCACATCCAGCTTCTTTAAGCAGTCCCTAACCTGACCTTCCGTCACCAAGGTCCTGTCTTCTTCTCTCCCATCTGCCACACCCATGGTAGTGGGCTGGGAACTGACCCTGCCTGTGAAAACTGAAGCAAAAAATGCATTGAGCACTTCAGCTTTTTCCTCATCCTCTGTCACAAGGATGCCTGCCCTAGTCAGCAAGGGGCCTACACCATCCCTGATCCTCTTCTTGTTATTAACATACTTGTAGAACCCCTTCTTGTTATCCTTTAGAACCCTCGCTAGCCGCAACTCCATTTGTCCTTTGGCCTTTCTTTAGTGTCCAGAAACTGGGTTTCCTGTGTGGACTGGCCTAGGCTGAGTTTGATCATGGAGTAGAAGTTGTTTAGATGTCAGTGGAATTCCTCAAGACCCTCTTTTCCATTGGTCCAGATGATGATGATGATGTCATCAATGTGTAGTGCATGTAGAGGAGAGGTACTTGGGGGCAAGAGTGGAGGAAGTATTGTGATAAGTCAACCATAAAAATGTTGGCACATGGTGGGGCCAAGTGTGTACGCATAGCAGTGCTATGGACTTGAAGACATAAATCATTTTCAAATCTGAAATGGTTGTGGGTAAGTACAAAGTCATAGAGTTTAGCCACAAGGTGTGCCATGATATCATCTGGGATCATGTTCCTAATGGCTTGTAATCCATCTTTGTGTAGGATGTTCTAGTAAAGAGCTTCTATGCCATGGTGGCCAGGATAGTGGTTTTTTTCTGGAAGATCACCAATGGATTGAATTTTCTCAGGAACTCCTTTGTGTCTCAAAGATAGCTATGAGTATTGGTAGCATAGGGTCTGAGGAGAGAGTCCACAAAGCCAGATAAGTTTGCTATAAGAATGCCAATGCTTGATATGATCAGGCACCCAGAATGTCCAGGTTTATGGATTCTCGGTAGTAGACAGAGTGTCCCTAGTCAGGGTTTTAGGTGTGTGTCTGTCTTGATTTGTTCTTGTGCTGCTTTGGTGAGTCTCTTGAGTGGGTGGTGCAGTTTCTTTTGGTATTCCTCAGTGGGAATTCCTTGTAGAACATTGTTTTGGAGACTTGTCTAGAAGTCTTGTAATTGTAATCTGATTTATTCTTGAGGACAACAGTACCCCCTTTGTCAGACTCCATGATAATGTCAGAGTTTGTTTCTGAGACTGTGGATGGCATTGTTTTCTGGATGGCTGAAATTATGGTGCATGCAATGTTGTTTGTTCACAATTTCGGCCTGTGCACAGTGGCAGAAACAATCTATGTAGAAGTCCAGTCTGTTCCAGCTGTCAGGAAGAGTCCATGTAGAATCTTTCTTCATGAAGTGTTGGGAGCAGGGAAGTCTCACATTCCACCACTGAGGCGACAGTTACTCTTCTCAGTTCACCTGTCCCTCTTTACTTCTGTGGCCAATCTCCAAGAAGAGGTAGCAGCCTCATTGCATTAATATTAACCAATTAACAATATGTTTCAGGGACTTTAACTAAAAACATTCTCTCCCACCCTTGAAGTCTATCAGCACATTGTAGGCATAGAAATATAGGACTGGAAGAGACCTTGGTAGGTCATCTAGTCCAGACCCCTGAACTGAAGCAATTACATCTATGTAGGATTTTACTAGCAGCCTGAAGACCCTTTAAGTAATTTTGCTTGAATAATCTATTTCAGGGGTGGCCAAACTTACAGAACTCAAGAGCCACACAAGTTGATTATTAAACCTTTGAGAGCCACGCTGAGATATATAGCCATATACTTTTACCTACCCCAAAGTTATTAAGTTTAAAATTCATTGCACACTTTAATTTTATGGTAAAAAGAGGGCAAATATTGATCCTACTAATGTCAGATTCTAATAATTACTTAAGGTTACCATGAAAATTAGGCCTATACAGTAAAAAGTTTAGCTGTTGCTTGATGTAGAAGACTGCAGGCTAGTGGTGAGTTTTTTAAATTTCCCACCATGTCATGCCTCTTCCCGCCATCCCTGACCAAGTCACTGCTTGTCCCCACCATCCTGACCCCCTCCTGAATTCCTAGGCTGGGGCTGCTTTCCTAAACTGATTTGCTGACATTCTTCCAGGAGCTACACTTTTTCATTCAAGAGCCACATGTGGCTCCCGAGCCGCAATTTTGGCTACGCCTGATCTAGTTCATACCAATCTATTTGTCTCCAGTTTTTGCTGACTTTTATAAACAGAGTTATGTGACAGGCTGAGTTTGACCTTTGTTACTCTGGGCAACTTACATCTATGCTAAGTCAATGAGAGTTCATACAAGACCAGAAGGAACCTTTGTGATCATCTAGTTTGATCTCCTGCATAACTCAGGCCAGAGACCTTCCCCCAAATAATTCCTAGAGCATAGCTTTTAGGAAAACATCCACTCTTGATTTTAAAATTCTCAGTGATGAGGAATCCACCACAGCAATGGGTTAATTGTTTCAATTGGTTGATTATTTTCTCTGTTATGAATTTACACATTATTTCCAGTCTGAATTTGTCTGGTTTTGGTTTCCAAGCTGTAGGATTGCATTATATCTTTCACTGGGAGACTGAAGACCCCTCATTAAGTATTTGTTCTCCATGTAGGTACTTAGACTGTAAGCAAAACCCTTAATCCTCTTTCTGTTAGTCTAAATAAATTGGTCTCTTTCAGGCTATCACTGGGAGGAATGTTTTCTAATCCTTTTATCATTCTCATGGCTCTTCTGTGAACCCTCTCCAAATCTATCAAAAACCACCTTGCATTGTGGGCACCAGAACTGCATACAATAGTCCAGCAGCAGTTGTACCAGTGCCAAATACGGTGGGAAGATAACATATCTAATTGTACTAGACAGTCCCCCGTTTAATCATCCCAGGATCACGTTTAGTTCTTTTGGCCACTGCATCATATTGGGAACTCTTGTCAACTGATCATCCACCATTACTGCCAAATCTTTTTCAGAGTCACTGCTTCCCAGGATAGACTCCATCCAGTAAGTATGGCCTTTGTTTCATTCCCAGATGTACACATTTACTTTTTTAAAAGAGGCATATTAGTTATTTGTTTGTAGTCACTTTGCCAAGCTATCTAGATCACTCTAAATCAGTGACTTGTTATTTTCATTATTTACCACCACCCCAATTTTTGTCATTTGCAAAATCTGTCAGTTATAATTCTATTTTCTTGCACTGAGGCCTGCACTGTAAGTTAAGCACTGGGTTCTTTGTTGAACAGGGAGGGACTGATGCTTAAATGCATCACTGAAGTATGGTGCTAGTGATGATAAAGAACTGATGTGTCAGGGAGTCCAGGGCAGATTCCTGGTTTGTTTGTAGCACCCAGTTGGCTTAGCAAATATTACCTTTGGTAGCCTCTCCAGCAGTACCTCCTGGTTTGTATGAAGTAATCAAGCTACCTAGTTACCCATGGTTTAATGCTGGCTCATACAGTAACAAATTTGCTGAAGATGCTTGTTTATATTTATAAAGTATTTCCTGAGTGGAACTGATAGATGCACACACTGATTGCATGAAATGAAGGCAAAACAGCAAATGAGTAACTCTGAGCTGCTCCAAAATAGGCTCAGAAAACTCGTGCATCTGTAAGCACTGAATTCCCTGTTTTAATGGCTAATGGAAATACAGCAATAAAAAAAGTTTTGTTGAGCTGTGTTCAGTCATAGATACACAATCCTGTAGCTGTCAGAACCCATCATTGGTGAGACCTGAGATTAAAGGGAGCAATTTATTACAAATTGCAACATAGTCTGTGCTTCTTACTATTCTGTTGTTTTCTTGCTTGTTTTTTTTAAAAAAATCTGAATGTAATGTTAGTGAAAGGTGCCAGACTGACAGACTAGGGAGTTCTGTCTTTTGATTTACACAGAGCTCTCAGTGAGGCACAAGCAAGTACAGCAGGTGGGCAAGCTACAGCTGAGCCATCCTTTGCCAAGATGCCATGACATATCTCTAGGGATAAGAAGGCGGTTATATTGCTATGGTTTATTCACTTTTTAGCCTCTTGGCTATATGCAGGGAACTGAAGTTTAGAATCTGGGCAGCTTCTCAGTATACTAGAAACATGTATACTTAATAAAAGAACTAAGCTTTTCTTTGTCCTTGGAACTGAGTGAATTACTATAATGTTGAAGGGCTCAATGGATGACTTTCCATCCATTTCATGAAGCTTTGACTTCTCCTAGGAGCCCATGTGGACTCTCCATGGCTGGGCTGCTCCAGAATTCTGGCTCTTGAACCTATAAACCCATTTCCTGTTTGGTGGGTTTTTTTTTGCCTACTGTCATAAACATTTCTTCCTCAAATTGAAGTCTCTGAACTTTTTGCTTTAATAGCCTTTCCTAGTAATCTTCTCCATAACATGTATCGCTTTTTGGTTCTGCTGAAGTTTCACTTGTACCTCCATTTGTTTAACTCTTGGATCTTACTTTTACTTGTACAGTAGTACTGCCTATGGGCTCTGAATGAGGTCAGGGCCCTGCTGTGCTCACTGCTGTGCAGACACAGGTCCCTACCTGAATAATTTATGCTCTGATTCCCCAGCTTACTGGCCTTCTACCTAATGTGAAAAATGAATCTCTTCCCAGCTTATGGCCCATTTTAGCTCTTCTCAAAGTCTCTGAAAGATAAGCAATCTAACATCTTACACCTTCGGTCATGGCTTCAATCATGGCATTTGCTCTGTGTCCAGGGCAGTAGTCTCCTCATGGAGTATTGCCTGTGACCAGACAAGAACGTTCTGGGTTGGACTCAAACAGGGTCCTCATGCACATGTGGATTGTTTTGCTAATACAGGCTAGTGTCCTGTTTGTCCTTGCTATTGCAGTAGTATTGGGCTGATGCTTTAAAGGCCTATTACATTCACAGTTTGGACTGGCTATTGTCATTAATGCTTTCTTCAGGGAAAGCATCAATAATTTCTCTCCAAGGTTCCTCTTTATTTAAAGAGAGAGCGAGAGAGAGAGCAGAACAATTAAGATTTGGGGGATTGGTTGGTGCTTATGGCAGTTGTTTATAGTTGATTCAAAACTTTTCTAGTAATTTTTCTTTGAGGGTTTTAGAAAGAAAGTGATATGTGTTCTGAAGAGTTTAGAAAAAGGATGAGTAATGCCTTAGGCCAAAACACAATGTGGCAGTTTTAGTCTTTGAAGGAACTCACCAAATACATCAGTTAGAGAAACAAGTTTAGGAAGCAACAGCTGAGTATGGAACAGAGGAGACAACCAGATGTTTATAGAGACTTTCTGGGTCCTTCATTCCTCACATACTTTGCAGTTAACAGTGAGCATTAGTGTGGAAAGCTGGATTTTGCAGGCTTTGGTTCTTTTTTTTCTGACCTTGATGGTGACATGCTGCCTTTTGTTTGTAATCTTGGGCAAAGAGCAACTGACAAATGGTTTGATAAGAGACAAAAGCAAATGATAGACTTCCTAGAAAGATACAATACATAGGATTTAATTGAATTTTTTGTGAAGACATTGATTTGACCCTGTAGGACATGTACAGTAACTCATTCAGGGAATTAGTACACATTAAAGTGAAGTTTATTATTATAGAACTTTTATTGTGCAAGTAGTTTTTGTGCTTTAATAATTATTTCATGACTTTGTGTTTCAAGTAGTGATAAATCTGTTTCATTTTTTACATGAGCGCAGCTACTTGCTCAAGGTGATGTACTTTGCCAAAGAACATATGAATACTGCATGTTCATTAACAGCAATGCTCATGATGCAAACTGAACACAGATTGGTTTATGTGTTTCTAAATATGTCAGTTAATAGCCAGCCATTAAATCCACACGTTATATTTCAACTCAGTCTCTCGCCTTTTCTCTTAGGGCCCTTCAGATTTCTGAGACTCTCTGATTTCTAAACTAACACAGTCCTAGAAAAGGTTTCTTTATAACAAAAACTGAGTGAATTTAGTACTTTGGGTCAAAATTTCCAAATGCAGGTCCATAAAATTAGGTTCCTTGATCCACATTTGGCAACTTAATAAAATGACCTGAATTTCAAAGTTGGTGAATGCCTGCTGGATTCAGGTGTTTGGCACTTCTGAAAAATCAGTTGTCTTCTACTTATCTGCCTAAGGATGGATTAGAGAGCCTAATGTTAGGCAAGTTAAAATTGGAAATTTTGGTCTGTCCAAACAAGGAAGTGGTAGTTCTGATCATAGCTCGTCCTTAGGCAGGAGCACCGCTGGCCCAGGAAAAGAATCAGGGCTCAGGCACTGGGACTTGGGTGTCGAGCCTTGTAAGCCCACCGCCAGTGATGCCCCTGCCCCAGGACAGGGAGGTGATAGCTTGTGACAAGTGCATGTTAGTACTGGTCCTTGGAGAACTTGCGTTTCTTTTTCGTTATCTCTTCCAGGCAATACAGCCCCTAACCTACCTCTCATGTGTATTTTGATCCTGAAACACACTTTTCTGTTCCAGGCCTGGGCTTCTCTTGAGCAGCGCATCCAATATTGCCTTAATAGTGATGAATGATGTGGCATGTGTGTAGTGAGCACAAATAGGGGTATCCATTTCCAAACATTTCCAGTTGTGACTTAGGCTAACCCTTGAGCTCTCTATAAAGAGTTAAAAAGAAATCTCACAAAACTGGATGATTGGGCAAGAAAATGACAGATGAAATTCAGTTTTGATAAATGCAAAGTAATGGACATTAGAAAACATAATCCCAACTCTACTACAAAATGATGGTGTCTTAAATTAATTATATCACTCAAGGAAAAAGATTCTGGAGTCAGCATGACTAGTTCTCTGAAACAACTGCATAATGTACTGTGGCAATCAAAAAAGCTAACAATGTTAGGAACCAGGAGGAAAAAGATAAGACAGAAGATATCAGAATGCCACTGTATGATCCATAATATGTCCACACTGTAACTACTGTGTGCAGTTGTAGACACCCCATCTCAAAAGATTAGAATTGGAAAAAGGATAAAGAAGGGGAACAAAAATAATTATGGGTATGGAACAATTACCATATGAGGATCTAGGAGGGTTTTGCTTAAAAAACAGATGAGTAAGGGAGGGATACACTAGAAGCCTATAGAATCATAAAGGGTGAGGGAAAGTAAGGAAGTGTTATTTATCCCTTCACATAGCACTAGAACCAGTGGCCACCAAATGAATTTAGTAGCCATCAGTTTAAAAGAAATTCAGAAGTAGTAGTACTTTACACAATGCCCAGTCAGCCTGTGAAACTGGTTGCCAAAGGATGTTGTGAAGCCTAAATGTATAACTGGGTTCAAAAAATACTTGGATAACATCATAGATGGTAGGTCCATCAATGGGTGTTACTCAAGATGGTCAGGAACACAGCCCATGCTTTGGGTGCCCCGAAATGTGAGTGCTAGAAGTTGGGATTTGACAAGAGAGGATGGATCACTTGGTAACTGCCCTTGTTTATTCATTCCCTCTGAAGCATCTAGCACTGTTGAAAGACAGAATGTTGGGCCACATCTACACTAGATCAATCTTTCTGGATCGATTTAGTGGTCAGTTAAAACATGCTAAGTCGATCCAAAAATCAACTTAGCAAATTGAGTCCCTCAAGTGGTGCTGCACTGTGAAGACACCATGCTGAAGTGGAGTTAGAAAGTTAACAGGAGTTATGCAAGCTTCTCTGTGTAGCCTGTGTAACTCCCATCAACTGCTGCTGAATCTTCCCAGGCAATGTAAACAAGGCCCTGGGTTATGTGGACTGCTCTTTGGACCAGATACACTGTTCTTAAGTTCTTAGGTGCACCAGTACTGGTGTACCTGAACAGGCAGTTCAGCTGCATTAATGTTCTCTATTGGTACAGAACAGCTCCTGTTCTGTGCGTGGAGATCCTAAAGAACAAATAGCACTTCCCTAATCAGAGCAATGGACTGATTGAAGAATGACATTTGCCTTCCATCTCTTCAACTCAACCAGTGCATTGATTTGGGTCTGTCTGTTCGTTTTTGGAACCTGTGAAGCTGCACAAGGATGATTTTGCTTCTAGTCCTCAGGGCTGTATACATTACCTGCATTTTCTCTGTAGGCAGTTCCCTTTTGTTTCTGTTGCCTGCAATGTCTTCAGAGCAGGTGTTCTAGGTGCAGTAACTAAACATCTGTGTTGCTACAGGAGTTAAATTCTGTCACTTGCTGAGATTTGTTTTTTCAGTGCTATGGACAAAAGATTGTGTAATCATAGAAAGTAGAGTATTCAGAGAACTGAGGCCAAGCTGTCCTGTGAACACAGTACTTACCTAGTTACAGCTGACATGCAATGGAAACTTCTGAACTCTAGCCTGTCCATTCAGATGTTTACCGTCTCCCAGTGCTGCTTTAGCCACTCGGAGCTGCAGCACTGCTGATTTAGAGACCGTGGCTACAAATGTTACACCTTGCAGGCCACAACCTGCAAAATTCTCCTGAAAGGTTGTGTATCTACTCAGGGGCTCTTACTCAGGCAAGGCTCTTGCAGTCATAGGCATTCCTTTCTGTGACTAGGAAGGAATGGCTACCAGCAATCTAAGTAAGCATCAAGGAACTAAACCATGGTGAGTGCACTGATGATAAGGAAGAGGGGTGGCTGAGAATAGGGATCTTTCTGCAGAATCTCTTGGGAACTGATTGTTAACCATATTAACTCCTGGGACTAGCCTTATCTGCCCCCAGACCTCTCTGCAGCATTTGGGAGAATCTTCTTGTTTCCCCATATCATTACCTGCTATCAGGCCTCTTCAGTCTCCTTAATGGTATTCCCATGTAAGGCATCAGAAAATTAGGTATTACATAGCCAAGGGCCCAAAGGGAGTTAGAATAGAGGCAGTTTCTGTCTCCATGCCTGAAGAGAACAGAGTGTATCTGATAAAAACTTCCTGAGCATTTAGAAATCTAGAAATGGGGGAAGACAAATAAAGCTGAAAGCTGAGGAAGGGAAGAAGTCTCTGCTGCCACTGTATGGGAGGTGATGCAAATTAGGTGGCAGAGTCTCTTCCATGGCATAGTGTTCCTCAACTTCACAGACCCCTCCCTGTTCACTTTGGGGGCTGGGAATGTGGGTTCAAACTCCACAGCTGAGTTGAGTGGGCTAGCATGGGGAGAGGAAACACCACCACCACCTTCCTTGCCTCTCCCTGTCCAAAGGGAGCTACTGGCAGCAATTCTCTATGGACAAGTCTCCTCTGGGTGTGCAGCTGCTTCTGGATGTAGTAGCAACCTGTGCTCCACACAGAAGTGTGAGGAGGAGGGAACTTGATAAGCACAAGGATTTGCTTTGGCCAAAAAGCACTCTACAGGATCTCTACTGTTCACACAACATACCTGGGTCTCAGCTATTAAGGATTCAACCAGAAGATCCATACATACCCTCTGAATAAAGCACACTTTACCAATTTCCAAACAACATCCAGTTTGGTTTTGCACTTGTGGTTCTGGGGAGTTAGATTTTCAAACCTGTGGAGCTCATAGGCAGGGGACTTTGTGAAGGCCAAAAGTATACCTGGGTTAAAAAAAAAAATTATGTAATTTCATGGAGAAAAGGTTCATCAATAGTAATTAGGCAAGATGGTCAGGGACACAACTCCACACTCCAACTGCAAGAAGCCACTAGCCAGAGAGATAGTATCACACTAGATAGATCGTTGTTCTGACCAGCATGGCCATTCCTAAGTTTTTACTTTATGCTGAGGCCTCTAAGTCAGCCTTCCAGGCTACTGCAGAAACAAGCCTTTGTGTTCTGTGCTATGCATTTTGAATTCTTTAAATTCTCAAGGTGCTGATTTCTTTTAAGGACTCCAGCTTGGGTTCACTGGGGCTTCAGGTGAAGGGAATTAGTGAGCCAAGGTCATTATTAGAACAAGCTCATTGCTTCCATTTATCATAATTATGATGAGTTTTAGAACAAAGGAATATGGCTTGCTCTCTCCCACTTGTGATTCAGCATGGTTACTTCTACCATATTTGTCTGTCTGGATATGTATTCATCACTTAATATTTGAGCATTTGCTCACATCCTGGTCTTCATCGGAACCTTGGGGGTCAGCTTGTGTGTGTTGTGAGAAGCAATCTGCTTTATTGATCCTATTCTGTGCAGCTGATTCTCTTGCACACTGGAGAGCTGGCTGGTTTCTGGAAGCTTCATGAATTCACCCTTGCTGTATCATCATCTCAAAATATTTTCTTGTGGGAGAGTCAGAGGTTACTATATCTACAGCTGTGCCTCACTACACCAAGGACTTCACAGGTATCCTTCCTTGGACCGTGGATATCAAATGTGATATTGCCAAAATTGAATTAAAAATCAGCCAAAAGAAAATGTCATGATCACTGAAAAAGGAGTTTGCTGTGAGTATGCAGATGTGATTGATGATAAAGAATACAGCATAGTTAATAAGCATGTGTATCTTGGAAACACAACCAGTAAATGATGTTCAACTTCATATGGAGATAAAAGCAATAATTGGGAAGGTATGTGGAACTTCTTTGAGACTGGCAAATATTTGGAAAAATAGAGATTCACACAAGAACCATGATAAAGTTAACAATGTTACTGTGATACCCATCTTATATGCTTCTGAATCCTGGCAAATGCTGGAAGCCTATGAGAGAACACTTAATGCATTCAATCAGAGATGAAATTCAGTGTTGATAAATGCAAAGTAATGCACACTGGAAAACATAATCCCAACTATACATATTAAATACAGGGGTCTAAATTAGCTGTTACTACTCAAGAAAGGACTCCTGGAGTCATGGTGGATTGTTCCCTGAAAAGAAAGGTGTTTTGTTTTTTTCTAACAGAATGTTGGGACTCATTAGGAGAGGGATACATAATAAGAGAGACAATATCATAAAGATCCATAGTAAGCCAACATCTTGAATACTGTGTGCAGTTGTGGTCACTCCATTTTAAAGAAGTTGCATTGGAATTGGAAAATGTACAGAAATGGGCAACCAAAATGAGTGTGGAACTCATTTTGGTTGCCCTTTTCTGTACATTTTCTAATAATGTACAGCTTCCATAATAGGAGAAATTAGTAAGACTAGAACTTTTCAGTTTGGAAAAGAGACTGGGGGTATATCATGGTGTGATAAAATCATGGTGTGGAGAAAGTAAATAAGAAAGTGGTTTTTTATTTCTTCTCATAACACAAAAATTGAGGGTCACCAAATGAAAATAATAGGCAGCAGGTTTAACACAAACAAGAGGAAGTATTTCTTCACACAATGCACAGTCAGCCTGTGGAGCTCTTTGCCAGAGGATTTGATGAAGGCCAAGATTGTAACAGGATTAAACAAAGAGGTAGATATGTTCATAGAGGATAGATCCATTAATGGCTGTTAGCCTGCATGTGCAAGGATGTAAAACCATTCTCTGAAGTGTTCCTAGCCAGACTTTGTCAAAGGCTGGGAATGGGCTACAGAGGATGGATCACTTGATGGTTACCTGTTCTGTTCATTCGTTCTGAAACATCTGGCATTGGGTGCTGTTGGAAGACAAGATGCTGGGCTACATTGGCCATTCATCTGACCAAGTATGGGTGTTCTGTTGTTTTTATGCTTGTGGAAAATATATGATCACTAGTGGGCTAACCTAAGTATTGCTGAGACGTTACAAAAGACTGGCCAACAGACTGTAGAGATAGTGATTAAGAGAGAAGATTGATGTGACTAGGCATGTTGTACCAATGTAAAAAAAAATATACTCATAGACAAGCACTTAACTAGACATAACTGGGTGGAAGATGGAAAGAGGAAGGCAAAAGAAGATATATCAGAAAACCCTTCCAGAAGATATCAGTGTTATGGGAACAGATTAAAAGAAGTAAGAAATGTGGCATTGGACAGATGAAGGTTGGAAACACTGGGTTGCCTTGTTCCATAAGGTACAAGAGCAGCTAATCTAATAATAATGTGAATGCACAGAGATTTCACTTCCAGTGGGTATATGACCACTTTCTCCAAGCAGAATCTGCTAGCTTGGAGTCTTCAGAATACATTTCTTGAGCACAAAGAGCCAAAGATGGCATCTCAAGCCAGTAATGTTTTTCAAGTATTATTTATTTTCACTCTGATTTGGATCAATTTATTTTGTTAAGAAATCTACTCTCCTTTATACTTTTCCATTATACTCGTGGGTAAAGAGCCATTGTGCAGCAATTGATACTACTGGATGACAGGACATTTATACTTTACATCAGAATCTAATTAAATACAAAAATACTAACATTTGACTAAAATCCACAAAGAAAGGTAGGAAAACCATTATTAAAGCTGCCACTGTGTGATTAGGGTTGTGCAAAGGGTGTATGTAGCTAGGAGCAATTGCTGAGGAATTAAGAAAATGTAAATTTAGCTTAAATAATAGGGGAAGAAAAATCTCCACTAGGTAGTGACCAACATCTGATTGCTTGGGACACTTAGAAGTGTGCCAGTAAAGCACTAGCAAATATAAATGGGTTTATTTATAGTGTACCTCTCGCAGACAGTTCTATGGTCAAACAGCAGAGTAAAGACATTCAGGAAATGGCTACTGAGCTTTGCAAGGAATAGTTCTGCACTAGCTGGCATGGGGTAATAGCTTTTGCTCTTGCAGGTAATTTTGCTGGTTTCATTCGAGCCCTCTGCATAATTGTGATTTAAAAAATAATTGCTGTTCTCTTTTAAACATTAGGGTAAAATGTGCCACCAGCCAGAACTGGATTAAGGGGACTTGGGGTCCGGACCCTGGGGCCTGGGTGGGGGCAGGCCTGCCTGGTGCGTGGTGTGACTTCCAGTGTGGCCCCACAGGCCCTGGAAAGCTGCGCTGGAGACCATATACAGCACACTAGCTGTTCAGCCCCTATCTGCCCCCAGGAGTGGACTGGCTGGCCTAGGTGTGGGAGATTTGGTACAGTGTAGACCAGCAGCTCCCACCCTTTTTGACTTATGGGCCACAGACATCATTTTTGTGATTCTGAAGGGCTATCAGTCTTCATCAATACCTCCCCCTCCACACCTTCCTGCAGCCAGAAGGAAGAAATTCAGCAGGGAGGCTGCCTCCTTGCTGATCTGCTGTCCACCTGGCTGTAGCAGGGAAACTGGATGCATCTGATAAAGTGGAATTTTCTCCCACAAAAGCTTGTGTGATAAATACATTTGTTTAGTCTTGAAAAGTGCCACCAGATTCCATGTTTGTTTTGCTGAACTAGACTAACACAGTTACCCCTTTGCAACTTTTCTCCATGCATTCTGTAGTCCTGTGAGCTTCACCTGGATCCCTAGGCCAGTGTTTCCCAACCAGTGTGCCACAGCACACAGGTGCACCATCAGGTCTGAGCAAGTGTGCTACAAATTTTTTGAAAAACTACTCAACAAGCTCTGGATTGGCTCATTGGCTCATGAATATGCATGAGTTCATTTGGAAGCTAGAGGGTGGTGTGCCTCAGGTTAATTAAAGGTAGCAAGGTGTGCCACAGCAGAGAAAATGTTGGGAACCACTGCCGTAGGCAGTGGCTCCCTTCTGTAGTCAGGATGGGAGATCAGTGCTCCCGGCCTTCTGGCTCCAGGGCTCCAGCAGGGATCACAGCACTAAGGGGCTCAGGTAGAGTGCTTTGCTCTAGTATTTGCTGGAGCTGGGAGAGAGTAGTGCTGATTTTCCATCCCACTGGCTATGGTGCTTCACCTGGGACCTTAGGTGGCAGCTGCCTTCTGCAGTTGATGGGAGGGGACTAGAGGGCCACTTTGAAAGTTCCCTTGCCACAGGTTGGGAACAACTGGTATAAACTAACTATTGATCTGCAGACTGCATTTGGCATTTGCTTGACCATTTTTATGCTCCAGAGCTCCCTAGATATCAGCATCGTTCCAAAGCAAAATGCAGTTGAAATCTGTTGCATTTAGCAGAGTAAATATCCAATCTGGAACCCACCTACAGATGGCACGTTTTATTGTAAGACTTTCTGCATGGTGCAATGGACATTTCTTTCTGTTCAAACTCTTACTGAAACAGTGGAGTTTTGTGTAGTAAGAATACACTGCAGTGAGCAAATGACCTAGCATGTAGGCCAACACAGATTTTTTTTTTTTTAAATGTAAAAAACCTATCAGCTCCAGCAGATGAGCAGCTGAACGCTATGAAGCAAGACACTGTGCTATGGATGTGTTACAACTAGTCCACAAACTCAGCTACCTCTTTTCCTTCCATAGCATGTTTCTTTCCAAGCTGCCAGAAATGTCCATTTTAAAGACCATATGCAAAAATTAACCCTAAAAAGAAATTGTTTTAAACTATCCGGCATTTTAGCATTTTGTTTCTTTTTCAAATTTCTAAATGATAAAAGCAGCACTAATTTAATAAGTAATATAAAGACGACGCACTGGGGTTAACTACCTGCCACAACGTGGACAACATCTGACTGAGTGTGAGTTAAAGCACCCTGTAAAATGGGAGTTAAAATGGCAAAAATTAAACTTCTGGAGTCTTTTGTCTCTTTATGGTAACCTTTTGAAGAGCAGCATCCCTTTATGTGTGTTTGATGCAATATTTATTATACCAAAAGCTACTCAGTGAGATGTGACTACATTTCAAGGAGCTAGTATGGATCTCCCAATGCTGTAATCAGATACTTGCACTACAATACTTTTATTGACTGGCTGTTGTTGTCAAGAAAGGAAGGGAAAAAGTTAAAAATCTTTGTAGGTCCCATTTTATGTCTGGCTTGAAGGATTTGGGTACGTGAGTGTGGGTAGCAGATGTGTGGAACTGAGTTCAGTTCCCCTTCCAGGAACAGAGAATAATGGCATTTTGGAAGTGATGGGTGGAAAAACAACACCCCGACCACCTTGTCAGGAATACTGTGCAGTTGGCTGTTCCCTAAAGCAGTGGTTCTCAACCACTGTGTTGGGACACATTACTGTGTCACCATGCAGTGGAAAGTGTGTTGTGGAGAGCCAGGTAGACGGCTGGATTTGGCCAGGGATGGAGGTTGGGAGGGGGCTGGTGCCACAATATGCCACAAAGTGTGTCGCAAGCTGCAAAAGTTTGAGAACCACTTCCCTGAAGTATCAGGTGTCAACCTATTCTAGAGAACAAGTGCACGAGTGTGGAGCTTTATGATTCAAACTTTTTTTTTTGGCAGCTGGATTTTTGGGCGCTTGTGCACAGGGCCCTTACACAAGACATAGACTCCAGTCTGAGCAATGCATAGGCCTTGTGCAGATTCTCTGCCCACAGCTGAGTTGTAGACTTAGTGAATCAGGATCTCAGAATGGTTCCAACATCTCCCATGTCTCTTCATTTGTTGCTGTGGCATAAGGTGCTTCCAAGAAGCCCCTGAACTAGTCTAATTGTGTCTTGCCTTCAGAGCTTTGTGTAATCTCTTCTAAAACACTGACTCCTCATTTTTAACAATATTTCTAATTGCTCGGATTGGTCTACTTGTATCTCAATATTTTTGTTAGAACAAGTTCCAAAGGGGCAGCCATGTTAGTATAGTTCAGCAAACAAGCACAGAGTCCTGTAGCTTCATGGGTGGAGCCTTTATTTTATAGAACGTCTTTTCATATTTCTTTTGTCTGTGTATCTGCTTGTGGAATTAGTTTGTTTTGTAGATAATGGGATTCCATTATGGGGTGTTGAGGAGCCAGTGAGCTGTCAGCTGGCAGAGGAGATAGGAGGTTTTGATCAATGGCTTCTGTTAGTTTGTATCTTGGATATGTTAATTTTGAAATAGTTTGTCTCTGCTTTGATTAGCTTTATTGAATTTAGGGGTTGGGATGTAAAGTTGAAGTTGCCTTTTTTTGGTTTGGTTTGGTTTTTTGAAATGAGTTTATCTTTGTTAGTGGCTCAGTTTCTGGGGCAGTGTGATCTCCTTTCATTGTAAACTGTTTGGAGTACCTTTAGAGCCAACAAGTGATTTTTAGCATATCTGTGAGCCGCTTATACAGCTAATGTTCTTTAGCTAAATCATTCCTGAGTTTTCTTTACCTGTCAGTTATTTTTTCTTCTAAACTTTTCTCCTGTTTTACTCTGAAGTAACATGCCTGGTAACTGGAGTCCAGTCTTTATGCACAGAACAAATGATTCATAGCATGGGCAACAGTGACTTGAGCTTCCTGCACATACCACCTCTGCCAGTATGCCTCCATGTTGAGTTGGATGGACATCTTGTAGGAGTGGCAAAGGAGTTCACTCCTTGATCTGTCTGCTGAATGCCAGCTTGGAGCCAGATAGTGTCAGTTGTGCCAGTGGCTTCTGTTACATGGATAAGTACATTAGTGGATGCTAGGTTGAGACCCACCATCTCATTTCATGTAGGCCAATGAACAGCAGACTAAGAGATGATTCTCACATGGGTCACAGGTTTATATCTCCTTTGTTTGTGTATGATAGTGTGGTCCTTTATGTTTAGCTGACTTGCCATGTGCATAGGTAGGGGGATATTTATTCTTGTCTTGTAAATGTATTTGTTTTATACTGCTTTACTCCACACCACAAATGCCAGGGGATGTAATAGAAATAGAATATGTATCTATGTACATTAGAGTTTAGCCTCAAGTTTTCTGCTTCTGTGTGAGAGATCTTCTCTTCTTTTGCATTGATTCCAATAATAGTTTGTCACAGCCCTCCTTCTTGGTTGGCTGAACGTTCACTCCAGGTACCAGTCCTACAATTTGTGAGGTTGTATATGAGCTTTCCATTGTTACTAATGTAGTGATGGAACTTGGCACATAGGTGCCAAATTGTAATGTGAATCTTGTTTGTTTCTCTTTGATATAACGTGGTGTCATTCGCCTAGAACAACTCCTGGGCTTTTTGGTAGAAAGACTTCCCTTAAATTAAATGTTACTTAGATTTTCTGTTTTAAGTATGCATTATGTTTGTGGCTGTAAATACGTTTGCTGCATTAAACAACTGAAATGCTCTTCATAAAAACAGAGGAATCATTTACAAACTAGTACATGAGTTAGGTTCAATGGTAATCCTGCGTGTGTTGATCCTTCCTTTGTGATGTGCATACCTAATAATGTCGGAGTACCCTTGAAACATAAGTTATGAATTATAGCATTGCTGAAATGCCTTGTAATGAAGTGATATCTCACTGTGTGATGATATAGGCATCAGGTTGTAGGTGCATGGAGGAGTAAGTAAATAGATTCATTTAGATTGGGTGGGAGAAATAATGGATTTTTTGTTGGACAAGATCACAGGCATTTCATTGGGTGTGTTGATGGGTAGTAAACACTTCCATCCTGTGCACTGTCAACAGTGAAACGTTTTCTATTTGTGCGGTAATCTTGTTCCTTTAATGCACTCTGGAGGATTAGTTAATATATACATACATACATGCTTACCTGCGTGAATGTGTGTGTGAGAGAGAGTGTATTTGAATAGTCCTAATTAACCTCTTCCCTTCCAGGCTGAGCCTTGTTTTGATACTGTAAATTGATGCTCCACTTGAATCAGTGAAATGTGAGGCCACAGAGTCCCTAGTGAGTAGGGCGCCATTGGGAATGCATGACTGCTTGATGTGCCTACTTGTATTTTTGAGAGAGCCACACTGACAGAGTTACTTGGGCACCTGTTCTTGTTTTCCAGATAGTCTATTTCCAAATTGGCCATCCAACTAATAACTTACTTTAGCAGATACTTCTGTGGTGAAAATATAGAATCCAAATGTAAAATAGCTTTATGTTGTCACTTTTTTCCTTTCAGGTCCAAGTGGGCTGAATGATGTGGCTACGTACAGATCTACTCCTCTTAGTTACAAAGACCAGCATTCTGGAAAGGGACTCTTTTCTGCCCTTTGCACAAGTCCTGTTTGTTATCCTATTTGTGCTGTTTTCATCCTTCTAATGCATAAGTCTTTGTAACTGTGGAGACATCACTTAGTGCACTGAGACATTGTCCATTGTAGATTTTAATTTGTCCAGTTTTGTGAGCTAGATTTTCCTTGTTATTCAAAGGTATTTCCTCAGATGAGCGAAATCATCCTTTAATATGTTATTAAGCAGAAAGCTCCTGTGAACTCCCATCCTAGTTGATGTGAATCCTTCCTTTATCCTCTTATAAGAATTAAATTATACATTTAGAATTGTCTAAAGATCTAGCCCTCTGGAGCAGAGCTGAACTTTTGTCTTTCATATTATCACAGTAGGGCAGGGGTTAAAGTATAATTTGGGGGGCCCCAGAACCCTCCTAAATTGGCAGGCCCCCTTTATGCACCCCAGCTACTTGGGTTAAAGCATAAGGGACGTCCCACTACCCTCCTAAATTTCCAGGCCCACCTCATGCAGGTCTGGGCCCCATCCTGCAGGTCTGGGCCCACCCTCATGAAAATCTGGCCCCACAAATGCCTGCCCCCCCAACCCAACCTCAGGTAGACATTTGCAACCACTTCTAAATACTACATCCATCGGTTATTGCTCTGCTCCACTCCACCCCACCCCCCTAGCTACACACACCCTAACCCCCCCCGACACTCAGGTACACACCTCCAGCTACAAACACACGCACACCCTGCCCCACACAACCCCCAGCAGCTCCATGCCCCTCCGTCCCAGAGGCCAACACCTCCCTCCCCCCAAAGCTCTTCCACTCTTAAGCCCCACTGCGGGTCTGCCCCAGGCCCAGCCAAGGTCTTACCTTGGCTGGTTGCATGATGGCTGATTGGCTGGGAGCTGCTTCCCCGTCATAAGCTGCTGCACCCTGCAGGGGGGAGATTCACAAACTCCCAGCCTACCACAGGTCTTTGCTGGCTGGGCTTAAGGAGGAACAGGGCTTAAGATGAAACACACCAGAACTCTGCATTCTGGCTGCTGTAGCTATTTTTAGGGGGGCCTGGAACTCTGCATTCTGATCCAGTCCTCTATTTTTAGGGGGCCTGAAATGCTGCCCACCTAAAAATAGGGGTCCCTGGAACTGTGTTCTAGTGCATTCCACCTTACTTTAATCCCTGCAGTAGTGGTAAATGCTCTAAGAATATCTGAGTAACCATGCTGAAAAAACATGTACTTGGCTGGCAACAGTTGTGCAGTACGCTTGTCTGAAGGCAGGAGTCATTCCAAGAGTGGCTTTTAGAAATTCATTGCATACATATGGGTTTCAATCTACTGGAAGATTGTATAATGGGTTCCATATTTATGGAGATGCCTCTGTTTTCCACAGTAAGGGGAGGAAAGCCTCCAGTTTATAAGATCAAATTGCACCACCCCCTTCTGACATGGTGAAGAGAGACCAAACCCTAATCAAAAAACTTGTTTTCACGATATTCGTGTAGAGATTTTGTAGATGCTGAATTTGTTCAAAAACCTTTTAACATCCTTTCGTATACTCTGTTAAGTTATTCCTTTGAGTTCTGAACAATTTTATTCTTCGGCCTTTTGGAGTAATGATGCTATTGGCTGGGGTTTTATGATAGTGATGTGGCATCTTTATTTACTGGATACCTGAAGTGATCATCACACCTGTAATCAAGTGCATATTGAACACTGTGTACCTCATGAATACATACTGTATGCTGTTAGGTTAATGGCATATGCACACAGAAGCTGATAAAATATCAAATACTTTTGCGAGAAAGTTATGATCTAACACTTTCACACATTAGAATTCAGGATCACAACATACATGACTTCAAAAACCAGGGGAGGGAAAGAGGCTGCTGTGTAAAACAGAGAGCTCCTAAGCCATCTGTAGACTGGCTGCTGCTCCCACTCCCTTTGTTGTATGCAGTAGGTGAGGAAATATCTGTTATTGGACCAACTTCTGTTGATGAGAGAGAGAAGCTTTTGAATCACACAGAGCTTTTCTTCAGGTCCTGAGACCTATATGGCTCAAAAGCTTGTCTCTCTCGCCAACAAGAGTTGACCCAGTGACAGATATTTCCTTCTGCAGCTTGTGCTCTCACTCCCAGACATTTTCCTACAAGAATCTCATAGGGTATGTTTACACTTACACTGTTAGTTCGAATTGACTCAATTCAGACTAATCAATTCAAACTAACAGTCTCTAAGTGTAGACATACCCTATGAGATTCAATTCAAACTAACAGGGCCAGATTAGGAAAACCAATTTGAAAATAGCATGTCCATGAACTGGACTTGCTACTTCAAATTGGAACAGGGGCACCATGGGAAGTGAAGCAACATGGTCCCGTAGTAGGGCTATGTCACCAACCAATCCCCTGCCCTGCTCCAAGCCTTCTGACACAGGCACAGGGAAAAGCATCCTGTGCCCAGGTCTAGCCACCCTACAGCCAGAGCTATGTGGGGGATGTTCTTCCCCATCACTGGCTCAGAAGCAGGATCCAGGCAGGGGAATGTTTTCCCCTGCCAGGGCTCCCTGGGACTAGGGCATCCCCCCCAACTTGGGAGGCAGGAGAAGGGAATCCGCCCCCTCCCCGTGCCGTCAGTGCAGCCAGAAGAATCCCTTCTCCCCTGCCCAGCTGCACTGTCAGTTTGGGGCCAGGAGAATCCCTTGGCCCTGAGCTATCAGCACAGGGGGGATAGGGGAGAAGTGATTCCGCTGGCCTGTGCTGACAGCTCAGGGCCAAGGGGTTCCCCTGGCCACCGCACTGACAGCGCAATCTGGCTAGGGGAGAATGGCTCTCCGCCATTTCTCCCCTGCTGGCCGCCTGCCAGGAAGACACCCCTGCAGGCAGCTTTGGCAGCACTGGCTGCCCACTGGGAAGACACCCCCGCGGGCAGGCAGCCAGCTGGGCTGGGGTGGGTTTGGGGTCCCTCTACTCAGCTAGGGGACAGGAACCCTATTGCTACCCCCAGCCTGATGTGGCTGGGGGGTGAAGGCGCCTTTGGGGCTGCTGCTTCAGGTGCTGAAGGGCTGGACTCCCTCCCAGGGTGCCATGTACCCTGGGAGGAAGGTCAGTCCTTGTGAATTCGAACTAACTTTTGTTTGAATTCATATGTCTGCACAGCAGCAACTTGAGGTTTCGAATTGATGATCACTTTAACGTTACGGGAGGTTTTGTAACTTCGAAGGGACCTCTCCTCAGTTTGACCTAAGGGAAGCCTTAGGTTGAATTGGCCAAGTGCTGTGTAGACAGGTCTATTTTTAAATTCGACCTAATGTTTATTAGGTCGAATTTAAGTATGTGTGTAGACATACCCGTAGGCTGCAAGTGGAACCAGGAAACTCTCCACATTCTTGCATTTCCAGGACAGTCCTCAGTATACCATATATACATGCTATATTTATGTGCCCATTTTAACTTACCTTTAAAAATCACAGTTTTCCTGAGTAGGCAGATATTTATATGCAAGAATAAAATATACATTTAAAATTCATTAATCGTAGAGTCTGCTGACATACCAGTGCAAGCCCGGGATACATCTGTAGCGACATGAAAGGATACAGTGTGTTTTAACTTGCAGTCTTACAATTTTAGACTCATAGGGTGTGTTCACACAGGGCTTTTATTTCGAAACAACACTGGTTGTTTCGAAACAAAAGTCCCTATGTCCAAACCAGGTCGTCTTGTTTCGAAAGGAGGGAGTTCCTCATTTCATAACAAGAGCCTCCTTTCAAAACAGCTTAAACCCACTTTGCTGTTGAAAGGAGGCTTATTTTGAAACCAGTGGTTTTGAAATAAGCCGTTTGGACATGTTATTTCAAAACAACAAGGACCTTCCTCCCAGGGTGCATAGCACTCTGGGGGGAAGCTCCCAGCCCCCCAGCCAGGGTGCTGAGTGGGGCAGAGGGGATCCGAGGGTGCCCCAGACGGCTTCCTCCGCTTCCCCTTGCTGGGAGTAGGGGGGGGATGGGAGCCTCAGCCCCCTTCGCCCCCCCTACCCCCGGTAAGGGGAAGGGGGGTAAGCGGGCTGGGGCTGCCCCCAAGCCCGGGGCGCCCTGCCCCCCTGGGCTGCTTCTGTCCCCCCCGCACGGCTCCTGCCGGGCGCAGGGGTGCTTCCTCCGACATGGGGGGCTTCCTCCGCCCCCCCCGCATGGCCCCTGCTGGGTGCGGGGGGGCTTTCTCCACCCCCCCATGCGGCTTCTGCCTGGCGCGGGGGGGCTTCCCCTGCACCCCCCACGCAGCCCCTGGAAGCCCCCGCCACGCCAGGCAGAAGCCACGCGGGGGGGGCAGAGGAAGCAGCCCCGTGCCCAGCAGAAGCTGTGGGGGGGGGGGCGGAGAAATCCCCTCTGCACCCGGCAGGGGCTGCGAGGGGGGAAGCCCCGCTGCCTGAGGCCGGACCCGCGGGGGGGCTGGGGGAGCCCCCCTTTGCCCCTGGCCAGAGCCACAGGGGGCAGGGGAATCTCGGGGGCAGGGCTTCCCTGGCCCAGCACAGGGCCTCCCTCCCCCTCCCCTCTCCTATTTCGAAATAGCATGTCACACTGGACATGCTATTTCGATTCTCTCCTTTTCCCTTATTTCGAAAACACTTTTTTGTTATTTTGAAATAAGGTGTTTCAAAATAAGGCTTTATTTCGAAACTGGCTTGTTTCGAAACAAGCAGTTGTGTGTGAACATAGTCATAGTTTTCTCAGCTGGCATTTTTGAGACTGGAGGTGATTTTAAATGTGCAATATTCAGGTAGGCTGATTTGTAGGTCAGGATGGAACTTACTATCTATTAACCTCAAATACTTGTGCTTCTCCATTCAATCCTCTTCTCCCCAAACTATTTGGTGACATTAGAGACTTGTTTTTTCCCAAAGGCTCCTGCCTCTAGACTTTTTCATCATACCTACAGGAACCGCTTTATGGCAGCATCTCTAAATGGTGATTTGCCCCAGACAAAATCCTGAACCTGTTTGTGGCTTACTGAGAACATCTGCTTTGGAGGGGTCTAGAGTTCATAGCAGCTTGATTAATCTCTAAATGAAGGCATTTGTTTCCTTAAATGCCTGCATTTACAAACCACCTGCCTATAGCTTCTCAACGGTTCTATATTAGAACTGACCAGCCCAGATTTGGGGAGCTCTTCTTTCTCCTCCAGTGCTGCTAGTTCCGTTTCACTTTTAGGACTTGCTTTCCATTATAGCGTAGAAGTTGGTGCATACTATAACCCAGTCAGAATTCTTAGTTTTAAGGTTTTACTGGTGGGATCTTCTCCCACAAAAGCTCATGCAAAAAATAAATCTGTTAGTCTTAAAGTGCCACACAACTTCTTGTTGTTTTTTCACTGGACTAGACTAACACGGCTATCCCTTTTAAAATTGACAGGAAAATTCCTACCTACATGTGTGTGTGTACACACACACACACACACACACACACACATATGCATGCACAGGTAAGGCAATGTAGTGGAAGAATATTTGCATGTATGTGCATATGTGTACATACTTTGAATAAATAGTTTGCGAATTAAATCATAGCACTAAACTTTTTACTTTTAATAATTCTTCTCCATTTATTGTGTTTTTCTGCTCTTGTGTCCCATAATGTTAACTCTGATGTTTACCCAGAAAACTGTGAAGTTTATTTTTGCACTGATTGATGAAAAATTTTTTTTGTTATAAACACTGATGAATTCCCAAGAAATTTTAAATAAAATTAAAAAATGAAAATAAAGAGTCTTGAACATTTTACATCTAGGACTTGATAGGAATGAATCTCCTAGACTAGTGGTTCTCAACCTTTTGCAGGTTTGGATGCACCTGGTTGCATATCGTGACCCTACAGAACACACCAGTCCATCCCCTCAAGCCAGATGCAGCCATCTCCTTGGCTTTCTGTGACACACTTAACCACTGTGTGGTGACACAGTAATGTGTCCTGATTCAGTGTTTGAGAACCACTGTCCTAGACTATAGCAAATTTAGTGCAAACACTGCACGTACCTTCAAACTGATTTAGTTTCTATCTAACTTAGTGATTTGAGCTTCTGGAATATTTTCTATGGAAACTCAGTAGATCTCTGTTTCATCACTCTTGAAATTAGGCGTTACATTGTGCCTCTTCAGAGCTAATGTTTTGGGGGTTTTTTTTGGACCTGTCATCTTTTGGTGTGGCTGTGCTGCAGTGAGACACCAGTGGCTGGCCTGTGCCAGCTGATCTGGGCTTGCTGGCTCACTAAGGGGTTGTTTAATTGCTATACAGATGAACAAGTGTGGGCTCCAGTCTGAGTTTTGGGCCTTACAAGGTGGGAGCATTGCAGAGTTTGAACAGCCAAAACCTAGACATCTACACTGCAATTCAACAGCCCCTTAGCTCGAGTCAGCTGGCACGGGTGATCCGTGGCTGTATAACTGCAGTGTAGATGTTTCCTCCATCTTTGTTTAGTTTGCACATTGTCAGAGTTTTACAACTTCTCCTTGTTTCACTCATTCAGCTGATTTGACTGGTTTGTAAAAGTGCAGCGTTTGTTGCTTACTCCAAGATTATGTCAAGTGTTACTATTATTTCAGGAATCAGTTTCTGGGGGTTTGTACTGCAGTGTTTTGACACACTGTATTGTAAATGGCATCGAGTCAGAAATTAATGAGGGTCATATTCCTGTCATTTGTACAGCCTTTCGCCTGATTCATGTACAAATAGCATTCCTAAAATCTACTGCAATAGTAATTGTTTTAAAAATACATGCCACTAATTGTTTGCAAAATGAGGCATGCAGTGGATTCTGGGAGAATTTATTTGTAGTGTAAACATGTAGGTTAGAAGTCATTAATATGACATTCACACAGCTCTAATAAAGTACATAACACAGAGATTTGGCACCACTGAAATACTCAAAGGACATTAAGTATGAGTCTTAAAACCAAGAGTGTTGAAAACAAGATATTTTTACGTCTCGTTCGGGAGTAATAGAACTGCATTCTGTGGCTCTAGCAGATGCTTGGGCCAGCTGTCTGGAGAGCTTCATTTCCCCTTTAGCTTTGGTGCCATACAGACAAACCCTTTTCTAGAGCTCTCACAAGAACGTTTTTATCACCTTGTGGTCAAAAGACCCATTATTCTGTGCATGTAATATTCTGGATTGTGTAGACTGTAGACAGTTTTATTAGGAAAGCTCTGGGGAATAAACTACAAATATGAGTCTAATTTAAGGCAATATAATATTCAGTCTGGCTTCACTTGACATTTCCATCTAGCTATCAGTATCTAAATCTCTCTTAGAAGGAAAACCTAGAGCTGACTGACACTTATTTATTTTTGGAGAGAAATCATTAATTGACATAGAGCTGCTGTAGTAAATATTTCTGAGTGCATCCTCATGGATAGGGGTGCCAGAGGGATTTGTCACCTATGTGGTATTGGATTGCAGGCTCTCAAGGGAACATTGGACTGACTGTATATGGTAATTTTGGTGTGAAATTTACATAATAAGGCTTCATGTTTATGTATAAGATTCTCAGTGCTGGCCATCACTACATGTCCTGACTCCTTTATATAATAAGTTAGCTTATCCTCTCAACCTTCCTGTGAGGCAGAAAAGTACCTGCACAAGAGCATACTAGAGAGGTAAGCCAGCGCTGGAAGCTGTATAATTGCGAACTGAAGCCAAGCATAGTTGGCTTCAGCGGATTTTCATGGCTGCTCTGCCCTAAGAAAAGTTGGCGAATAAAGCTACCTTATACTGATTCTAATTAATTTGGGGTCAAACTTTGCTTAAACAGCATTTCATTGTCATATACATAGTCTAGTGCTGAATGTTTTTCCAAGAAAAATATGAGCAGCTGGATTTGCTGGGTCTGTAGGTCAGCATGTTGCTTTGAATGTGGGGCGTTAATGAAAAGAACATTACTGGTCACACACTTGCTGCACTTCATGTTGCCAAAGTTGAATTTTAAGGGGAATATTCTATTTTTGCTTGGTATTTTCAGTCTGTTTAATTATGTGAATACTGTACTGTGAATCCTCCTTTTCCATGACAGTTTTGTGCTTATGACCTTCCCCAACTAACAGGACTTTAAGACAATTGTTAGTGGGATTTCCAGCATTTTACTTACTTAGTTTGACACAGGTGAGCTATGCATCTACTATTTTGTAAAATAGTTGATTGTTTCATACATTTTCATGTGTAATTCTGTTATACTGCAGCTGAAATATATTCATTAGACTAGCAAATGTTAAAGTTGTGGGGGCACGGTGAGACTTAAAGGCACCATTTGAGAGACCCCATTGTTTTCATCTGGTCCATGAAAAGCTGCAGTACTTGTGCTTTGTATTTCCATGCAAAACCATCTCTGCTGTCACGTTTATTCCTATGCCAAGGCCCTTTTAAAAATATCTTTTTGATGCTGCTTCTATGAAACTGAACAGTTGCAGTTAGTAAGTGGCAGCCTTCCTATTTTCCATTGAAAGCATCTCCAGATGATGGGGATCAAAAAGGTTACTGTAGAGGCTGTTTGTTAATAGGTGTACCAGCCATGCCTCTCATAAGTGTTTTTAAGTGGTTGCCCTCACAAGCAGCTTATATGGGACAAGAAACACTGTGGAAAGCTGATTGAGGAGGTATATAGCAGTGTGTCTGGGATCTGGATTCTTCATGTGGCAGCAGAGAACAGCATGGCTGTGAGAGGGAGGCACAATAGCAGTAGGGTGGCAGGGTTGCAGCTGGAAGGAGAATAGAAATTCCAGCTATATTTCATGTAATGTCCCCTCCTCCGAACCCTGTACAGTTATATATACCGACTTGAGGTAAGAATACTTCTGAGCAGCCTGGCTTTCAGCTGACAGCTACATGCACAAGAATGTGAAGCTTTCTGTCCAGGCAGGGGTTGGTAGCTCAGGGCTGAGGATCAGGCCAGTTCCTGTTTGCAGTTGTCCCACTCCTAAGGGAGTGATCAGCAACCTGACTGGGTGTGGTGTTTTGAAGCATGGGCTGATGGCTGCGCAGCAAGTGATGCTGCACCAGTGCAGTGGAAAGAAGACCTGGGAGCTATAGGAAGGGAGAGTCAAGGAGAAAACACAGGTCACTTGGGGCCAACAAAGATCAAGGCTGCTCCAGCCTGGCAGGCAACGTGGAGTCACAAGTGAGTTGTTATTAATGCAGAGCAACTATCTTTAAGACTCCTCTTATTTAACCACAAGGAAATGGTTTCTTAGATGCATTTGTGGTAGAGCCATCTTGACACCTAGTGGCCTGTTGAATTTATGGCAGGTGACATTGACTGACCTTTGCTGGATTTTGACTAGTTGGGTTAGATTTTTTAACTCTGCTCCAATCAGATGGTGTATTTATGAATCTGCATGTACTGGTCATGTCTTCATTCTCTGTGAATCATCACGAATCACTCGCCTAACGTACTTTAAAGAAACAGCAGTAAAAAGTATCCCTGTAAACTTGTAGCACATCCTGTATTGGGCTGGCAGGAACAGCAGTGATATTTGAATATCTCTGAAAAGACATTTGCAGCTTTTCTACAGCCTGACCTGAATTGAGTGGTTTGAGTCTTTGCTGGTACGGTAGTTATAGCCAGGATACAGCTCTGTGCTGAATTAAACAGTGTCTCATGCAGCACAGCCTATCAATCAGGAAGCGGAGAGACATTGACATAATTTATAACAAAAAGCTAAAATAAAAATGTTCTTTTGGCTGGCTGGGATTTGAATCCAAGATGTGGAGATTATATGATGCGAAGATAAAGTGTTTTTGCCTTCATATTATTTTGCCTCATTCATTCTAGCTCACTTTACACACCAGCCCTATTGGTTTTCCAGGCACTGTGAAGTATGTTCTGAGCTGAGTTTGTTACTTGGGAAGCAGGCCACTGCTAACAATCAAATAGAAAGATTCCTGGTGGTTTCTTTGAAGGGAATATGTCCTACAATGTCACGATTAGGGACAAATATTGTCTGGTGCTGCTGTTTTCCTCTTTCAATGTTGGTAACAAAAATGGCAGCTGGACTTCCTTGCCCACTTCCTGATGACCATGCTTCTTCTTTGAGTGATTGCTCCTAACCATTCCATTGTAGGTATATGCGCGCACATGCACGGATAGCTGGAGACTTTTTCCTCTAGAGCACTCTTAAGGTTGGCTGTGGCGCCCCCTGGAGTGGTGCCATCATGGCTCTCTTTATGAGACACAGTCGACCTGCCCCCTCCTCAGTTCCTTCTCACTGCCATGGTGGTAGCGGGACTGTTTCTTGGCTGCCTTTGTGCAGTCCTTCACTGCTATTATTAGAAGAGTACTCGTTCCAGTTTTAGATTTGCCGCCGGCCTACGGGTTGGGGCATGCCAGGTTTTAAAACTTGTGAACCATGTCGCAAGCTGATGCCGCTTGACAACCCGCACCGCTCCTGCTAGAGGTGTTTGGGAGAGGCACACCTCAAAGATAAGTGTAAAATCTTTAAGAGCTTCAAGCTGCGCACTCAGAAGGATAAAGAGCAAAGGCTGAAGCTTCTTTTGATGGAGGAAGCCCTTAGACCAGCTTCTGGAGCAAGTTCCAGCGTGGCACAGTCAGTCAGTAGAGCTCCAGCGGCACTGGGGCACCAAGAATCATTGAGCGGCCTGCGGCACTGGGCCTTGGCACCAGCACCGACGGCGGGATCCGTGATACCATCAGCAGCCCCTTCTGCCTCCAGATCTTCAGATCGTTGGCGGCACTGCTCCCTCTCTCCGGTGCCACAAAGAGGAGGAAGTTGGACACAAGGAGCTCACCAGTGAGGTCGAGCATTCCTAAAGGACCACAGAATGAGGCGCAGCAGCCATCTGCACCATCGGCACCAACCCAGGTGGAGTGATCAGCTCTGGTACCCGTGCCGTCCCTGACACAGGAAATTTTAGGGGAAGATAGGGCTTTAACGCCCAAAACATTTGAGGCAGCCTGTGACCTTATTGAACAGAAGGCGCTGTCTGCCTCAGGCCTGGCTCCACCTCCAGCACCTGTGTCGGGGCCATTGAGAGGGAAGCCTCTGCTGGTACGTCCAGCTTCACCGCGGTCTCTGGCACCGAGATCCCGGTCACTCTTGCGCTTTCAGGCGAAGGACCCTTGGGCACTGTCAGCGGTGCTATCTTGGTCTCAGTCCCCCGTACTGTCCGTCATAGTCGCAGCGGCGGGGGCACCCCTGTACTGTTCACCTCTAAGGAGAGGCCATCGCCTCTCTCCTGTGCTGCCAAGAGTGCCCAAGGACCGAAGTCTGCAGCACTGCCATAGGGCAGCCTCCGGTACCTCACCACCATGGTCGCCATGAAGTGGTCCTCCATCGGACTCGGATGAGGCTTCCTCGGTGTCCAAAGCCAGTAGGCTCAGTAGCAAACAGTTGGCTCCATACCCCCTGCAGTGATATCCTCAGTGGTCTGTTCCTTTGCAGTGGCCTTTCTGGACTCCTTGGGCTTTCCATCAGGAGCAAGGCCTTGGGATGAACAGATCCCACTCGGTGGCAAGCTCTCACCTCCAGCCCCCCTGTGCAGTTGGTGCACCCTTGGAGACGAGGGGCCTCTCAGAAGGGGAGTCCTCTGCAAGATCCCAGGTTCCTGCAGATCAAGACGGTTTAGACCATTGGGGCGAACTAGAACCTGCAGCTGATCCCATAGATCCATCCAGGGAATCATCGTCATCTCCTCCAGATGAGTTGGTGGCAGGGGCCAGGCCTGCGCCTATCCCAGGTGATAGTAAAGCGCATCAAGATCTCCTGTGCAGAGTCGCCCAGGGCTTGGGTCTGCAAGCGGAGGAGATTGTAGAAGAGGTAGATACTATGGTTGACATTCTTATACCAGAAGGCCCCTCTCGAGTAGCCCTCCTGCTTATCAGGACTATTCAGAGCACCATGAGAACTGTGTGGCATACCCCAGCTTCTGTGCTTCTCACGGCCAAGAGGGTAGAGCAAAAATACTTTGTGCCTTTGAAGGGTTACGAGCACTTCTACATGCATCCAGCACCGAGGAAAGTAACGTGGTGGTTGGGAAGTTGTTACTGCCCTACATAGGTAAGCTTAGTTTGAAGGCTAGAAAATTTAGATTAGAAAGTATGGCAGAGTCACTTTTGGTGTTGCAAAAAAGGAGTCCTGTGGCCCTTAAAGACTAACACATTTATTTATTGCATGAGCTTTCATAGGAGAAAATCCCACTTCATCAGATGCTTTGAACATGAGGGAACTTACAGAATGGGAGGAAATAAATGCAGTGAAGTGTAAGTCATGGGATCAGGTCACATTGTAACAGCAAATCAAAACAGTTATAAAGATTTAAACACTGGGGAACAGCATACAGGGGGAGATGAGGTCAAATCCCCTGTTGTAATGAGAGAAAAATCCAGTGTCCCTCTTGAGCCTTGAAGCAGTGCAATCGAATTTGGAAATAAATTCGATCTCAGCAGCTTCTCTTTGAAGCCTAGGTTTAGTATTCATCTGTCTGAGCACCACAATTAGCAAATCATTAATGGAGTGATCAGAAAAATTGAAATGCTGACCCACTGGTTTTAGAATGTTGGGATTTCTGATGTTAGATTTGTGCCATTTATTCTTTTGTGCAGAGACCATCCTGTTTGTCCAATATATAAGGCAGAGCGGTATTTCTGGCACATGATGTCATAAATCACATTGCCTTTGAAGGAGAAACTGGTATTACTAGTTCCTGTAATAGTGTCTTTTGTGCAGATATGTGGGCAAAGTTGGCAGTGTGGTTTGTTGCAGGGATATGTGACTGCTTTAATGGTTCTGTTGTTAGGTCTGTAGTTGCTGGTGAGCATCTACTTAAAGTTTATTTGCAAATTTGATCGCATTGCTTCAGGACTTTACTTATTTTATTATATTTTAAATGAATGCTAAGATTCTCACACATTCACATGACTACAGGATCTGAGTCTTTAAGAAACACACACACACACTGCAAGACTTGTCATAAAATAATGAGCAGACAACAGAGGCCTGGATTTTCTTTTCTGCATATTGGGATACCATTACACACAATCCTAGTGCAAATTCTAATTGTTAAATGGCATTATTAAGCAAATAGCATGGAGTAAAGGCTATGGACATGAGATGCTAGGGAAGAGATGCCAAAGCAAAGCAGCATCCACGCAGAACCTGCCTGTATTGAAGCAGTTTTGGTTTATTGTCTCTCTAGAGTTCTTGGCTATTTTTACATCTGTAATGTAGGGCAGTGGTTCCCAACCAGTGTGCCGGGGCACACTGGTGTGCCATGGCAACATCCAAAGTGTGCTGTGAGCATCCCCGAGAGCTGGAGTTAAAGTTCCTTCCCTGCTCAGCCCAGCCACAGGGACTGTGCAGGGCTGGGAAAAGGCAGGGGTTAAAGTAAGGTGGAGGGCACCGAAACACAGTTCTGGGACCCCCTATTTTTAGGCAGGCAGCCTTCTGGCCCTCCTAAAAATAGAGGAAAGCATTGGCACGTGGTGTTCCAGGGGTTCCCCTAAAAATAGCAGGAGCAGCCCAAACGCAGCGTTTTGGTGGCTCCACTTTAGGCTCAGCCAGCAGAGAGGGGCAGGAGGCTGGGAGTGTGTGAATCTCCTCCTGCAGGGGAGAGCAACTTAAGTCAGGCAGCCTGAAAACAGCCCAGGTAAAGGCTTTGGGAGGGAGGGCTGCTGGGGTGTGTGTACAGCAGGTGTGTGTTTGTAGCAGAGGTAGGTGGGAGTGGATGTGTAGCAGACAGGGTGTAGCTGGGGTTGTGGGGTGTCTATTTGGTTGGGAGGGTGTGTAGCTGAAGGATGGGGTAGCTGTGGGGAGCATGTAGCTGGAGGCTAGAGGCCTAGTTCTGGGCCCTGCAGTGATGGGAGGATCCATCACAGGCAGCAGGGACTGGGGGATGAGAGGACGGGACCCACTGAGGTGGGAGGGAGCAGCAGTGGGGTGAGGATTTGCCCTGGGTGGCAGGGAGCCACTGTGGAGAATGGGGAAGTGGGTGCTGTGCCACGCTCCCCTGCCCTACCTTCTCACTCCCCAGTTCCCCCCAGCCCCCCACAAAGCTACTTTTGTTCTCCCTTTCTCTCTCCTCTCTTGCCACCCTTGGCTGCCCTTGTCTTCTTTTGCCACCCCTGCCCTGCTCTGCTCCCCACACTCACTCCTGCCACTGCACACAACTCCTGACCTCCCCTGTTTTGCTACCCCTGCTCTGCTACCCCACATAGGAGCATTTCCGAAACACTGTGGCATGACTCATGAATATTCATAAGTAATTTAAGTTAGTTTGAATATTCATGAGTGTTTTAATAGTGATGTGCCTTGAAAAATTTGAAGGTATCAAGGTGTGCCATGGCAGAGAAAAGGTTGGGAACCACTGATGTAGGGTATGAAGCTTCCAAGCAGACCTTGAATGGTCCTGGGAAATGTGTTAGTTTTGCAGAACAATCTTTATGCTAAACAATCTGCTGCACCTTGTATTTAACTGTGACACCTGAGTACGTTTCCTAGACTGGAAGAAAGTTTTTGAGCTACACAGAGCTCTATCTCTGTCCATCAGAGGCTGGTCCAGTAAAAGATATTATCTCACCCACCATGTCTCTCTGTAGGGAACATAAACTATCTTAGGTATTCAGACATAATTATAACATAAGCCCAGAGGGGGAGTGCTACAGTCAATATGTGGGAAATGGGAGTTGGACCATCTCAGGAACAATCACTGATTAGAGACATATTTACAAATATAAGTAGATTACTTGCCTTTTTAGCATGGGATTTTTCCACATTGGCTGGATCACTCTCTAGGTGGTTTAATGACACTGAGATATGATAAGTTATGGTATTTGCTGCTGGTGTCAGTGGTGAGAAGGCACTGCAATTTGCATTATGGAGCAATGTAGTTAGGTTGGGACATTCTCTGTGTAAAAGCTAAATGAATGGGGTTGTTGCAGTCTCTTCTGCTGGAATAATTGTTGCTGGGGAGAGGCTTTGATACTGGGTTAGAGCTTGACATTATTTTTCTGGCAACAGGTTTCTTTCACAGAACACACAGTTGTTGCCAGAGGCTGTTGAGGGCCAAAACTGTAACAGGGTTAAAAAAACCTAAATAAGTTCCTGGAAAATAGGTTCATCAACAATTATTAGCCAGAACAGGTAAAGATGCAAAACCATGCTCTGATGTGTCTAAACTCAGTTTGCCAAAACCTGGGAATGGGTGATGGGATACATCACTTGATTACCTGTTCTGTTTGTTCCCTCTGAAACACCTGGCATTGGGCACTATCAGAAGATTGGATACTGAGTTAGATGGCCCATTGGTCTGACCTAGTATAGCCATTCTTAGGTTCACTTGCAGGCCACCATAGTGAGACTGTACACTCAGCAGCTCCAATAGTCACATCAGTGTTGCTACTGCCAGTACCCCACAGTTGTAAATAATGAAGAATTAAATGTTGGCCAGCATGCTCTATCACAGAATGGTTAATTTCTTGCTGTAGACTATAGTGTCTTCTGTTGGGCTGTGGCTGAAGACCTTTTCTCTCTAAAGGGCTGCCCTAGCATCTCCACTGTTTAGTCACCTAACCAATGGCAGGAACAGCCTGCATTCTTTGTGAAAAAAATTTAAAAATAATTAAAGGAGCATGGATTTACCAACAGTCAGCATGGATTTACCAAGGGTAAATCATGCCTGACCAATCTCATTTCCTTCTATGATCAGATGACTGGTTTTCTGGATGCAGGAAGAACCGTTGATGTCATATACCTTGATTTTAGCAAGGCTTTTGATACAGTTTCCCACAGCATTCTCATTGGCAAATAAAGGAAGTATGGGTTGGCTAGATGGACTATAAGGTGGATAGAAAACTGGCTAGATCAACAGTTTCAGCGTGTAGGAATCAATGGTTCCATGTCTAGCTGGCAACCAGTCACAAATGGTGTGCCCCAGGGGTCGGTCCTGGGGCCGGTTCTGTTCAACATTTTCATCAATGATCTGGACAATGGAATAGACTGCACTCTCAGTAAGTTTGCAGATGACACAAAGCTGGGGGGGGGGGGACGGACCAGTAGACACGTTGGAGGGCAAGGACAGGATTCAGGGAGACCTAGATAAATTGGAACTGTGGGCCAATAGAAATCTTATGAGCTTCAATAAGGACAAGTGTAAAATCCTGCATGTGGGACGGAAAAACCCCATGCACTGCTACAGGCTGGGAAACATTCAGCTAAGTAGCAGCAGTGTAGAAAAGGACCTGGGGGTCATAGTGGATAGGAAGCTAGATATGAGTCAGCAGTGTGCTCTTGCTGCCAAAAAGGCCAATGGCATACTGGGCTGCATCAAACGAAGTGTTACCAGCAGATCAAGGGATGTGATCATTCCTCTCTATTCTGCACTGGTGAGGCCACATCTAGAATACTGTGTTCAGTTTTGGGCTCCCCACTACGAAAAGGACAGGGACATGCTAGAGAGAGTGCAGCGGAGGGCAACCAAAATGATTAAAGGGCTGGAGCACAAGCCCTACGAGGAAAGACTGAAAGCATTAGGCTTATTTAGTCTGCAGAAGAGAAGATTGAAGGGGGGTTTGATAGCAGCCTTCAACTACTTGAAGGGATGCTCTAAGGAAGATGGAGCTCGACTGTTCTTGGTAATAACAGAGGACAGAACGAGGAGCAATGGTCTCAAGTTGCGGTTAGGGAGGTCGAGGCTGGATATTAGAAAGAACTTTTTTATTAGGAGAGTGGTGAAGCCTTGGAATGAACTGCCGAGGGAGGTGGTGAAATCTCCATCTTTGGAGGTGTTTAAGGCCCGGCTGGACAAAACCATGACTGGGATGGTTTAGTGGGAGTGGTCCTGCCTCTAGCAGGGGGTTGGACTAGATGACCTATGAGGTCCCTTCCAACCCTATGATTTTATGGCTGTGTTCACACACAGGGGGTTATTGCAATATAAGTTGTTTTGAAACAACTTATATCGAAATAACACCTTATTTCGAAGTAACTTAAGCCGAATTAGCAGAAAGTTACTTCGAAATAAGGAAAAAGGTAGGAAACAAAATAGCAAGTTCACAGTGTGAACATGCTATTTCGCTTGGGGAGGGGGCTGCAGGCACTGTTGTTTCGAAACAAAAATGCTGTGTGAACACAGGCTATGATTCTATGATTTTAACACATTGCATTCAGGAGCTGAGCAAGATTTTTGAAAGGATTGTCTTAAAAATGTCTAAACAGATTATCCAAAATCCTATCAGGCATAATAAGATAGAACCTATTTCCACGACATAAGCCACCTACTAACTGATGGGGCAATGAAGAAATGCCCACTATGGGCAAAGTTTTCCATAATTGTGCACTAGGGGCTTTGTTGCACCTTACTCTACATTCATGGAGCTTTGGGTGATCCAATAAATTCCTGTGTTCTGACAAAACAGTAGAGGAATGGTCTGGTATGTCAGACAGAGCTGTAATGCGGTGTTTTGCTGCCTGGGGTGCGTTCTGATTGGAACGTGCCCCTTCCCATTAGTGGCGCTTAGAGCCAGTGCTGCAAAGCCACCCCTTTAATAGAGCGGCTCCATTGAGCTGCTCCGGGTGGCCCAGGGCTTTGCCCCATTGGCCCTGCCATAGTTATGGCTCTGATGCCACATGTGAGAGTGGAGGGTGGCTATGCAGTGTCTGGAGAGGCTGTTTGTTCGGTCTAGTGCAGGTGTGTCAAACATATGGTTCACAGGCCAAATGCAGCCTGTGAACCAATTCCATCTGGCCCATGACTGAGCTCCGCAGGACCAGACTCTCCCTACCAGAGAGAGTGTTCTCATATATACAGCATTCCACAATGCTGCGAGAGTGTCAGGCCTCGCGACAGAACAGAGCCCTGGGTACGTGAGACTGAGCTCTGCAAGACCACATTCTCTCCCTAACAGAGAGAGAGAAAGAGAGAGAGGTATCACAGAGCACAGTTTCACATACACAGCACTCTGCACTGCCACGAGAGTGCCTTAGTATTTCAATTTATGGTATGTATGGCCCACTTGAAGTATGTTTAAGTCAAATCCGGCTCACCATAGCAAATGAGTTCAAGACCCCTGATCTACTGTCTTCCTCTCCGTAAAGTGTACATGTGCATACCATTGCAACAGAGTAGGATTTTTTAGTCGTCTTTTTGAAAATCAATGCATAATTCCTATTCAGCATCTTTTTTTTTTTTTTTTAAACTTCATGAAGTTGATTTGGTGTTTTGTAGTAATTTCAAGTTCATGAAACGCATATCCAGCACTGTCTTAATTTAACATACAAACTCTGCCAGTTTTCTGTGAGCAAATCAGTTCTGATGTGGAAGTAATGGGCCGTATCATGCCTGCAAGTGAGAGCAATGACTTACGTTGATGTCACCCACTGGCTTTTCATGGAATTATTAATAAATCAGTAATTCTATCTGCAGTGATGTTGTGTGTGTGTGTGTATAAATATTTAATTTACCTCCAGGTGTCCACATTTTCACGATCTTTCCCTTAAACTTCTGATGTAGCACAGAGCTCTGAGAAGCTGCACAGTAAATGAAGTTATTATCCATGCTTTCTCTAGGGTGTGGAAGGTTACTAGATTTTTCCTTTTTTTCTTTTTTAATCTTTACACAATTTGGTTTTGGGGGCTTGGGACTTGGAAATCCAGGTTGGCAAACCACAACTTCTCCTGCCTGGAGGAATGATTTAAAAGATGGCTCTGTTTGACAGAGATCTCTCAAACATAGTGCATTGTTACTGTGACTAAGCAAAGACCTGTTGCTAGCTTCTGTTTTTAAATTAATGGCATTTGTGATATGAAGCCATTTCTCATGGTTCTCTGTTTAAAGGATGAACTATTTTGGTCCTCACTATAGACTTGCCCTTTCCAGCCAGAAGCTTTAATCATTTTAGTGTGCCAAGTATAACTAAGACTACTTCTCAAACTGGATTTACAAGTCAGGGATCAAGCAGTAAAGATGTGATGGATCCCACTTACAGTACTTGGTGGTTCCTTTCTTGAAAGTGGAGTATTTTTAAAAGAGTTTTATTCTGTGAAACATCCACATCTACTAAGTAAGTTAATTCTTTTTTGCACATTTCTTTTTCAGGAAATTGCAGCTTATTTAATAACATTTGAAAAGCATGAAGAATGGCTAACGACTTCCCCTAAAACAAGGTAACATCACTAATATTGCAGCTTGTGAAAATGAATATTGATTTATTTTCACTGATTTAGTTGACTTGCTAATCAATTCATTGGGCATAAAGTGAAAACTCCAAGTCACGCTTGATTGCTTGTGACACCAAAGTCTCATTAATTGACTTAATGAGCGTTTTATTGAATGAAATCAGATTGATTAAAAATAGACCACCAGCCATCTTGACAAGTAAAAGTTTTAAGCTGATGGTTTAACATTTAATTGTACCCTTTCACAGGTGAATGCATTTAAGAGGCTTTGTTGAGTAAAGGTTTTAAGCTATTTATCCTGACAGTGCTCCCTGCTGTCAATAATATGCTAGCAACACTAAAAATATATATATATATATCCTTTGGACTTTTGATGTTTAAAATGCAGACTCTACATTTGTTTGCATTTTGGCATGTTTCTTGCTGGGGTTAAGTGTTTGGCAGCAATGAGATCCCAAAAAGCCAAATTAACAGGCATGTTTTCAGTTTGTTAAGCAGTAAATGTCATGCATTCTTCTAACCACCATAAATGTTTAACTTCTGCATCTTTCTGGGAACTGATGCAGTAAATTAAAGACTGCAGATGTTTTCCTGTTGTGGAATCCTGATAATTTTATTATGTTAAGAGACGTGAAGTTACACTACTTGCAACTGACAACAAAAAATAGAAATTGTGCTTGCTGAGTGTGTGTAAAGTTCTGGTGTGTTAGCTAAAACCATAGTTTTCCTTTTTCTAAATTATAGCATCTTTCCCATTGACAATGAACAGAGCAAGAGTCTATTTAGTCAAAAAGAAGGTTTTGCTCAGTAGGACATGTCCTGAAGTTTTATATTTTTCTTGCTGTGTAACTGGGGGAAACCCAGTACCTTTTCTTATCTGTTCACAAAAAGTGTCTTGGGTCACCAATGTAAGAATATGTGTATATACTACTGTGTTATAATTCAGTCAAAGCCTGCTTCAAAATAATACAAAGAGCTCTAGTACCTTTTATAAGATGAGGCCAGAGTAACTGGAAATGAGGCCTTCCTACTTCTGGACTATGAATTTGAATGTGCTAACTATCACATGAATAGCAGAAAGACAATGGTTAATATAAAGAAGAGGGGGCTGTAAAGCCAGAGGTTGCCTTTTCAATCTTCCATTGGGCACGCCCCCAAGAAATGCAGATACAGAGAAGGGTACTAAAGACTCAGTGCAGGATAGATCCTTGATAGTTTGTTGCTTGGTTTGGCATCATATTTCTTTGTAATTAGCTGGGGCAGAAATTGTAGGAAGATACAAGAATGGTTATTGACCGTAACAAATAGTACAAATTAATTCACTGAATGTTTAATAGCTCACAAGTGAGGCGAAGATTTAGACAAAGGAGGATGGCAGAAGAGCAGTTAAGAATAGAGAAGGATGGATTTGTTTGGAAAGTTAGAAAACTGTTAAATTTAGGACACTTAGGGTCCTCTTGTATCAGGATTGAGAGGTGAGCTATTTCATATGCTATTGCTTTCACAAGTGGTGCCCTCAGTCCAAGAGACTCAAACGTATTAATAAACGGTGAGGTTAGTTCAACTTCCTTCTGCCAAGGATCTTTTAAGCGTACATGTCTCCTGCCAAGATGGGGATCTACACTTCATCACTAGTGACAGGAGCCTCTGTCCGCAATGTGTGGATTCTTCCACCTTTTTCTTGGGACTGTGTAAACAGTCTGATTTCAGAACAACAGGTAAAATGATTGCATTTGAAAAGGCTGTTTGCTGACTTGGGAGCTTGAGTTATAGAATTAACGCTAAAGGACTTCTCAGCAAACCTTTGCCAACTCGGCCTGTTGAGTGGTCAGAAAGCATGTTAAGTATAGACAGGAGATATATCTATATCTATATATCTATATCTATATCTATATCTATTTATAATAATATGTCTCATCCATGTGAGACATAGACGAGACATATATATTTGAATGGATGTGGAAAGTGAAGGCCAAAGTGGTCCCAGTGGTGGTAGGAGCACTCGGGGCTGTGACTCCTAAGCTGGGAGAGTGGCTCCAACAGATCCCAGGAACAACATCAGAGCTCTCTGTCCAGAAGGGTGCAGTGCTAGGAACAGCTAAGATACTGTGCAGAACCCTCAAACTCCCAGGCCTCTGGTAGAGGACCCAAGGTTGAAGAAGACACATACCACCCATAGGGGTGAGAGGGGAATTTTATATTTATATCTATATCTATATCA
Source organism: Podocnemis expansa (assembly GCA_007922195.1). NCBI lineage: Eukaryota > Metazoa > Chordata > Testudines > Podocnemididae > Podocnemis > Podocnemis expansa. The sequence goes on from ML681963.1 coordinate 21,183,082, forward strand.
CCATTAAATACATCAGAATATGCATGTGTTTGTAGAAGTATTCTAAGACTTTAAGGGTTTGTTTAGTTTGCTAGAGGCAATGAATGAAAATGATTTACCGTTAATATTACAATATCCTGCTCCTGTATATTTATACTTGAAAGCATAATGTCCCATGAGGGGGAAAGTTACAACGGTTGTTCAAGGACCTTCTTAAATTAGTTGTTGAGTTCATTTTGAATTTTTTTTAATATTGAAATTAATTGGTGCAGTTAAATGCTGAGTTCATACAAACAGGCCTCTTGGTATTAAGGAATTAATGACATCGATCCAGCACTGAACTGGAACATTCCCCATTCTTCGTTTGCTGCTGCAGGTGCTGCTAATTTCATTTTAGAAAATTAATAAAAATGAATTGCGCCACTGACATTTATAGAGTTTCTTAATAAAATGATATAGTGCAAGAAGAGAAATCACTATTACATGAATCATGGTAGTTGATGCTCATAGAGATGTTGGTATGTGAGTTTCAAGGAGGGGGATGACCCTTGTCTGTGCTGCTTTCTGATGGTTTAAGAATACAAATAGGCCTTACTGCATTCTAATTATAAAGAGGGCCTTTGAAGCTGAATATTTGTAATTCAGGAATGGTCTGCTGGAATGTTTCTCTAATGGGAGACAATAAAGTGGTCATATTAAATTTACAAGGAGATGGGGGCTGGGAATGGCTCTTCTTCAAAACTTGTTTTCCTTGCACAAAAGGTTGTCTATGTTTGATGTTTTCCCTACAAGAAGTGTGGAATGCAAGTTCCAGCATGTAGGTGGGGACATGTATGCATCCGAAAAAGAGTAACTTAGTGTCCTTTGCAGGTCCTCAGCTACGATATGTGATCTTCAGCATTGTATTTCCAGTATTTGCTAGTGAAAGGTCAGCAGTAGTATGTTGTGGACTCAGAGATCAGACCCTTTCTATAGCTGTTTCAAAGGAATGTTGTATGTGCACAGCGGAACGTGCAGAGATACTTTGGAAAATAAACAAGGAGTCCTATGGCACTTAAATAGTAACAAATTTATTTATTGTATGAGCTTTTTGGGAGGAAAATCCCACTTCATCAGACTCTTTGAAGATGGGGGAACTTGCAGAGCAGGAGGAAATAAATGCAGGGGAGTATAAGTCATGGGATCTGGGCACAAATCTGACATCAGAAATCACAACATTCTGAAACTAGTGCGTCAGCATTTCAATACTCCTGATCACTCTATTAACAATTTACTAATTGCTGTGCTCAGGCAAATGAATGACAGCTCAAGACTTGAAAGAGAAGCTGCAGAGCTCAAATTTATTGGCAAATTTGACTTGCTTCAGGGCTGAATAGGGACTTTGGAATTTTTTCCCATTATAACAGGTTATTTGACCTCAATTTCCTCTGTATGCTGCTCCCAACTATTTGAATCTTAATAACTGCTTTGATTTGCTGTTACAGTGTGACCCGATCCCATGACTTATGCTTCCCTGCATTTCTTTCCTTCCATTCTGTAAGTTCCCCCATCTTCTGAGCATCTGATAAAGTGGGATTTTCTCCCATGGAAGCTCATTCAATAGATAAATTTGTTAGTCTTTAAGTTCCACAGGACTCCTTGTTTGTTTTGCTGACCTAGACTAAAACAGCTGCCCTTTTGGAATTTGGAAAATAAGCATAACTGATTTAGGAAGGTTCAGTGCTGCTTTGTCTCCCCTTTCCTCTTCACTGGGTAGCACAGCTCTGTTTGTGACACTAGAATGAATGATGTGTGTATAATGGAAACCTAACGCTCCTTTCAGGGCTGAGTTGTCTGCTGTGACTGAAATGTGTTGAAGGAGGCTTGGCCTGGCAAGAAATCAGGTCTTAAAAATTTGGAAATAATTCTACTGCACTGTCTAATGTATAGGATGGCAGAAGAGGCCTAAGAGTTTAAGGGAGTATCTGTATGAGTGTACTTTCAACATGGTTAATATTTTACATTAATAATTCAGTTAGTTTATTTATAATAGTGTTAAAATTAAATTAAACAATTGAGTTCCAGTGTTTACCAAAAAAAGGTGCAGCATGGATGTCCTAATGTCTGTCTCTGTCTCTATAACCTGTAGTTAAGAAAATGCTTTATCCAGATCTATTAAGAGAATTATAATGACTCAAGAGTGACAAATACACTGTATTGTTTTGAATGTACGAATCTATGAATTTCACAAATCTTCTGATGAAGTGACTTTGTAATGTTCAACAAAGATTAAATGGCAGGGCCAGCACTGTAATACTTACTTTGTCGAACTAGGACTGCTACTTTTATAAAATATGTTAATAAAAATACTGGAGATTATTATAACTAATTATTTGAAAATAAACAATGTATCAACATAAATTAACAAAGTATGTTGTGTGATGCAGTAACCTTGATGTTTTCTTGTAATCATATTTGCTTGCTTACTTGTTAATTTGCCTACTAATCCACAATGGGTCTTCTAGTCATTAGTGAGAATTAATAAAGTTCTACTGTAATGTAGGACTAATAAAATCTTTGATGCTTCTAGATTTAAATGCAAATCATGAAAAATTACTAAACATTCCCATAGGAAGTAGAATAAAATTATTATTTTCATTGTGAAGACATCCTGGTTTTCAGTGGCGCAATGAACTTTCCGGACAGAATCTTGCTATATAGAGACATCTACTTTACTAATTTTCTTCTTCGATGCATTCAATAAATACTGATTTTCTTTTAGTACTTTTTGTTTTCAAAGCTCTTGAATAACTTTAATCCTCACAACATCACCAGATTAAAAGTCTCCCACATCCCTGGTGAGTGCCCTAATTCCTGGGCTATTGGCTATTCTGGGAGTAAGTGTGCCTGATGTTGATCAGGAATCCCATGTTGGACCAGCAAAACCTTCCCACGGAAAAGTTTGTCAGAACCAGTAACTCTGCTTGATTTGGAGGAGAAACTAGAACCTGGGTCTGATACTCCAGGTAAATGCCCCTACCCCAGACCATACAAATGAGTTTGTCTCCCGTTGTTGCCAAATGCATATCTAATTTGTTATACAAAGTGGACCAGCTTCACTGGGGACTGGTGGAAGAGTGTGTGACTGGCTGAGACTATAGCCTTGCTGACACGGGACTTGTGTGTGTGATATGGAAGACTGAAGTTCAAGTTCTTGCTCTGTCTAGCGCATCCTGGCAAGCTGAATATACATCTCTCACATCATAGGTGAAAGCCCCGATCACGGGGCTGTTGGCTACTCTCAGGTGGTCTCTTTCTCTTGTTCTCTGATTTTGACCAAAAATTTAATCTTCAGGCTAACAGTTTTGTTTGAACTGATGGGATTCCATGAATTTTTTTCCCCCATTTCTTGGTGGGGGGGGAAGTAGTTGGTTCAAAAGTCCCAAGAGCTCATTATTATCTGCATTCCTCACATGAAAAACTGAGACACAAAGAGATTAAGTGACTTACCACACAGGCTAAAACCAAGAGGAGGCTAGCAGAGTTGGAGTTAGAAATCAGGAGTTCCAGACACATCAGACTGTCAGAGCTGGCTGTTCTGTCCATGAGATCACACTGTTTCTCTAAAAAGACTGCAATTTGATTATTAAGAATTAAGTAGTGGCTCTTCTTGTGACTGATAAAGATTTTAATCTCTACATCTGTGCTTTGACACTGGTTACTTATCTTTTTCATACTACATTTTATTGCATTATGATAACCACTGTTTCTTTGCTTGGTGATCTTACTACTTTTATAATATGAAAAATCAATAGAAGTGTTTAGGTAAGAATTCTTTTTTTTTGTTTTGTTTTGTTTTGTTTAAACTTACAGGAAGAGGTTTGTGGGAATCCTGGTATTTCAGATTGGTTTTTAACTCAGATTTTTAAGTTCTAGATGTTTTCAGAATTTGAAAATAGTACACAGACTTTTCAGTACAACTGTATAAACTACAGATACCTCAAGAAACTGTAGCTCTGACTTTTCTACCTCTTGTGAACAAAGTCAACCCATGAACAAGCCTTAGTTGGCACATCACTGTGCACGTCGTAGTGGACTGTGGTCCCATAAATTAGGGAAATCTAGAACCTTATGATGGAACCAGAGTTGTTGGACAGGTGAGGACTGCAGAGAGGGTTGATTTCAGATGGACAAATTTTAATTGCCAGTAATACTTGCTTTTCAATTGCTTTATCATTATAAGAATCAATTGCGGGGTAGTGGATAATAGGAATTGAAAAGTATTATATTTTATTTTCAAGCACAAAAGGAAAGACTTGTGGTAATCTGTGTTCAAATCCTCTGTGCAACTCCAGAAGTCAGCATCAACAATGGCCATAAAATCTAGGATACGTCGACAAATTTAAGCCAAGGTATTAAAAAGGGCTACAGTGATAAACCAGGTGATATAGAATGAAATTGCAGCCATTCTAGCACAATCCAGTATTGGGATCTTGCACATATCTTCTTACTTTAACCAAATTAAAGCTCCTTTAATTCTGAGTGAAAGTGTCCACACACAGGTTTAATGCAATTTGATGAATTCACTTTAAATTCACACCTTTAGTTAATTTGGGTAACTTTTCCTCTGTCCCTGTGTAATGAAGTCCTTTAATAAACAAATTCTTCAAATATTGGGTGCAAAGGAAGGGGGAAGGGTTAAGACTAATTGTAGAAAAACGTACACCAACTTCTATTGGCTGCAAAACTTTCTTTTGGAGTACAAGTTCCAAAGAAGTTGCCGCGTTATTCTAGTTCAGCAAAACAAACAAACACAAGGAGTTCTGTGGCACTTAAAGACTAATAAATTTATTTAGTGCATGAGCTTTCGTGGGAGAAAATCCCACTTCATCAGACTCTTTGAGGATATCCTAGTTCCTAGTGGCCATGTCAGCAAAACAAACAAAAAGTATGTTGGCACTCTTATAGACTAACAAATCTATTTATCAGGTGAGCTTTTGTGGGAGAAAATCCCACTTTGTCAGATGCTTGTTAGTCTTTCAGTGCCACAAGACTCCTTGCTTGTTTTGGGAATACAGTCACTGTTCTAACAGTGATGTATGATCTTTCTACTATGCCGTATTAGGGCCCTGCTGTGCAGCTCATATCATATGGTCACAGACCAGTTACATAATGTAGTGTTGAGTATTTTGTTAATATGTTTTGGAAATTCTTGTTATGACAGAAAATCTACACCCATTGGGGAAGTCTCAGACTTACCTGAATAGCTCCACATTCCAATTCCAAGTGTTTGCTTTGACATCCGAGAATAGGCCATTGTAGGAAAAGCCCCAAATTAACTTCTGAGCCAGTTTAAAAGATCTGGCAAAGTTTGTTTTTCAGAGGACACAAATTATACTTGGCCATATCACTTTTGCAAGAGAAGGGAGAAAGAACATTTGATTTAAGCAGGCAGGCTGCTGAAACTCAGAACTAATCCAAGCAAGATTTTCATATTTGGTCATCTGAGTCAAAACTGGGCCCAGGAATTGTTCAGCTCTACAGTCTGATCTTCTTTAGCAGCTCTAACCCCAAGTCTTATTGAGCTTGGCAGTGATTATATACAAGTTCATGTGAGAAGGAGCTTTCATTTAAATATCTGTTTACCCCTGAGTATGGTACACAAACCAGCTTCCTCACTGGTCAGTGCTTGCCTTAATAATCTGCCTCTTTTGAAGAGCCTCTTTCTACTTCTCTCTAAGTACTTAAACTCCTAGAATGCAAAGCATGACTTGATGACTGAAGATGAGAAGGAGAAGGCCTTAGATGAACAGCAGGTTGTTCCTGAATTAAAGGCACTTCCTTTTGCCATCTCTGCTGACTATAATCTTGAGAACTTCCCTTGTTGCGAATATGGGAACCCTGAAGGAAATGTCTGTTGTGGAGTTTGCATTGATGGGTAGTTGTGTTTTTTTTTTTTGTTTTTGTTTTTGTTTTTCCAGCATCACTCACAATCCTGTTACTGAAGGAGATCTCACTAAATGGTTGGTTACTCACCAGTAACTGCCCTTCTTTGAGATGGGCTGCTCACGTACATTCGGTTACAGGTGTCTACGTGCTGCAGTGCACGGTAGCTCGGAAAGTCTTTAGCGTTAGCCTGTCAGGTCAGGGTGCACGGCCAACTCCCCCTCCACGCTGCGACCGCAGCTATATAGGTGACCGTGACCCTAACCCTCCCAGTCCCATATACCTTCGCCAACTCCGTTAGCGGGGACGGTGGGAGGGACCTGAATGTATGTGAGCAGCCCATCTCGAAGGATGGTTATGGTGAGCAACCAACCATTCTCCTTCGAGCGCTGCTCACATTGTTCAGTTACAAGTGACTGCTAGCCATACCCAAGGATGGTAGGAGGAGTTACAGTCTACTCACACTGACTACAGCTCTGCCCACAGTGGCATCATCTCTTGCCTGTTGGGCAATGGCGTAGTGCGTCGTGAAGGTATGTATCGACGACCACGTAGCAGCCCTGCAAGATCTCTTGGATCGGGACCTTAGCGAGGAAGGCCGTGGAAGATGCCTGAGCTCTGGTGGAGTGGGCTCTCACAGTCTCTGGAAGAGGCATGTTTGACCTTCCGTAGCAGTCTTTAATGCAGTTCACAATCCATTTGGAGATGCACTGGGAGGATACTGGAGAGCCTTTCATGCGTTCCGCGACCGCCACAAACAGTTGGGAGGTCTTGCGGAAAGATTGTGTGTGCTCAATATAGATTAGGAGCGCTCTCCTCACATCCAGGGTGTGCCACCATCTCTGGTTTTCTGTCACCTGAGGGTCTGGATAGAAGACCGGCAGGCAGATCTCTTGATTCATGTGGAAGGGAGTGGCAACCTTGGACAAAAACGAGGGGTGGTGATGCTGGACCACCTTGTTTGGGAAGAAAATTGTATATGGGGGTGCAGAGGATAGGGCTTGTAGCTCTGAAACCCTTCTGGACAAGGTAACAGCCATCAGGAAAGCCACCTTCCAGGACAGCATGAGCAGGGTGGCTGAGTCTAAGGGCTCATAAGGTGGTTCTTTCAGAGCCCACAGCACAACATTCAAATCCCACTGTGGGGTGGTGTTATGGATGTGGGAAAAAAAGTCTTTCCACTCCTTTCAGGAATCTATGGCAGATGGGGTGTGAAAAGAGTGGAGCCCCATCTACTCTTTGGTGAAAGGCCAAGATTGCTGCCAGATAGACTTTCAGTGAGGACAGGGATAGGCTTTTCTCTCTTAGGTCAAGAAGGTAATCTAAAGTTGCCTAAATTGGTGCGGAAGTAGGGTCTATGTCTTTATCATGGCACCAAGTGGAGAAGTGATTCCATTTTGCCATGTAGGTGGACCTGGTGGAGAGTTTTCTGCTACCAACCAGGACCTTTTTAACCCTATCCGAGCAGCGTCTCTCTTGCTCGCTGAGCTAGAGAGCATCCAGGCTGTCAGGTGCAGGAGGCCCAGGTTTGGGTGCCGAAGGCATCCCGAGTCCTGTGTCAGAAGATCCGCCCACCATCAGAGGCGGAGCGGGGTCCTCACTGACATGTCTTGATGGAGAGGGAACCAGTGTTGTCTGGGCCAGTCTGGGGCTATCAGGATGATGAGTGCCTCATCCGCGAGGACCTTCAGGAGCATTCTGTGAATCAGGAGAATTGGCGGGAAGGCATATATTAAGGCTCCCGACCAATTGAGGAGGAAGGCATCGCTGAGAGAACCTTTCTCCTGACCTCCGAGGTAGCAGAACCGGGGGAATTTGCGGTTCTACGCCGTGGCAAAGAGGTCGATCTCAGGGGTTCCCCAGCTGGTTGTCAGCAGGGAGAATACCTCATTGTGGAGGGCCACTCGTGATTCGCCAGGGGCTTTCTGCTGGGTGAATCCGCTATGCTGTTGTTCACCCTGGGGAGATGGGTGGCAGTTGGCGTGAAGTGATGGTCTATCACTAGTTGCCAAAGCTTGGTTGCTTCCTCGCACAGGGCCAAGGAGCGGACTCCCCCTTGATGGTTCGTCTAGAACATGGCCGTGTGTTGTCTGAAAGGATTTGGACCACCCTGCCCTGGATCTGGTCTAGGAATGTCATGCAGGCCAGTCTGATGGCCCTGAGCTCCTTCACATTTATATGGAGGAGGCTGTCCTTGGGTTTCCAGTCACCTTGCGTGGAGAGGCCCTGGACAGGTGGGCAACACATCCTGAGTCGGAGGCATCCGTTATCAGGGTCCCTGAGGGCTTGGATGCCCTAAATGGAATTTCCCCCATCGTGAAGTCGGGGTCCCTCCCTATTTGGAGGGACTGCAGGGCATACTGGGGTACCGAGATTACCTTGTGTAGGTGGTCCCTTTCTGGTCAGAAGCTTGTGGCGAACCAGAGCTGGAATGGTTGCATCCACAGGTGGGCTGTTCGGATTACCGATGTGGCCACTGCCATGTGCCCAAGGAGCTGCATGCATCTGCGCGCTATGGTCAGCCTGGGCACCTGGAGCTCCGTGATGATGGTGCAGATGGACTGAAATCTTGAGAGGGGCGAGGATGCGGTGTCTTGCCGGGCATTTAAGTGTGCCCCAGTGAACTCTATGTCCTGAGTGGGGCAAAGCTTGGACTTCTCCAAGTTTATGCGGAAGCCCAGGAACTCGCACAGGTTCATTACCATGTCAACATGGTTTTATACTTGTCGACTTGACTTGCCCACTCTGAGGCAGTCGTCCAGGTAGGGGTAGATTCTTACACCCCTCCTGCATAGGAACACTGTGACTGGTGCAACACACTTTGTGAACACCCTGGGGGCTAGCGATAACCCAAAGGGGTGGGCGGTGAACTGGTAATGGCGTTGTGCCACTACAAACCTGAGAAACCACCTGTGGTAGGGCTGAATGGCTATGTGGAAGTAGGCGTCTTTTAGGTCGAGGGCTGCGAACCGTGCTTCTGGGGACAGGGAGGGGATGATCTGTGGTAGAGAGACCATGCAGAATTTTATTTTCTTTATGTTTTTGTTGAGTGCTCTGAGATCTAGAATGGGTCATAGGTCCCGGTTGGGTTTGGGGACCAGGAAGTAGTGGGAATAGAACCCTCTGCTGCGTTCTGTCTTGGGAAACTTTTTGATGGCTCCGAGGGAGAGTAACTTCTGGCATTTGACCTTGAGGTTGCCTAGCAGATCTGGGTTCTCTGGGGTTATGGGAGGGGGTGGCTTTCTGTCCCGGGGGGTTGAGAGGAACTGGAAGCGGTATCCTCTGGCCACTGTGTTGAGGACCCACTGGTCTGACGTGACCTGGGTCCATTGTGGAGCGAAGTGGCAGATGTGTTGGGAGGAGAACAGGGGTTGTGGAGAGCTGCCCTCTGGGGGACCATCAAAAACACTGTTTTCGGGCCGACAAATGGTCTGACCCCTGTCTGCACCATCCCGACTGGGAGGCGCCCAGCTTACTCCCTTTACCTGATCGGCCTTTGTCCTTGTCCAGGTCCCCGAGGTGGTGCTTGGGAAACTGGAGAGATCTCGGAAACTGGGTCTGCAGTTGCAGCTGTTGTTTCAGTTGCTGTAACTGCTGTTGTAGCTGGTGCTACCTCGAGGAGCACCTAACAGGTTGAGGGGTGTAGATCCTGAGGGATCTCAGTGTAGCCCTTGAGTCCTTCATACCATGCAGCTTCGCGTCTGTGGGAGGTGTAAAGGGGTTGGGACCTTCGAAGGGAAGATCCTGGATAATCTGTTGCATGTGCATGGAGAGACCGGAGCTCTGGAGCCAGGCCAAATGGCGGATCACTACTGCCGATGCCATTATACGTGCTGCTGTGTCCACAGCATCCCAAGTTGCCGTGAGCGCATCCCTGGACGTTCTCTCTTTTGTCCAGCGTTGCCTCGAAGTCTCTCAGGCGATCCTTGGAGATGGCTAAGCGGATGTTTCGTAGCGCTTCCCACAGGTTGAAGGTGTAACGCATCATCAAGGCTGAATGATTTGAGATGTGCAGCTGGAGGGCAGCAGAGGAGTAAACTTTCCTGCCGAGCAGGTCAAGCCTCCTCCCCTCTCTGTTCTTGGGCATGGTGCTAGGTTGACCTTGTCTCTCCCTTTTGGTTAACTGCGTCGATCACCAGGGATTCTGGGGCCGGGTGATGAAAGAGGAAGGGGAATCCTTCTGGGGAGACAGAGTATTTCTTATCTGCTACTTTGGACACTGCAGGATTGAGGAAGGCATTTGCCAATGTTCCTGGACGATGCGGAACACCCTGGCATGCAAGGGGATTGTGACCTTAGCCGGCGGGGCTCTACGGCATGCGTCGAAGAGAGAATCATCTTCCACTTGGGTCACCCATAGCTTGAGCTTCAGGTTCGCCGCCATGTGGCGGAGAAGGTCCTGCTCGACGCAAGGATCCCTTTCTTGGTCGGCAGACCTATCGATTAGGCACTCGTTGGGTGACGAAGATGATGGGGCCCTTGATCTACTTTGTTGTGTAGAATCAGGGTCTGGTTTGTCATCGGAGAAATCTGAAGACTCCGGTGCTGGCGAGTGGGCGTAGCGGAAAGATGCATCGTCTGCCATCGCGTTCAGCCAGTCGAGGGTCCACTCATTGTGTGGAGACCTTGACAGTGGCAAAGGTGTCATGAGGGGAGCAGGTACCTCCCCTGACAGGTGCCTTCCCCTTGAGCCCACTGACACAGAACTTTTCTGGGCCCGCTTTCTCAGGCGCTCCTTCTGAGGAGGAAGAAAGGGGTCTTCTGAGGACTATCTGGATGACCTCCCTCCCCCCGATAGCCAGCAGTCCAGTACCAAATGTTCCTCGGAGGTGCAATGAGGCGGGGCCGTAGAACTTGGGCCCGGTACCGGGTTTGACGGTGCCAGGTCGGAGAGGGGTGAAGAGGTACCGCGATGGTACTGGTATCGGTGTAGGCGTTGCCGGTGCCTAGTCCGACGGTACCAGAAGTGGCGGCACCAGAAGTGGCATTATCGGCAACGATGCCATGTCCAGCGGCACCAGGCTTGACGGCAGTGCCAGACTTGTGGGCGGTGCCGTATCCAGCGGTGCCGAGGGAGGTGGTGCCGCTGTGGCCTGTTTCTTCTTGTTCTGCACCAAAGCCAGGTTTAAATGCCCTTGGTGAGCCAGTGCCTGAACCGGGGCCCTAGCCGGGGCGGCTGGAAGGCTACCGGGAGACCGGTGAGGTCGGTGCTGAGGAGGTACCATAGAGGGCCGAGATTTTGAGCCCGGTACCGGAGATCAGCGAGGATCTTAAGCCTGGGCCAATCGACGATCCGGCTGAGCACTGGTGGCTTGGCCGCTTTCGAGCGGAGTGGCTCTGGTCCCCGAAATTAGGCAGAGGCAACGGTCCCTTTCCAGCCAAGTCCTCCACTGAAAGGTGAGACTTACCCAAACAAGCGAGGCATTTCTCATGCGGGCCATCCATCGAGAAAGCCTTGCAGCATCTGAAACACGGCTTGAAACCTGGCATTTCAAGTTTCGCGTGAAAGATGGGCCCTTGCCTTTTGCAAGATAACGCCAGTGGTGTCGCTGGCATTGGGCACTCCAGGGCATGTGCCCCGGGTCCCAACGCCAGTGCCCTGGATCTCCGGCCCAATCGGGCTGGGGATCTGAGGCCCGAACCCCGGCGGGCCGCAGCTGCAACGACCGCATCTACGGCCAGGGATCTGGGGCCTTGTTGGCTGCCCGTCAGTCCCTGCTCCCTGGCCGGGGGAGGCCGTGCTGCTGCCGGCAGCTAGGCTGTGGCGTGGCACGGCCCGGCCTGGCCAGAAGCTGATGCTGGAGGCCGGGCATGCGGCTGCAGCCCCAGATCCCAGGACGGGGACAGGGCTGTTGTGGCCGTGGCTACCGGCGGCCAGGCCCCGGATCCCCAGTGGGCGACAGGGCCGCTTCAGCCATGGGCGGCCGGCTGGGCCCTGGATCCCTGGCTGGGGACGGGGTTGCCGCGGCCACCGGCGGCTGGGATCTGGGGCCCAGCTGGCCGCCCACGGTGGCCCCATCCCCTGTTGGGGATCCAGGGCCTGGCCATGGCCGCGGCAGCCCCGTCCCCAGCCGGGGATCCAGGGCTGCAGCCGCAGGCCCAGCCTCCAGCGGCCGCTTTGGGCCGGGCTGGGCTGTGCCGTGCCGCACCGCGGCCTAGCTGCTGGTGGCGGCGCAGCCTCTCCCTCATCTTATCCCGGGCCAGGGGTTGTGGCCTTCTGGCTGGGGGCGGGGCCTGCCCTCTGGGGGCGGGGGCTGGGCCCGTGCCCCGGGTCTCTCCTCGCCCCAGCGACGCCCCTGGATAATGCTGACCCAAACTGACGCTGATGGTGAAAAAAGGAACTGGGAAGGTCAGGGTCACAGTCACCTATATAGCCGCGGCTGCAGCGTGGAGAGGGCGTTGGCCGTGTGCCCTGACCAGACAGGCTAATGCTGAAGACTTTCTGAGCTGCCATGCGCTGTGGCACGTAGACACCTGTAACTGAATGATGTGAGCAGCACTCGAAGGAAAGGGTTTTTCACTGGCATGTTAGCAAGGTAGGTAGAGAGTTGAGTCATTTCCAGGAACCCCTGGGTCACACTACAGATTTTCTTGTTAGCTAGTGCCAGCTTCATTGTAGTGATTGCAAAGATATAGCAGACCTCAAACTGCAATTCTAGGGAAACAGGCCCTGATTTCTATATCTGAGCACCTTTTAGAAGATGTGCATGTCCTGTTTTGGACCCTTCAATGAACATTGGAGGCACTGAGAAAAGCCACTTCCAAGCCTAAGTTCCCATACCAGTTCTCCATGTGGGAACTGAATGTTCTGTTAAAGTCCTGTAAGTTGGAAAGTTGCTTCTTCCCATCATTTTTTGCCCTTTTTGTGTGACCTCTTTCCATTTCAAGTCTTATTTTTATTAGTACTGCACATTGATAGTCTGATACTGGGATGTGAGCACTGTTTCCCTCTAAGACGCGCAGCAGTGCGGCCGCTTGCTTAAAAAAATCCTGCCGCGCAGGATTTTCCTGCCCCCGTGCACGGGGCAGTTCAGGGTGGCAGCGTGGCCAAGAGGAGACGCACCGGAGTGCTGTGTCCGGGCACAAGCCTCAGCCCAGCCCCTCGGCCGGAGGAAGGGAGGGTCTGCAGGCTTGGGTCAGCCCTGCCACTCCTCCCTCCCCTCCCCTCCCCTCCCCTGAGCCTGTGGAGGCTCCGCCTCTTCCAGCTGGGGTCTGCCCGTTGGCATGGCCAGCCCCAGCCTCCAGCCCGGGCTCGTCCTTGCCGGCCAGCACCGTGGCCTCCTGCCCCCTGCCCAGCTCTTTGGCCAGTGAAGAGGGCTGGGGGGAGGGGTTGGGTTGGTCAGGCAGCTGGCACGGAAAGCGTGGGGGCAGGGAGGGTGTATGGGGAGGGTGGAGAAGGGGTCAGGATGGTGGGCTGGGGAGGGCTTGGGGGGGCTGAAATAGAAGATGGGGAGCTGGGGGGTGGGGTTTAGGAGGGCTGGAATGGGGGCAGGGAGCTTAGGGAGTCGGAATTGGGGCAGTTCTTCAGCTTTTTAAACGAGGCATGGCAAAGAGTAAGTGCCATTCATATCCTGAAGTTTGAAACTCCTCAAGTGGGAAACAGGGAGTGCATAGTGCCAAAATGTCCCTTCTGTAACTAGATAAAGCTGTGGAGGTTAAAAATCTAAAAATCAGTTGTATATTTCCTGAAAGCTAGTGTGGATGTTACTTAAGTGGAGTGACTGAACAGTGAGAGTGTTTGAGCATGCTAACCCCCTGCTTTCAAAGAACCTGGAACATGTTTTCTCCAGAATCCTGTAAATTACAACAATTCATTACAAAACAAACAAGGAGTCTTGTGGTACTTAAAGACTAACAAATATATTGATTGCATGAGCTTTCATGGGAGAAAACCCCATTTCATCAGATGCTTTGAAGAACAATTCACAGAAATCTTAGAGATGTAATGGAGATATCAGATAAGTGCTTGTTTTAAATATAGTAACAGCCAAAAGACTGGGAATCAAAGGAGCCATGAGATTATTCTCTTCACTATGCACCCTAATCTGTCCATCAGAAGAAACCATAATGCATTAAAGGGGTGTGGTATTTTGGTAGAGATTTTCTCTTAAATTGAAATATAGCCCCAAAATGATGGGGCAGGTAAAGATACAAGGGACTGAAAATAGGCTTTTAAGAAATACTGTAGCCTTATCTTAAAGCAGCTAGAAGCCCATTGTTTTGGTTTCAGCTGTGTTTAGCATCCTTCTTGTAGCAGCATTTTCCTGAAAAGAGATGACTGGAATCTTTTTTTGATTTTTTAAAATTTCAATAGAATTTACCCCTCTGGGACCATCAAGACATCTTAAATGCTGCCAATTTCCAAAGGGGTAGCCATGTTAGTCCATTCCAGGAAAACAAAACAAAACAAGGAGTCTCCCACAAAAGCTCATGCGAAAAATAAATCTTAGTCTTTAAGTGCCACACGACTCCTTGTGTATCTTAAATGCTGTCAGTGATAATTAGCTGGCTTCCGTGTGAACTGTAACTCTGCATGTAGAACACAGGAGATGAGGGTATTAGGCAGAATTGTGACACCTAGGATCCTGATTGAATATAACTTTGGTCTTGGGTTGTTTGAAAGCCATGGATTAGTTTCTTTTGATTGTATAGCAATTTGGGTAAATTTTAAATAAATTGGGTGATTTTAGTAATAAAAAGCTTTAAATAGTTTATATTAATTTTTCATTGGTCTAGATTTTTCAATAATTTTTGTTGCACGAGTTTGCACACAAATTTTATTCAGAAAAAGTTTTGCACACGGGTTGAAAATTTTGCACTCAAGCCGCCAAACCTTAGAGCGAACATTGGATGTGAGTTGCAGAATGGTGAGAGGACTGGCTCAGAGACAATTCAGAACATTTGTAGTATGGCTCTGGTACTCACAAAATAATAACTGAGGGCTTTTAAAAGCATTTCTTTATAAACTGTTGGCATTGTGGTGAGCTGTACTCAGCACTAGGAGGTGGGGGGAAGAGGGCAAAATCCCAGCTGGAGAGTCTCAGCCAGAAAGGTGGTGTCTGGCGTTTCTAAGCAATGAGAGTTGGCAGTGATTAATATTTCTGAAACTGAAAATGTTCAGTTACAATGTACTCTTACAAATCAATAGCAATTTACATACTGTGTCACTATCTATTTGTGGTAATTTAGTTTTACTTCTGCTACCTGCTGGTTTATTTTTAGCATTTTAATTTCCCTCTGCTGAGATAGGAAAACAAGCAAAGCTTTTCATTTAACAGACAAGGACGGTAGAATGCGTTGTGTTTCCTATTGATAAATTCTGACCTGATAAATCACAAAGTTTGCAAGGCTCCATTCATAAAAATAACAAAATGAGGCCTAGTCTGGTTGGTAGTGTTGGAAATGGAGAATGCGCATGCTTGTGTACATGTACACTCTTTCACACACAAATGATTTATCATTTTCTACCGTTCAGAAGTAGATGAAGGCTGGATTTTTATTTCATACTTTTATATAGCGCGCACGGAGCTGTACAAAGAACATGGAGGCACAATCCTTGTCCTTAAGTGCCTGTAATCCAAAAGTATAATTCCAGGGTTTATGTGGGATTTAAGTAGTGCACTGACCCCTTGCCAGGCTTTCAGTTTTACTTGATGAAAGAGACCCAGTGCAGGGACATACAACATGGAATAGGAGAGGGATTCTTATGCCAAATGGCATTTTTGGAGGGCAAGCAGGAATAAAAGAGCTTTGGGGAGGTTTATGAAGGAGGTTACAGAGGAAATGTGAAATTGAGGCTCAGTGAGGGCATTCAGGCACAGGGCACTCTATGGGAAAAGGCCTGAAAGTGATTGTAGGACAGGGATACAGTAGGGTCTGAGGGTCTGAATGAGAAATGGTCTTTGAAGTGAATAATTGCCATCCCACGTGTATGAGCTGTCCTGAGACACCACAATCCATGATCAAACAAAGTCCCTGATCTGTCTATCTGTGTTTCACACTGCATGGATTACAGTTACTCAAGGTTGAAAGGTGAGGGTCCATCACTGGTATGAGGGGCTGTGCATTTTGGTTGGAGAATGACCAAGGTGTTGATTGGGTCAGAAATGTTTTGGTTTTGCACAATTTATTGGGGCTTTCTGAGGGGTTGTGCTAATGTTGATCCTTGAGTTTATTTGATGGGATGGCAAGCCAGCCTTATGAAGGAAATCAAGCCAAAGCCCTAAAAATCCTCAGCCACAAAGAAGTGGGAAAATAAATAGCTCTGCTTCCTGGATTATTCAAATGAGAATCTCAGAAGGCTCTAATGATTCTCCTTGAGTGTCTCTAGTGACTCCAGTAGCCATAGGAAGCCATGTGGATTGCTGTATAGAGACAGGTTTGGGATCTTGTCATGATCTAGAATCAGTTATTGTTTCTCTTTTTTGTTTACACCAAGTGATTTTGCAGACTCTGGAGCTTTCAGGTTTTCTCTGAAATTCAATGAAAGTCAAAGATGGGCTTGTACCTATGCTGATTTGAAAGGTCTTAGCCCAGGGTAAGATTTAGAGGTGGTAAGACAGGACACTTAAATAAAATTTCCTTTTCTACAGTACTGCCTATGGGAACTTAAAAGTACAAAGAAAAGCAAGTGCATTGTTCTCTATTGAGAATGAGGGCATCATGGTGAAGTATCAGCTGTTCTGCACTGGGTGGGTGACAAAGGACCTGAGCACTACATGGGCTTGAAGGAGTTGGGGTGAAGGAGGCTCCTGAACATAGGCCAAATGGACTGCTAGCCTAAAGTGATACTAGATTCTCCAAGCAGAAGGGTTCTGCTATCTCTTTCACTTTCCAGTACAGCCTAGGGACAGAGTGGCAGAGAAAGGGCACACTGGACTTCTGAAGGATTGTGGTTAGCAGATGCTGCTGCATTGCACATGTTCACGCAAGGAAATCTTGCAGTCCTTTCTCAGGCAAAACTCTCAGAAGCCTTATGTGTTATCCTAGCAATAGTTTTTTACTGCAAATAAGTAAGAGGAAGAACAGTGTATTTAAGAAAACAGCCACTAGATCCTTAAAAATTGAGACAAGGTTAAATTTTAAAATTTAACCTTATCGTTGGAAACTAGGGAAATCCAGCGTTAAGGAAGAACCTCAACTCTAACTTCACAGACAACATTAATTCTTCTTCAAGCACTGCTTGGATGCATTCAGTAATAGGTGTCTCCGTGCTGGAGCGCCGGATTGGTCAGAAAACTTTTGTCCCAGCCTGTCAGGAGAGGGTAAGTGGCCTCCGCCTCTTGTGCCATCCGCAGCTATATATACAGCCGCCTCCTGACCCCTCCTTAGTTTCATTTCTTCTGCCTTGTGCATCGGATCTGGAACATCCGTTCCTTGCAAATGCAAGCAGCCTGTCTTTTCATAAGCTTTTTGCCCAACTGGGAGCAACTCTTTGTGGGCATAGTTCCACTGCAGGAGCCTTCCATCATCGGGCTGGAAGATCGTTCACCGCTGGATATGCCAGGGTTCAATCCCTTCTCTGAGCGTGGCAAGGCCTTCCCCCCGGACGATCCCCACGGGAAGTGCCTACAGTGCCTAGGCACAGACTACCTGGTCTCAGCCTGTTCCCTATGTCTCTCCTTAAAACCTAGGACCATCAAGGAGAGAGAACAACGGCACCGTGCCCTAGCCTCAGAGCAGGCTCAGTACTCCCCACCTGAGGCTTTGGGTTGGCGCCTGGTGCCGAGACCCAGCTCAGAACTGGAGCCCCCACAGCACTGTACCACCGGTGTCCGCCGCCGCACAACCTCGGTGCTGACTCCGGCACCTTGGCACCCACTCGGCACCTTGGCACTGTTCGAGGTTGCCCCCAGCACCCCGGCATAGTCCGGTACTGCTGGCACTCAGAATGCCCCAGCGCTGATCGCCTGCGTCTCTGGCGCCGTTGGCCTGGTACAATCCAGCATCGCCAGTGCCGAGTTCACCCAGGCACCGGCCACAATCACCCTCAGCACCGCAGACTTGGCAGACCACTGTACCGACACAGTGTGAGCCCTCCCAACCAGGCAGTCCCCCTTCCCCAGGCGAGGACTCACTGCGGGCGTGCTCAGAGTCACTCCTCGTGCCAACAACTCCTGAGGCAGTGGAGGCCGCTCAAGCCCTCGTTCTGCTCCCCACATCACCTGCCCCAATCCCAGGTAGAAAGAGTAAACCGGCCTTCACTTCTGAGGCCTGGGTCCATTGTGGGCATCGCTCTCCATCACCATACAGCCCTCCGTCTTCCACTCCATTGGGCCTTGGTACCGTAGGACCATCCCCACGGCAACACGTCACCTTGCCGTCACCAGTACTGCTCCTGGAGTCTCACACTTCCTCCCCTGCTCTTAGCCCGGAGGAGGGGCCATCGAGGGGCTACAAGCGACCTTGGCGTTGCACTTCGGTACCATCGCCGTTCCGCTTCTGCCCACAGGAATGGTTCCTCTGGGAGACTCCCTCTCCTTCACAACAAGCTCCCGGTACCGCTCTCTCCCCGGCACCAGGGTCCTATACGGGGAACCTATCGGCGCACTTTGATTTGCTGCACTGGGCTACGGCCCATTTAGGGATGAAGGTACAACCCTTCGGTCTCCCTCCGGACACCCTCTTCGGGCCTGCCTTTGCCTCAGCAGAACGCCTGACAGTCCCGCTCCACCTGAGTGTCTGGGACCTTATGTCCTCCCGGTGGCAGAGTCCAAGCTCTATTGCCCCGGTTTTGGACATGGCGAGTATTAAGTACCGGGTTCCTGTGCCAGACTTCCCTTCTCTCACTGACCACCTGGTCCCCCCAAGGGACGTAGTGCAAATGCTCTCACCTCTAAGGAAGGGGCCGGCCCATTTGGCTGCCCACCCACTCTCAAGACATCTGAGATACAGTAAGACTTTTTAGTGCACCGGCAAGGAAGGTGCCAGCCCATCTGGCTGCCACCCTATTCTCTAGATATCCGGGATGCAATAAGACTCCAGTGCACCCTCAGAGTGGGCAGTTGGTGTCCTTTCCCTCTTTTCGGGGGCCTCAGGACTTAGTGGGACCCTTTCGTCCTCTCTCAGTACTGCGAGCTCAGGCACACTAGTTCTGGCCGTGTACTTTCCCCAACCTCGGGGAACGCGTGTCATGTGAACCAAAACCCCTGCCTGTCGGCACATCTATGCCGAGGTCCACTCCTAGACATCCTAGACGTTACTCCAGCATTTATGGTAGATCCTCCCCTCCCATCCCTCTTCCAGGTACCCTTCGAATGACAACCCCTGCACCGGTAGGTGACAGGATGGGTCTTGACAGGAATGAGAAGTGCATCTTGTAGTAGCCCCAGCCATTGCTGCAGAGGCTCCGACACGTGCAGTCACAGCCCTCTAGGGACGCAGAACCACTCCTGCTTACTCAAAGACCCTACATCAGGTAGGATACATGCTTGTTCCTGGGTCAGGGGGGGAACCCCTCCCCTTGCTAACATACCATTGACACACTGGCTAGACCAGCTTGACTGAGGCTCTTGGCAGCCCTGTGCTAGACGAGAACCTCCACTACCCCAGCCGCCAAATGGGATGCATCTTACATCATTACGATCATCCTTAGCCTCTAGGGAAGGCCAAGGTAGGGTGGTCCAACCCCTGCCACCATATTCCCCCCTTCTAGAGGAATCTGAGGCCTTGCAATAGCTCCTTTCCCTTGCGGGCAACCTTGGCCAGTACCAGGACACCCTATCCTGGGAGCCCCCACCCTTCCAGAAGTGGGGAATACCCTTCTCGCACACTCTCCTCTTTCCCCTTTTCACTCTCTAAGCAGAGACCTAGCATACCTGACCCGGAAGTTCCGGATCAGGGAACTCAAGGGGTAGGAGTCAACGTTGCGTTTATCCTTGGTGAGGAACAGCAGTGGGAGTACCTATCCTGGGCCTCCCGCACCAGAGCCCGCCCTTTCTGCGGTGTCAGCCCCTACATAGCTGGTACAATACCACAATCTGGGCACGAAAGCCCCTCCACCGAGTTGCTCGTGCCTGCCCACCCAACCCCCCTTGCCCTTCAGTGGCACGTATCCTGGAAGAGGGCTCTGCCCCTTAGGTGCACACTAGCCTGTGACCCTGGGGATCTAAGTCTGAATTGTAAGCCACCCCATGTGAGCTTGGCGATGGCCTTACTGCCATTGGTTTTCATCTGGCTGGAAATAACCCTACACATGGGTTCTCTAAACCCAAGGTACCTCAGTAGTGCCGCATTTGACACTTTGTGAGCAACTCCACTTCTTGCGTGCTCGGAAGGTGACTCATCCTTCTTAGGGCAACCGTACTTCCGGGGCAGTTCTGTCTCTACCTGCCCTTGTTCCTGCTACTCATGTAGGTGCAACGTAGCGGCGGCATGATTCTTCTCCAACGATGCCCTAGGCAAGTGAGATCGTATCCCTGCTACTGGATCTCTACAAGCCTTCGGCCACCCCGATGGTTTGGCCAAGCGGCGGTTTGCATTGTTCCCCATCTCTCCTTCTTGCCTCTTCATATACCCCTGTCATCCGGGCAATCCTTGTGATGGTGGAACCCCACAGGATTTCAGGCCAAAAGACGGGCCCTCTCTGTGAGCTCGTACGCTACTGAGGCGCTTATAGGTACCAACCATCCCCACCACCTAAGGCCATCATGTCGCCTTGTGGGCGCTAACGTCCTGAGGACCCCCTCAAAAAAACCCAAACCCCTAAACAACCCCAGTTTTCGGTTCCATACACCGCTGGAAGCGTGCACGTGCACACTAGCTTAGGGCTCACCAGGTGACATGCAGTCCGCCGCTCACTGCACCTCTCTTGCCTTTGGGTTTTGGGTACTGCTTCGAAGCGCCTTCCTCAGACCCTTCTCGCTTGAATCCGGGTTCCCCCCAGCCTTTTCCAATGCATCTACGCAATTTAGCCCAGGCCCCCTCAGGGGCTGGTTGTGACCAGAACAAGGGATAGCTTCATTCCTCTGGTGACTGTCTGTGTAGTCCACAGCCATCATGGCTAAGTCGTGACACTTTGGCTCCTGGCTTGGACCTGATGTGCTCTGTTCATGGGATAATTTTCCCTTCTTCTTTGCTTCCTGTGTGGGCTACAGACATTACGGCTAATCCCATACTCGTTGGCCTCCAGCGTCTTCTTACAGCTCATGCTGGAAAGTCTTATGACCAGACACTTATTCTTTGGTCCCTTTCCTTGTGCTATACCACTTAGTATAGCAGCCAAGCGCAACCCTATGTTGTCATATTGCATTTTTCATCTTCGTCGTGGTGACCTTGGTCCGTCCTGCCCTCGCACATCTGCATCGGTGGGGTTGGACCTACCCCTACCTTTGGGTTGGCCCACAGTTATCGATTCTTCTGCGTCATGCCTGGAGCCTAGTTAGTCTCCCAGCTCTGGTTACAGTCTTGCTTGCTGGGCCACTTCCCATCTGGGGTGTTTTCGCTATGCTGAAGGCGGAAGACCCAACTCCACCCGCCATCCTTCAGCATGGATAGTAGCCACCTATTACTGAATGCATCTGAGCAGCGCTCGAAGAAGAACGGTGGGTTACTCCCCAGTAACCATCCTTCTTTGAGATGGGCTGCTTGGATCCATTCAAGTCCCTCCTCTCCATCCCCGCACATAGAGATGGTGCCTCCGAGGAACTGAAGAGGCGTCGGGAGGCGGCTGTATATAAAGCCGTGGGTGGCACGAGGGGCGGAGGCTGCCTCCCATCTCCTGACAGGCTGGGACAAAAGTTTTCCGACCAATTCGGCACTGCAGCACAGAGACACCTATTACTGAATGGATCCAAGCAGCCCATCTCGAAGAAGGACGGTTACTGGTGAGTAACCCACCGTTCTCCCTCTGTAGCAAGTCTTCCATCTCCTCTGCCTTCCTTCCTTTTATACTTTATTTGTAAGGATCTGTATTGTTGGATCTAAGATTTTCTCTAAAGGCCTTTCAGATGAATTGTCTTCCCTTTTGGTGTCTTTGCTTTTGTAATGGCTTAAAGAAACCTCCAGTCTGTAGATACTCCTACTTCATAGTTGGAGAAGACACTGACTGTATTTGTCCAGCATGCATAGCAGAGCATGGGTTTTCTGATTGGCTCTGGGCACACACATTTCTAGTGCTCTGTTGCCTCCTTACCCTCAACAATTTTCCTATAAGTGCTTTGGTTTCTGTGTGCAGATGTGCTAGCTCTGTGCCTGTGGCGCTTGGTTAATTGTTGGAATCTCAAAGGAAAGTGAGAAATGATGGCCCTCATTAAGTGATTTGTCAGACTAATAGTTTGTAACATTACAGCATGCAAAGACCATGGAAAAATACTGAAGAAGGGGTGGACTTTGCACAACTGCTATAGGACCAAGGGTGTGTGCATGTGGGGTGCGGGTGTGTGTGTCTCTACTTGTTATTAAAGTGATGAAGCTCTTTGATACTAAGTTACAGGGCCATCTCTGGTTTTACTCAGAACACTGCTGAGAGCAGAGTTAAGGATGAGTCTTTCCACTGTGAATGTGTCTGTATTTTAAATATTTGGATTTCATTTAGTCTAATTTTATCTCTGATTCCTAAATATTTAAGGTTGTTTTTGATTAATGGCATTATATTTTTTTCTTTAACCTTCATTTTAGTTTAATGAATACTTTTTGTCCTGAAATTTCCTTACTATTTGTAAGTTTATGTATTTTTGAAATGTCGGTGTACTGCCCTGAGAGACAGGCAGGCAGCCAGCTAGATTCCCCAGGGGAGGCATGAGGCTCATCTAGCGTACATAGTCTTAGACTCTGAAGTCTGTTCCTATATTTGGAGGCAAGTCAAAAAAGCAACCTTAGCCATAGATAGGCTACTGTCTGCATGTGTGTGTGTACTTTACTCCATTCATACACATTACATAATCACATTGTGTCTGCTATCACTTTTTATCAGAATTTGCTGGGGGTGCTAAAGATATGTTAGAATTTTGCAGTATATTAATTTTGTATTGAATAATTAATAACAAAGTTAATTGATGAATTATTCAATTTTCAGGTAAAAATAGAGTGATAAATATTCATAACTTATTTTATTATGGGAATTTCCATTTCCTGTGTCATTAAAGCAAGATTAACTAAGGTTGGTTTTAAATGAAGATGGAAAACAATTGTGCTTTAGAATTAATTTATAGTGTTAAGGTCATTACCTTGTGAGCACGGCTCTCTAGTGCAGTCTGTGCTGAAGAACTTGTATTTTGTTGTACTGGGCATATGTTGAAATTGTCTCAATTAACTGAACTGATTATCTTTAAACAAAAAGTGTGCTTTATACTTGAGAGTTTTTTTTTTAAATCTGTTTTCATTGTGAAAACCTCAATATGTGGCAAAGCTCATCATATAACAATTAAAATGCACAGGACTCTTCATGCAAAACACTGCCATTGGGCCTCTCAGTTTATTAATTAGGTGGCTCTTGTCTTGGCTGCTTCTACTGAGTGCAACTGGAGCTGTATGACAGAGGGTAAAGAGTGGTTTCTCAGGAAGGAAGGTTCTAGACCTGTTGGCAGGTATATATTTTTGTTCCCTGAAAAAAATTGATTTTTTTTATTTTTGGAAGTTGGGATTAAACCCCCCAAAACTTGAAATTTTACATGCATCTCAATTTCTGCAGTATTTTGGGAACGTCAAAACCTTCTCCTAGCTAAGATATTTCACTTGTTTCTATGTGAAATATAATTCCTGGGCTCCAATGACCTGCTTAGCAAGATGTCAAGAAGTGGAAAGCCACAGAGCTACAAATAACTATCAATAAAAAATAGAAATTTTCCCACAGCAAATTTCAGTTTTGTAGAAAGAGAATTTCCTACCCAGGCTGAATTTTTCCCTTGGTATGGCATTAACACAGCTGTTTGGTCTTTGACATTGAGCTGAAGTATAGTATGGCACCAAACTTTGCCCGTAGAACTATACTCTCCAAACTCAGACCTGGCTGCTTGAGTTTATTTATTAAGGATTTTACAGATATGCAGGGGCCAGGAATTATCTGAAAAATCCTAAGAGAAGAGCGAAACCAGCACATGATTCAGACAAAGTTTCCTCTTATTCGTAATGAGCAATTCTTATCCACCTGGGCAGACAAGCCAGTTGTGAATTTGTATCGCTCTCCAGCTGTTAGTGAGAAAATCTGCTTTTGATGTTTGCTGCACTGTGCTGACTCCTTTCTTTTTGTATCTTTTGTAAAACGAATGATTATTTCCCCTCCCCCACCTTAGTGGCTTACCTAATCAGCAAGAAAACTGAGTTCATTGTGCAAGGCATTCAGAATGTTTGGTGGTGTGAATGCAATTTAAGTGCTGAAAGGGCCATGGTGGCTTACAGAGCTCCCCCCCATGCTAAACCCACATACAGCACAGAGTGCAACACAGCCACACACACAATCCCTCTGTGCTGCGCAAGGAGCACAATACTATGGGGCCAGGCAGAGCCCCCCACTCCCTCTGACTCTAGAAAGAAGCCAATGAACCTGACCTAGGGGGCCAGGTAGTGCCCCTCAATGCTGAGTTGATGGAGCCAGGAGCAACAGGGCTGGGCAGCCCTCATACAGAGCCCAGTAGGATGCCCCCACCTGGAGTCAGCAGCCTGGCGTGATCCCTTCCCAGCTTAGTGACAGAGCCAGCAGTGGGTCCAGGCATCAGGCACAGCTCTCCCCAGGCCTTGCCTATCAAAAAAGTAGCAGGAGGCTGGGAAGCCCCTCCCTGCATGTTGCACTATGTAGCTACCACCTCCATTTAATGGGCAGGGAAACTGAGGCACATATTGCAGAAGGTACTTGGACTCCCTCTGCATGAGATTATACCCTGCATCCATGGTAGGAATAAAGCTCAGGAGTCCCGATACCTAGTCTGCTGCTCTAATGACTAGACCCCATGCCCCACCCAGAGCAGCAAATACAACCCAAGAGTCCAGATTAAACTCAGTCTCATACTTTCTCCTTCATCTATTCTTTGGTCCCGCTTTCTTCCTTTTCCTCTCTTAACTGCAAGAACCAAGCTGGGGGGTCTGTTTCTCCTGAAAGAGCTTCTGAAATTTGAAGACTCTGTTGGCATGTGGCAGTGGTGGAGTGCGGAGATCCCGAGTGGGAGGTCTGTGATGAGGCCATGAGGAGGTTGGAACAGGGTGTGGGTGGATAAAAGTGATGAGGCACCAGAACAGGGTGAAATCAGTAACACACATCCGAGGTCCCAGTCATGTCTAGTAGCATTGGCATCACATTCTCAGGTCAAAGCTGCTTCAAATCCGAGGTGAGTTCAGGGTATGAACCGCCCATCAACCCCAGAGATGTCCCCCTGCACATGGTCCTGTTGTCACAGCCCTGACACTAGTGGAGTCACTCCTGCTTTACAGCAGGCAGAAGCAAGATCATATCATTCTGGGTTCTGAGTTAGTCCCTGCCTTGTATCTAAGGCCATCATTTCCGTTCCACACCCTGGCAAGGGTATGTAAATGCCAGTAAAAGGCAAAAGGCAGCAGAGAAGCAGGCCCCACAAACCCAAGATGCTGGTCAGGACTCCTGGGTTCTGTTTTTGAGCTGGGCAAGGAGTGGGGTCTAATGGGCTAGAGCAGGGGAGGCTGGAGCCGTGATTTAGGCCCCTCCATATGCCTGCTTTGGGTATGAAAGGGCCAGGGGGAGTCATCACCTGCTCCCACATGGTTTCCCCAGCAGTGACAGGGGACTTATACCCTCTTTTGCAGCTGTCCAACTGCCCCAGACATGATTTCCCCAACAAGCAGGTGGCAGTGGTAGGACTTTTTGCCCCCACTGTGTCTAGCTGCTGCTGGATGGGTGGTCAAGTTAGGTTAGGCACAGGCATCATCCCCTGCTTTTCCGACTCAGGACTTTTGGCCCCTCCTAGGATCCTGACTCCCACATGGCTTGGTGCTTCCCACCCACCAAGCACTTATACCTAACCAACCAGGGTCACTACTACTACTGCACACCTCACCCTCCACCCCAGCTTTGTCACCAGCCTGCTGGAATTTGGAAGCAACTTACTCACCTGGTGGGTTCCAAAGGGGTAACCTTGTCAGTCTGGTGAGTTGCTAGCCAGTCTGGGAGCCAGAACAGGGAAGGAAGTTTTCTTTCTCCTTCGAGCGCTGCTCACATCATTCAGTTACAGGTGTCTATGTGCCGCAGTGCACAGTAGCTTGGAAAGTCTTTAGCGTTAGCTTGTCAGGTCAGGGCGCAAGGCCAACGCCCCCTCCACACAGTGGCTGCGGCTATATAGGTGACTGTGACCCTGACCCTCCCAGTTCCTTTTTCCGCCATCAGCGTCGGTTCGGATCAGCGTTACCTTGTGAAACGCAAGGCCCTGTCTTTTCGCGCAAAACTCGAAATGCCAGGATTCAAGCCGTGCTTAGGATGCTGCAAGGCTTTCCTGATGGACGATCCACACGAGAAGTGTTCTGCTTGCTTGCGGGAGTCCCACATGACAGTGGACTGCTCCATCTGCTGATCCTTCAAGCGGAGGACTCGGCTGGAAAGGGAGCGTTTGCCTCTGCCTAGTTTCGGGGACCGGAGCCACTTCACTCGAAAGTGGCTGAGCCACCAGCACTCCGCTGGACCCTTGATTGGCCCGGGCTCAAGATTCCCACTGATCCCTGGTACCAGGCCCAAGATCTTGGCCTTCCACGGTACCTTCTAGGCACTGACCTCGCCGGTCTCCCAGTAGCCTTCCAACCGCCCCGGGCAGGGCCCTGGCTCAGGCACCGGCTCACCAAGGCCGTTTAAATCCAGCTTCAGTGTGGAACAAGAGGCAACCAGCCACAACGGCACTGCCTCCCCCAGTGCCGCTGGACACGGCACTGCTCACAAGTCCGGCACCACCGGCAAGCCCGGTGCCGCCACCAAGCCTGGTACCGCTAAAACTGGTACCATCGCTGATAATCCCACTTCCGGCAATGTCACTTCCAGTACCGTCGGACTTGGCACAAGCAACACCCGCACTGATGCTGGCACCGTCCCGGGCCTCCTCGCCTTTCTCTGACCTGGCACCGTCAAATCCGGTACCGGGCCCAAGTTTTACAGCTCTGCCTCACCACTTCTCCAAGGAAGTCTTGGTACCAGACTGCCAGAGGAGAGGTCATCCAGGTCGTCCTTGGAAGACCCCTTTCTTCCCACCCAGGAGGAGCGCCCAAGAAAGCGAGCCCACAAAAGTTCCATGTCGCTGATGTCACGGCGAGGGCACCCATTGGGGGAAGCACTTGTCCCCCTCATAACGCCTATGCTGTCGTCGAGGTCCCCGCACAATGAATGGACCCTTGACTGGCTGAACACGACAGCAGACGATACTTGCTCCCGTTACGCTTGTTCACCTGCACCGGAGTCTTCGGATTTCTCCAACGATGAGCTGGACCCTGATTCTACACGACGAAGCAGATCAAGGGCCCCATCATCTTCATCGCCTGACTAGAGATTAATCAACGTGTCTGCTGACCACAAAAGGGATTCTCACATTGAACAGGACCTTCTCCGCCGCATGGCAGCAAACCTGAAGCTGAAGCTAGGAGTGATTCAGGTGGAGGACGACTCTCTCTTTGATGCGTGTTGTCGAGCCCCATCGGCTAAGATCGGAATCCCCTTACACGCCAGGGTGTTCCGCATTGTCCAGGAATGCTGGCAGACGCCGTCCTCAATTCCGCCAGTGTCCAAAGTAGCAGACAAGAAATATTCTGTCTCCCTGGAAGGTTTTCCCTTCCTGTTTCATCACCTGCCTCCGGGGTCCTTGGTGGTCAACACAGTCAACCAAAGGGAGAGAGAAGGCCAACCTAGCACCATGCAAGGAGGCTAACCTGCTTGGCAGGGAAGTTTACTTCTCTGCTGCCCTCAAGCTGTGCTTCTCAAACCATTCAGCCTTGATGACGTGCTACATCTTCAACCTGTGGGAAGCTCTACGAAATTTCTGGCCCATCATTCCCGAGGATCACCTGAGAGACTTTGAGGCAATGCTGGATGAGGGAGAGAGCGTCCAGGGATGCACTTGCGGCAACCTGGGATGCAGTGCACACAGCAGCACGCACAATGGCATCAGCAGTGGTGATGCGCTGATTGGCCTGGCTCCAGAACTCCGGTCTCTCCACGCAGATGCAACAAATTATTTAGGACCTTCCCTTCAAAGGCCTTGACCTCTTTGAATCTTCTACAGACGTGAAGCTGCATGGTATGAAGGACTCAAGGGCCACTCTGAGGTCCCTCGGGATCTACACCCCGCAACCTGTTAGGCATTCCTCGAAGTCGTGCCAGCTACAACAGCAGCTACAGCAACGGAAACATCAGCTGCAACTGCAGACCCAGTTTCTGAGATCCGTCCAGTTTCCCCAGTGTCACCTTGGGGACCTGGACAAGGATAAAGGTCGGTCAGGTAAAGGGAGTATGCTGGATGCCTTGCAGTCGGGGCAGCGCAGACAGGGGTTGGACCAATCATTGGGCCACAGTGTTTTTGATGGTCCCTCCGAGGGCAGCACTCTGCAACCCCTGTTCTCCCCCCACCGCCTCTGCCACTTTGCTCCATGATGGACCCGGGTCACTTTGGACCAGTGGGTCCTCGACACAGTGGCAAGAGGATACTGCATTCGGTTCCTCTCAACCCTCCAGGACAGGAAACCGTCCCCTCCCAAAAGGATGCTTACTTCCACATAGCCATTTGGCTCCACCACAGGAGGTTCCACAGGTTTGTAGTGGCACGATGCCATTACCAGTTTACCGCCCTCCCCTTCATGTTATCGCCACCCCCAGGGTGTTCACAAAGTGTGTTGCACCAGTCACAGTGTTCCTATGCAGGAGGGGTGTAAGAATCTACCCCTACCTGGACGACTGCCTCAGAGTGGGCAAGTCAAGTCGACAAGTATAAAACCATGTTGACATGGTAATGAACCTGTGCGAGTTCCTGGGCTTCCGCATAAACTTGGAGAAGTCCAAGCTTTGCCCCACTCAGGACATAGAGTTCACTGGGGCATGCTTAGATGCCTGCCAAGGCATCGCATCCTTGCCCCGTCAAGATTTCGGTCCATCTGCACCATCATCACGGAGCTCCAGGCACCCGGGCTGACCATAGCACGCAGATGCATGCAGCTCCTGGGACACATGGCAGTGGCCACATCGGTAATCCGAACAGCCTGCCTGTGGATGTGACCATTACAGCTGTGGTTCGCCACAAGCTTCTGACCAGAAAGGGACCGTCTTGAGAAGGTAATCTCGGTACCCCAAAACACCCACCCCGACTTTGCGATGGGGGAGAATCCCATTCAGGGAGTCCAAGCCTGCAGTGACCCTGATAATGGACGCCTCCAACTTGGGGTGGGGCGCCCATCTGTCCAGGGGCCTCTCTACGCAAGGTCCCTGGAGCCCCGAGGACAGCTTGCTCTACATAAATGTGAAGGAGCTCAGGGCCATCAGACTGGCTTGCATGACATTCCTAGACCAGATCCAGGGCAGAGTGGTCCAAATCCTCTCAGACAACATAGCAGCCATGTTCTACATGAACCTCCAAGTGGGAGTCCGCTCCTCAGCCCTATGCGAGGAAGCGACCAAGCTTTGGCAACTAGTGATTGACCATCTCTTCATGCAACTGCCGCCCATCTTCCCGGGGTGAACAACAGCATAGCGGATTCACTCAGCAGAAAGCCACTGGCAAATCACAAGTGGTTCCTCCACAATGAGTTTTTTTCCCTGCTGACAACCAGGTGGGGAACTCCTCAGATTGACCTCTTTGCCATGGCGCAGAACCACAAATTCCCCCGGTTCTGCTCCCTCCGAGGTCGGGAGAAAGGTTCTCTCAGTGGTGCTTTTCTCCTCAACTGGGCAGGAGCCCTAATGTATGCCTTCCCGCCAATTTCCCTGATTCACAGGGTGCTTCTGAAGGCCCTCACGGGCGAGGCACTCATCATCCTGATAGCCCTGGACTGCCCAGGCAATGCTGGTTCCCACTCCTTCAAGACATGTCAGTGAGGACCCTGCGTCGCCTCTGATGGTGGGCGGACCTTCTGACACAGGACTCAGGATGCCTTCGGCACCCCAACCCGGGCCTCCTGCACCTGATAGCCTGGACACTGCTCAGATAGGGTTAAAAAGGTCCTGGTTGGTAGCAGAAAACTCTCCACCAGGTCCACCTACATGGCAAAATGGAATCACTTCTCCACTTGGTGCCATGATAAAAACATGGACCCTATCTCTGCACCAATTCAGGCAACCTTAGATTACCTTCTTGACCTAAGGGAGAAAGGTCTATCTCTGTCCTCATTGAAAGTGTGTTTGGCAGCAATCTCGGCCTTTCACCAAATGACAGATGGGGTCCCACTCTTCTCACACCCCATCTGCCATAGATTCCTGAAAGGAGTGGAAAAACTATTTCCCCACGTCCGTAACCCCAACCGCAGTGGGACCTGAACGTGGTGCTACGGGCTCTGACAGAACAGCTGTACGAGCCCTTAGACTCAGCCACCCTGCTCATGCTGTCCTGGAAGGCGGCTTTCCTGATGGCTGTTACATCGGCCAGAAGGGTCTCAGAGCTACGAGCCCTATCCTCTGCACCCCCATATATGGTTTTCTTCCCAAACAAGGTGGTCTTGCGTCACCACCCCTTGTTCTTGCCCAAGATTGCCACCCCCTTCCACATGAATCAAGAGATCTGCCTGCCGGTCTTCTATCCAGACCCTCAGGTGACAGAAAACCAGAGACGGTGGCACACCCTGGATGTGAGGAGAGTGCTCCTAATCTACATTGAGAACACTCAATCCTTCTGCAAGACCTCCCAACTGTTCGTGGCGGTCGTGGAACACATGAGAGGTTCTCCGGTATCCTACCAATGCATCTCCAAATGGATTGTGAACTGCATTAAAGACTGCTACGGAAGGTCAAACACGCCTCTCCCAGAGACCGTGAGAGCCCACTCCACCAGAGCTCAGGCATCTTCCACAGCCTTCCTCACTAAGGTCCCAATCCAAGAGATCTGCAGGGCTTCTACATGGTGGTCGGTACATACCTTCATGACGCACTATGCCATTGCCCAACAGGCGAGAGATGATGCCACTGTGGGCAGAACTGTAGTCAGTGTGGGTAGACTGTAATTCCTCCCACCATCCTTGGGTACGGCTAGCAGTCACCTGTAACTGCATGATGTGAGCAGCGCTCAAAGGAGAACAGTTGGTTACTCACTGTAACCGTCCTTCTTCGAGATGGGCTGCTCACATACATTCAGGTCCCTCCCACCATCCCCTCTAACAGAGTTGGCAAAGGTATATGGGACTGGGAGGGTCAGGGTCACGGTCACCTATATAGCTGCGGCCGTGGCATGGAGGGGGTGTTGGCCGTGCGCCCTGACCTGACAGGCTAACGCTAAAGACTTTCTGAGCTACCGTGTGCTGCGGTATGTAGACACCTGTAACTGAATGTATGTGAGCAGCCCATCTCGAAGGACGGTTTCGGTGAGTAACCAACTGTTCTCCTGTTTCTGCTAACAAGGCAAGTTTGTTAAGGCAAGGAGTGTGGCCTGCCCTTTTTTAGCATCTGAAAGCCACTGGGCTGGAACAGCAGCAGCCCCAGGGCTGATTTGCTGATCAGGGAGGCACTGTTGTTAAATGGCTTATTAAACTGAGTAATCAGTGAGCAAAAGGTGAGACCAACACCAAAAACAGACACAGCCCTGAGTTCTTTGCAACCTGCTCCACCATGTGAAACGAAGAGAAAAAAATGATTTCCTCCCTTCCTATTTGGTGCCCCTTAAAGACTAGTGCACTAGGCAATGGCCTAGTTCACCTATATGGTTGGGCCAGCCCTCTTCATATCCAAAGTCCTGTTTCCATCCTGCTGTGGGTATTGTTCATAAAAATATCATAGGAACCTAGCTGAAGCCTTTTAGGGTGGGTTTAGTCAGAGGCAGAGTAATTCTGCTGATGGAGTAGTACTGTCCCATCAGCCTAGGGCGCCTGGTGAATATTCTCTAGAGTGGTGCAGCTGCATTAGTGCAGCTTTGCCAATGTAGCTTTTCTAGAATAGACCATGTTAATGAGGGTTATCAAGAGCCAAATTCTCTCATACAAAAACCTTGTCTTAAAGGGATCAGGATCACCAACCTTCCCTTAAATTAGCTCATGTCCCACCCACAACGGCACAAATTGCAGGCGATGTAAGCTTAGCTCAGATTCCAAAGGGGTAGCTGTATTGGTCTTGTTTAGCAAAATAAAACAAAACAAAACACCAAGGAGTCTGGTAGCACTTATAAAGACTAACAAATTTATCGATTGCATAAGCTTTCATGGGAGACAATCCCACTTTGTCAGATGCTTAAAGATGGGGCACTTCCCCATCTTCAAGTATCTGACAAAGAGGGATTTTCTCACATGTAACCTCATGTGATAAATAAATGTTTGTGTTTATAAGTGCTGCCAGGCTCCTTGTTTGTTTAGCTCAGGAAACCTGTGTGCTGTCAGTTTATTTTAATTTGGGATAGTGCTTGACATAATCCCTAGTACATATGGCATTGCACGTTTTATATTTTTTAGTTCTTGATGCTTTTTTCATATTGCTGTTTGTATTTCTAGCTTCTTCCCCTGCCTTGAAGCGAGTAAACTGTACTGAAATGGTTTAATAGCCATTGATTTGTAATGATTTTTAGCCACAGAGGTCCAAGAGAGTTGAAAAGCCAATAATTAATCCTTTCAACAGCTCGTCTCTTTTGTTTTAAAATGACCTAATAGCAGAATTGCTAAAGCAATCAGAATGTCTGACCCAGATCAGTTCATTGTCTTCAGCTATCTCATTCAAATATGTTTGCCATGAATTATTCAGTTGGACAGCAGGTGAGAGCTTTAGCTACCAGAGAGCTTGTTTTATTTAATTTTTAACTAGTAACTCAAAGAATGGCATCTTTGTTAGAGACAGTGCCTGCCAACTTGAAGGATAAGAAGACATCTGTGTACCCTAAAACGATGGGATGGTTTTGGTACAGATGCTGATATTTTAGTCTTTAAAGTGCCTTATACAGCACTTGACTCTGCTTTTCATACGAGTTCATAAGGACAGCTGTTTGTGAGCGTACTTTGACTGTACAGAAACAGACTAATAACTTTACTCATCTTCAGTTCCAAACCTTCTGTTTTCCTAATGTTGCAGAGGTAGACACTTTTATTTCTTCTCAAGAGATAGGGCTTCAAGTTGCTTCCTCTACCTGTTGACTTCTTCAGCTGGGACAAGTGGGGTGGGCTGTAATCCCCCAAAACTAGGCAGCTACTTACAGGCTTGTCTGGGTCATCATGATTAGAAGACAAGTGTCTGGAAGAGAGACAAGCAGTCTGGTACAGCCTGCTGTCCTTTTAGTTTGGAATCATCCAGGATACCATGTTGTGTGTGGCTCCTCAGGTGCATGTGCTTCTTTGCAGCCCCCATGAACACACACTCTAGCAGCAACAGCCTTCTGAAATAGTTCTTGTCTGTCTCTGTACCTGGGCAGCATGTTGAACTGAGAAGCCAGGCTTTCACGGATGGGTACTACAGCTTGTCTATTTTATCTGCAGCAAGCAGTTTTGCCATTTAAACTCTGTCCTTCATTTGGAAATAAAGAACCTTGATAATGTGGAATCATCAGAGAGATTCTTACAAAATGTAGCAAAAAATGAGTTAATAAACTGGTGTCTGCTTTCTGTGGGGCTTGACAAGATTTTTCATCGATAGATACATCAGTGAAAAAATATAGTGTTACATTTGGACAAAACTGACATTCAGAATTGGAGCGGGTCTGATTTTTCCATAGATCAAATAATATGAGGAGAAAAACCTTTGTAGGATTTAAAAGGTTCTTATGTATGATGTGAGTTTTATCAAGGATTCAATAGACCTCAGCTGAATTAGGCATTGGCAGTTTCTGACCTAGTTAAAGTGGAAAAAAAAAGAAAAAGATAGACATGCGTGTGAAGAGACTTCCCCTTATATTATTAAGAATGATGATTGTGGTTGCATTAGAACTCTGCTTTTTAAGAGTTTTACTGCTCTCAAATTATATAATATGATAAAGAAATGGGAGCATACTAAGAGAGTTTCTTTTTCCTAACATGAGAAATTCATCGAGTTTACAGAGGAAAACTGTTCTCCAGGGTAAGTTTTTGAAAAATGCAGAAGAACCAAGAAAACGCGTATTCGTTCATGGTATTTAACATGCTAATAAAATTAAAGACTTTGTGGCATTTTAAATGCTTTACAGCTTAATTTATATTCTGGTATGGTAATGAAGAAGCAGCTTTTGTCCAGGAGGTGAGATATGCAAAAATAACCTTTAAGTTGCTCATAATTAACCTTTACTGGTATGCTCTCACTTTACCAATATATTACTTTCACCAGAAACATAAAGAAGAGTGACTGTGGCCGCTTGTTGCATCTTAACAACCTGCAAAACACTGATGATAAGACAAAAAATACTTTTAGTGAGGTTATTTGTTTGCAATATTATTACTTGGAAATCTGGCACTGAAATTTGAATGCTGATGATTGGAGCCAAGTATCTGAATTATCCTCCATTCTCCTGTGATTAGCTGGAAGTGATCAGGATGTGTAGCTTCCACTGTAAGGTGTGCATTATGTCAATAATGTGGATAAACAGACTTTTATCCAACAAATGGCTTAGAAAGTGTATCATTTACTTTAAATATGTTATCTCTGTCTGTAAATTAAAGCGTACTCTGGTTGCTTTGTAAAAACGCACTCAGAATCTTGAGTTGGGAATGGGGTTTTGCAACACCACAAATGTTTGTATATCAGGCATACAATAAGGAAACTTTTTGATTGAAGGGAACTGTGCATAATGGAGGGCCCTCTTTTCAGATGTAGTGAATATAAATTGATTTGTATAGTAAACTGTTTGTCAGACGATGAGGAGCTGACTACAGAAGCTGATTTTTTTTATGTCGAGGGAAAGCGTTTGATTTATGTCATAAACAGACTTTATCTTTGTGTAGAATGAGAAATAATTTGCTAACCCAGTAGTCTGTGTATTTTGCAGAAACACATGGTGTTCACATTGCACACACTGCTATGGTTATAAGCTATAACTGTCTTTCAGTGATTCCTTAAAGGGACTCTAGTGTCAGCTGAAATTTAAGGAGTCCTGTGACACTTAAAGACTAACAAATTTAGTTTCCCCTTCTTCAAAGCATCTGACAAAGTGGGATTTTCTCCCACAAAAGCTCATGTGATAAATAAATTTGTTAGTCTTTAAGTGCCACAGGACTCCTTGCTTGTTTTGCTGAACTACCCCTTTGGAATCTGAAATTTAAGGAATTGTGGAATAAAAGAAACAAGGAATTCTGTGGCACTTTCATAAATAAATAAATATGATAGTCTTCAAAAGTGCCACTAGACTCCTTTGTTTCTTTTGCTGAACTAAACTAACACAGCTACCCCTATGGAATAAGAAGCTTTTTCTCTGAAGATATTCTAGCTTTTGAGCCCCAGGAATTTACTACTGTTTCTTGAGTTGCTAAATGACAAAGAACTTCTCTTGGTGCCTCACAAATATAGCAACATTGCAGGTTCGGATCCTTCCCGAATCATCATCTTCGAGCGCTGCTTGGATGCATTCAGTAATAGATGTGTCTGTGCCAGAGCGCTGGATTGGTCAGAAAAAAAACTTGTCCTAGCTTGTCAGGAGAGGGGAGGCAGTTTCCACTCCTCGCACTGCCCCATGGCTATATATACGGCTGCCTCCCGACCCTTCCTCCGTTTCATTTCTTCCGCCTTGCATGTCGGAATTGGAACGTCTGCTCCTTGCGAACTGCAAGCAGCCTGCCTCTTATTTCTTCAGCTTGCTGTCTGGCTGGGAGCATCTCTTTGTGGATTTAATTGCACTACAAGAGTTCCCACTACTGGACTGGAACATCGCATCGGCGATGCTAGGGTTCAAACTCTGTGCCAAGTGCGGCAAGGCCTTCCCCGGGACGACCCCCATGGGAAGTACCTTAGGTGCCTGGGCAAAGACCACATGGTCTCGGCTTGTTCCATCTGTCTCTCCTTCAAACCCAGAACGGTCAAGGAGGGGGAACAGTGATGCCGCGCCCTAGCCTTGGAGGAGGCCCGGCACCCTTCACCCAAGGCTTCGGGTCCGAGCTCGGCACTGGAGCCTACGCGGCACTGTACCACCGGTAGCCGCCGCCACCACCGCACCACCTCAGTACCGACTCTGGCACCCCAGCGCCTACCTGGCATCTCAGCACCTTGGCACCGCTCGAGATTGCCCTCAGTTAGCCCGGCACCGACGGTACCGGCCTCGCCTTGGTGCCGCTCCACATCATCTCTCG
This sequence comes from Podocnemis expansa, assembly GCA_007922195.1. Taxonomy (NCBI): domain Eukaryota; kingdom Metazoa; phylum Chordata; order Testudines; family Podocnemididae; genus Podocnemis; species Podocnemis expansa. The sequence goes on from ML681963.1 coordinate 21,219,283, forward strand.
TGCCGATGGCCCAGTACACTCTGGCCTCGTGAGTGCCAAGCTCAGCCCAGCACTGGCCAATTTCACCCTCGGCACCGCAGGCCCGCCAGAGCCTGGTGCTGCAGGAGCAGGAGTCCTCCCTCCCAGGCAGTCCTCCCTCCTCAGGCGAGGACTTGCCTCTGACTCAAATGGAGTCACTCCTCATCCCGTCCCCCCCCAGAAGTGGTGGAGGCAGCATAAGCCCTCCTGCTACTTCCACCGCCCCCTGACCCACTCCCAGCCAGAAGGGGCAAACCGGGCTTCATATCGAAGGCCTGGGTCCACCCGGGACACTTGCCATCACCACACAGCCCCCCATCTTCCACTCCAGTGGGGGATGGCACCACCCCGCCGTCACCGGTACCGGCCCAAGAATCTCGGTCCCCCTCCCCTGCCCGGAAGAAGGACCTCCCAGGGGTTCCAAACGGCCTTGGCGCTGCACATCGGCCCCATCACCTTTTCATTTTAGGCTGCAGGAATGGTCCCCCCAAGGAACTCCCTCTCCACCATGGTGAGCTCCCAGTATCGCTCTCTCCCCGGCACCAGGGTCTTACACGGGAAACCTGTCAGTGCATTTTGATTTGTTGCACCAGTCTACGGCCCATTTAGGCATGGAGGTGGAGCCCTTGAGTCTCCCCCCTGATACCCTCTTTGGGCCAGCCTTTGCCTCAATAGCACCCTTAGCAGTCCTACCCCACCCGAGTGTATGGGACCTCGCGTGCTCCCGGTGGCAGGGCCCAAGTTCCATCCCCTCCGGTTTTGGATATGGTGAGCGTAAAGTATCGGGTGTCCGAGTCAGGCTACACCTCCCTTGTTGGCCACCCAGTCCCCCCAAGGGATGTAGTTTAGATGGCAATGGGCCCCGGGGAGGCCCCCAGGGACCCCTTTCCACCCTCCAGGGAAACCAGGAAACTGGACCTGCTAGGCTGTAAGATTTACTCTTCATGAGCCTTCCAACTATGAGTGGCAAATAGCCAGGCTATAACCAGCAAGTACTTGCTGGATGTCTGGGAGTCACTCAGGAAATTCAGAAGCCTGCTTCCACCTGAGGCTAGAGAGGAGTATGATGCTTTCCTGGAAGAAGGCAACCTATTCTCACAGGACCTTCTCCTTTCGGCACACGATGCAGTAGACGCCGCCGCTCGCACCGTGGCCTCAGTGGTTACCATCCACAGGGTGGCATGGCTCAGGGAGACTAGAGCACTCCCTAATGCACAGCAGGCAGTCCTCAACCTGCCCTTCGAAGGGGATGTCTTGTTTCCCCCTCAAACCCTCTTGGTGGTGGGCACCACCAGGGATCCTTGGGGAGAGGCTAAGTACTTTGGCCTGCTCCCTCACAGACCCGCCCCCCCGACTTAGTTCCCCCTCGAATTCCCCATCTTCTCCCAGAAGGGGACCGCAGTGGAGTTTTTCCTCCACTGCTTTATCTGCTGCGAAGGCTGGGTCTTTGTCCTTCCTCCTGCAGGGAGGGGCCCTCTACTTGCCGCCACCCCAGTTCGATCCTCAGGCATAGAGGCGTTAGGGCGTTAATGCCGCAGACGACCACCGCACCCCCTCTCCCCTCTAAGGGAAGCAAGATTCGGTGGGAGCCATCCCCAACCTCTCTCTTTTTGTTTTTCCTCCTTTCGCTACTGCACTAGCAGACCTCGGATCGGGGGTGACAAGGCCCCAGTAATATAATGATTCCCTACCTACACCGACAGTACCCGAGTACCGTGGTCTACCCCCACATCCCTTAAGCAGCGACTCCTCCGAAGATGGAAAACCACCCCTCTTTTCCCCTCCTTGCATCCCACCCTTCCCGGATATTCCCCTACCACGCGTTCCCCATGCCAACTCCTCGCTGGGAACAAGAGGTGCGTCTCGTTGTAGCCCCAGCCCCACTGTGGAGGCTCCGAGATGCGCATATTCGAAGCCTACCTGCAAACAGAACTGTGGCTGTGACCCTGATGCCTTCCTCAGGTAGGCCTCCTTGAGTCCGGGTCAGGGGAAGGTGGGGGGGATACCTCTGGTCACATACCATCGGTTCAACAGGCACCAGCTTTTGCGACCCCAACCCCAATTTGACAGGAATATCTCCTGCTCACTGAAGGGAACACATCCGCTTAGCCAGAGCGGACCTTTACCTCTGAAGGGGGCCAAGGGGAACGGCCCACCCCTAGCATTCCCCTTCCTTATGGGAACTACGGTTCCACTCCCTCAGCTTGTGGTGATCTAGTGATGACCAGGGCTCCCACCCTAGGAACCCTCGTTCTCAGTCCACCTCCCCATCGAGGTGGCCAATTCCCCTTATGCCCCCACCCGTAAACACGGGCCGGGTGTACCTTCTTTGAACTCTAGACAGGGAACCTAGGAGAGGACACTTAGTCGCATCTCCACGTAGGGGAACAGCGAAGGGTCCACCTGTTCAGGCCTTCTCCCACCAAAACACCTCCCCATGCCACCAGCCACCTTTCTAGGCAGGTGACCATATGTAGACAGAGGGGTTTCTTCCCAAGGGACTTGTAGCTACCCCTTCTGCCTCTTGGTCTTGTACCCTGGCAGGGCATGTCCCCTCCCCCCCATTTTGCCCTTGGCTTTCTTCGGGCCATCTCAATACATCTGATTATAGACCTATAGTGCTACAACCCCACGTGCGTTAGTGGCGCCCAATAGTACTGCTGTCCCTCCTCAACTCTTGATGGTTGGTTCACATACTCTGCCCGCCCACTGGTGTGATAGACAGAGAGCCTATTTTTCTTACAATATCCAAGAATTTGGGGATTGTACTCCCTTAACTCGCCTTCCGGCTTCCTGCCTGGGGAAATACTTCGTTTGGTTCTCTAACCCCCAGAGTGTCCTTGAGATACTGCAGTTGCCACCCTGTGGTGGATTCACTTCCTAGCTGGTAGGAAATGAACCTCCCTCGACATCGGGGTTCTTGGGATATTCATGTATTGAAGAGTTTTTTCCTAGGCACCCACTGGCGCGGCAGAGCAGTAGTGTTATCGCTCCGGAAAGTACTGTAGGTGCTGAGACCATGACCTTATATGGCACTTCTATGGACCCTTTGGTCCTCGATGGGGTGACCAAATGATAGCAGGAGCTATTCCCGATCCTTCTTTTCCCTCCCTCACGCACTCGTGAGGGTTCTCATGAGTGAAAACCCTGTGAGATTATAGGCCCGACGGGCCTTTCCTGTGAAATCTCATGCTCCTGCAGGCCCTATAAGGATCAACTCATTAGCACTGCCCTTAGGCCACCCTGCTGTTGGTGACTCTTACGCCCCAGAGCCTCTCTCCTGTGAGAACCCGGTCCTTGGCACCTGTTCGGCTGAAAACGTACGCTCCCGCACTACCCGGTTTATAGCTAGCATACCGTAGGCCCCCGTTCTGCTTGGCTTGGCTGTATATGCTGCTGTTAGCATTTCGTGGTCTTCTCAGTTATTCTCGAGCCCAGCCTACAACCCTGTATGCTCATCCTCACTTGCATTAACCAGACTCAGCTATGTCTGGTCACGACCTGGACAGGGGATATGGTTACTCCCCTACAGCTACCTGCGTATCCAGTAGTCGTCCAAATCAGTTCATAACCATGTGGTTCTAGTTAAGTGTTCGGGTGATCAGTTCAGGAACTAATCTCTACCCTTTTTTCATTCTCGTGCGGGACGTGGCCAATATGGCTAAATTCGCACTGGTTGGCATCCAGCATTCTTCCACGAGTCCATGCTGCAAGACCCATGACCAGACACTATATTCTATCTGTCATACTCCATGTTTCCACCTATGCGGAACACCTAAGGCAATTCCCTATGTTCGGGTTACATCCTTTACTCCACTTATGGTGACCTTGTTCCGCCTGCTTATGCGCATGTGCCTCGGCGGGTTTGGTCCTGCCCTGTCCTGGGTTGGCCCTCAGCTCTTGACTCTTCTGGGCCATATCAAGGCCTGTTCACCTCTTGACTCCGGCAAGGATCTTGTTGCTGGGCCTCTACCTTATGGGGCATGTTGCTGTGCTGAAGGCGGAAGAAGCAACTCCACCCGCCATCCATCAGCATGGCTAGTAGTCACCTATTACTGAATGCATCCGAGCAGCGCTCGAAGAAGATCGGTGGGTTACTCACCAGTAACTGTCCTTCTTCGATGGGCTGCTCGGATCCATTCAGGTCCCTCCTCTCTGTCCCTGCTTCTGGAGTTGGTGACTCTAAGGAACTGAGGAGGGATCAGGAGGCATCCGTATATATAGCTATGGGGTGATGCAAGGGGTGGAGGCCGCCTCCCCTCTCCTGACAGGCTAGGACAAGTTTTTTTTCTGACCAATCCGGCACTCCGGCACAGAGACACCTATTACTGAATGGATCCGAGCAGCCCGTCTTGAAGGAGGACGGTTACTGGTGAGTAACCCACCATTCTGTGATCGCTAATAATGAGTAATTTTTTGTATTTGTCCATCAAAATAGAATCAAAACAAGGACTTAGGAGATTCAGGCCAAAGCCCCCTTCTGCTTTGTAACAGCGCATTTCCTAGAAGATGATACTGTCCTTAAAAGAAAGAATGGAAAATTTAACTGCGTCTTAGGCCATGTCTACACTGATGGTGGCAAAGTTGCTGCTGTCAGATCAATCTCTCTGGATTGACTTAGTAGTAAATTAAGACATGTTAAAGTTGACCTGGAAATTGATTTAGTAAAACCATCTGTTCAAGTGGTGCAACGCAGTGAAGATGCAACACCGCAGAGAAGTTAGGAATCAATGGGAGTTGTGCAGGCTATGCAGAGTAGATTGTGTAAATCCTGTTGACTGCTGCCAAATTTTCCTGACAGTATAGACTGGGCTTTATTGTGCACAGTTGAGCCCTGGAGAGATGGAAGTTATGAAGTTGAGTCTTAAGCCAGTTTGTATCTGGCCACCTGACTTAAAATCCATCTGCAGCACGATAATAAACTCTTTTTAAATGGGTGAAATTCAGTCCTATGTAGAGAGCGAAGGGCTTTAGTGGTGCCTATGCCTTGTTCTGACTTTTTGCAAAGTGGTGAATTTCATCCAGTGTGAATAACATAAGCAGCAATATAGCAGTGGATAATGTGTGACAGTAGCAAAGTATCAAACTTGTATCAAACAAACCTTTAACTGTTCTAGTTCCAAAGGGGCAGCCGTGTTAGTCTTTAAGTGCCACAAGACTCCTTGCTTTTTTTGCTTTACCAGACTAACAGATTTATTTATCACATGAGCTGTCATGCGATAAATAAGTCTGTTGGTCTTTAAGTGCCACAAGACTCCTTGCTTTTTTGCTTATCTGTTCTGCTGTTTCAGAAGTTGGACCTGCTGAAAACCTAGGTCTACAGACTTAATTCAGATATTGTAGCTCTGTGTGCTGTCAGTATTACTATTGTTTATAGTACTGTGGTACCTAGGAGCCCCAGTCGTAGAATAGAGCCCATTGGATTAGGCAGGTGTTGAAGTAAGGGGGAATGCCCCAGAACCACTCTATTGTAAGGGAGCCAGTATTCTGGGCCCCCTAAAAGTAGGGGAACATCCCTAATGCTGCATTCCGGGGGACCCCAAAAATAGGAGGATGCACTGGAATGCTGCATTCTGGGGCCCTCTAAAAATAGAAGGGCATACTGGAACACAGCCTTCTGGCGCATTTTCCCTAGGCCGGCAGAAGGGAGGGTCTGCAGAAGGGGGCCAGCCCAGCCACCCCTCCTTCCCTTCCCCAGAGCCTGTAGTGGCTTCCCTGGAGCCCTTGGGACCAAGCTCCTTCTTTCCGGTCAACTGACCAGCCAGTGCCGTAGCCTCCTCCCCTTTGCCCAGCTCTTCAGCCACCTCAGCCAGGTAAAGGGCTGGGGAGGGGTTGGGGCAGTTGGGTAGGTGGCGGGGAAAGCATGGAGGCAGGGAGGGTGTGTGTGTGGGTGAAAAGGGGTTGGGCTGGTGGGCTGGTGAGGGTTTGGGGGGCTGAAGGTGGTGGCATGAAAATGGGGAGCTGGGGGGTGAGGGGTAAGGAGGGCTGGAATGGGGGCAGGGAGCTTAGGGAGTGGGGATTGGGGCTGAGAAGGACATGGGGAAAGGGGTCTGATGGGGGTACATGTTTTGAGGGGGGCAGGTGTTGGGAGTAGTAGCTGAGATGGGGGCCAGGCATTTGGGGGGCAGTAGCTGAGATGGGGGCCAGGCATTTGGGGGGCAGTAGCTGGGGCCCATATCTGCATGAAGGGGGCCTGGACCTGCATGAGGGGGCCCTGGAAATTTAGGAGGGTTCCAGGCACTCCTAAATTATACTTTAACCCCTGGATATTGGGGGCAGTAGCTGGGGTGGTTGAAGGGGGCCTGCACTGGTGTGTGTGTGGGGGGCCACACAGGAGTGGGGGCTCCGCCAATTTAGGAGGGTTCTGGAGCCCCCCAAATTATGTTTTAACCCCTGGGGTTAGGTGCTGTACAAACATAACAAAAAGACTCTCTGTAAGAAACCTGCTGTAGTAACAAGGCTGTTGCTGTTGTATGTTTTGTTTTTTAAATCAGATATTTTTTAAAAATTAGCTTTCATGGCTGAATGTGGAACTCTCAGTACTGCTCCTCCATCCCTATATTAGTTCTTCAGATTCCCAAGAAGTGGCAAATTCAGAGTAACCCAGTTGGAAATTAACTTTCGTTTGATATGCTAAGAGTTGTGACAGCTGTAAGTCTCTGCTGACTTCAGACACAATAGTGTGTTTAATTGGAGCAAATGCTTCATTGGTGATAATACTTTATTGATTCTCAAGTTTTTGAGTCTAGAAAAACTTTAAAACCTCAGTCACACTTTCTCATTAAGGCATCAGATAAATATTACACACCTTCTAATGTTTGCAAAACAGAGGAGACCATCCTCCAAAGATGTCAAAGATGAAACTATTTTGTAGAAATCAGACATTTTCCAGTTTGCTTTCAAATTACACATCACTAGTCAGACATTTATATTTTTCGAAAAGTCTCTGATCACACCAGTGGTGGTAGAGCTGCTCAGCAGTTTGAGGGGGCTCAGGGTATATTGCCTGATATTATTGGAGAACATCACTGGAAAGGTTTTCCTTTCTAGCCTACTAAGCAAAATGATGAAATGTCCAAATTTTACATATTACAGAGGCACCCTTTTGTATTTCTTTTACCCTGATTTGGGGCTGATATGTGGGTGTGAGACTCCAGATTGGTGTTTCCGGTAGCACTGGGAAAGATGAGCCTTTATTTCCATTATTTGTATTTTTTGGGGTGAATTTATAATTGAATAGGGCAAGTGGAGGAAGGGTTGTAGCTGCATATTACTGGTCACTCTCCCAGGAAAACAGTAGCCCTGACCACCTCAGTTGCCTGTAAGGCTCATCAGGGAATGGAAAACCAATGTTTGAAATGGGAAGGCAAAAACAATACAGTAGAACATCCTCAAAAAAGCATCAAATGCCGCATCTGCATTCCCATCAGTCCCTGTTCGTCACATTCAGTCATTCTCCCATCTCCTTTTCTTTGCTCCATTCAGGAAGGAATGCAAAGAGATGATGATAAGTATATTTAATCAGTGTTTACATAGTAGCCTACATCAGTACACTATATCAGTACAGTATTTAATATAAAGCTAATTTATTCCCACATGACAGGGGTTCCCAGTCTCCTAGAGGTTGTAACTATTCTTCATTTTCCTCTCTTTCTGACTCTTTTTTAATTCTCATGAGCCCTTTTGGTTGCAGAGAGAACCTCAGAAACATGAACCAAATGGAAATTGATACAATAATTCTGCCTGAATCTGCAGACAATCTGAAACAATTGCTCTCTGGGGTGCAAATGACCCCATTCATCTTGGTTGAGGCCACATGGACTCTGCTATGCTGTGGTTGCAGAGTTTGGCACTTTTCTGGGATGCCAGGACTTTCAGCATTTCTGCTGTGGAATTTGCCATTTTGCTGCAGCTGGGCACTGGTGATTGCTCATACTTCCAGTGGAGAAACCTGCTGGAAGCTGCCTCCTGCCCTCTCCAGCTTTGCCTTCTGGAGCAGGGAGTTCCTTGGGTTACTGTGGATACTCCTACCATTGTTCAGTGGGGCCAGGCCACCCTCCCTCCTTTTCTACCTGTTCTTCCCTCAGCTATGGATCTGCTCCTTGCAGTTCAGCTTCCCTTTCTGGCAGACTGACCAAAGCATATCCTGGAGAGTTCGTCAACTACGGTGATCCTCCAAAGGAGTTATAGCTGACCAAGGATTCGAAAGTGCACTTACAGTGGTTAGAAGGAGGGAACATTGAGCCATTTGGAGACTCAGTATCCATCTTTACAGAATAAGCCCTTCAAGTTTTTCAAGGAGAAACTTATGAATTTACAGACTCAGAACATAGCTTTATTATATGGCAGTGCTGCTTATCATCACATTTGGTGTCCCCAAGAATAGCAAAAGCAGTCTAGTCTCAGATAATTGGAGAAACACTGATTGCACACTGTGTATCAGATGTCATTAATGTTATATTGGTCTTTTGCTGCTGTCAGTCAAAGCCATTACCCTCCAGTGACGCACTCAATTGATGACAAATTCATGACCTGGCTGCAGATGTTCAGGAACAGCTGTTTGGCAAACTTCAGGACAGCCACTATTTCTCAGTCTAACTGGATGCAACTATAAATGCATTGTCCTCTGTCTAACTTTTATCACTTGTTCAGCGAGTGGGAATCATTTGTGCATGAGGACCGTCTGTCTGTTTCACTGTCCACTGACAGAATGTGCTACTGGCAGAGAAAAACTTGGAAGCTTTCCAGCAAGCAGGTCTTTCAGCTGATTTGGTTTACCACTGATATGCGCTGATATTTGTGCAGTTGGTGCCTGAGCTGACAGGAAAACACCACAGCAGCCATATGCATATGGTCAAGTCCATTGCACTCCAAGCCATTTTTCTGGACTCCCATTGTTTAGCTCACTAGGAAGTTTTGGAAGCAAATAAAATGCCAAGGCAAGTCCTTGACAAGTCTGTAAAAATCTGTGGTCTTTACTAAAGGTAAGCCTACTAGTGCAGGCCTCTGCACTGTTTTGTGTGAAGAAACAGGCACTTGGCATTTGCAGCTCCTTCTCTACACACGAGTCAGTTCACTGTCTCATGCACAGCTCTGAATTCCTTATTTAGCTCAGGGAAGAGCCAAGGATTTTCCCTGCTGAATGTGGTTCTGCCCTGGCAGAACACTTCATTGACCAGATTTGGCTTACTTTAGATACTTCTCTCTAAAGGTTCAGTAGGACATCCATTTCCAAGATGGATGTAGAACCTTTTATGCTGCAGACAGTTGGGGTTCATGACTACCTTGCTTTTCCCAGACTGCGAAATGTGGGGGAGGGAGATCATGGCTAGAGAAATGAGGGTCCAGTGTATGCCCAGTATGGAGAAGGATGTGGACCCCTGACCTATGTCCATGGGTGAATTAATGCATGGGCCTACGGGGCCCATGCCCAGGGGTCCACACAATGTAGGGGACCCTCTGCCATGCGGCACTGGCAGGGAGCAGAGCCACCCTGGGCTGGAGGCTAGAATCTGCGTTGCTTTCCTGCCCCACTCCTGGGTTGCCCACTTCACCCCTGTGGGTGGGCCAGGGCAGCCCAGAGGCCAGGCTCTGCTCTACTTCCTGGCCCCTGGGCCGGCTGGTCTGTCCCCAGGGGCAGGGCTGGCTGCTGTGCCATGCATATTACATCAGAAATCACCCTGTGTACCCTGATTGGCCCTGCAGCTCTGGGAGGGAGGGCTGATCAGCCTGGCTGAGGCCAGCCTCTGGCCCCAGCCTCCCCTCCCCTCCGAGCATCATCCCTCCCGCAGAGGGCAGGGCTGTAGACTAGAGGGGAGCTTGGTCCCAGGTGAAGGCAGGTGGGGCCCCCCAGTGTGGGAGGCCCAGGGGCTCAGAGGCACCTAATCCACCATTGCCCTATCACATTAGTACCTTCTGAATAACAAAATCTATTAGTCTGTTCTAACTGCAATTCATATCCCTCTCTTTGTGATAACATTTAGTTAAGGCATCTCCTTTTTCTGTGGATTTTAAACTGCTCATCAAGATCTTAGTGGGATTTTCAAGGTGCAAGTTCTGATCCTTTTCCTTTCATTCCTGCTGGGGAGATGAATATTTAATGAATGACTGTGTATTTCAAAGGCAGGTTCTTTGCCACCACTGTCCCCCCCTGGAAAGATGAAAGCCTGATGCATGTTTGTTATATGGTTTCTCTTCTTGTTGCCAAGATAAGTGTAGGAGTCTTACAAACTTTTTACCGGAACCTTCCCTGTTGGAGCCCAGATGCCAATTGCTGCTCTAAGCAAAAGAACTGGCAACATAACATAAAGACCCGTAAGCAATGACTTACAAACATTTGATGGGAATATGGGGAGCTAAAACAAGTGACTGTCCCCTACTGTGTTCACCTAGAGTGAAAACATTTATTTAGGCATATTCACATATCACATCTGTTTTGCATTTAAATGGAAATATTTCCCAATGTTTTTAATGCCATGAATTGGGTTAAACATTTTAAAAGGTAATAACATAAAAAGGACACACAGAGTGCCTGGTACTCACTGAAAAGCAAGTGAGGCATGTACACAGCTTGGGCTGGCATTCATGTTTGCTATCTTCCCAGTCAATGGACCGGATGGGCTTGTGGTGAATTTATGAGGATTTTATTCCCAGTTCTGACTCCCCGATCTGATGTTTGTGCTTATCTCACACTGAATTCTGCAACTACAAGTTTGAGGAGATGGCAATAAAAGAAGGATTTGCTTAACGAGAAATCCTTTGTATTCCATAGAAAGGAATAAAGATCAAGAAGTGCTCTGACACCATATTTTTCACATTGGTGTGATTCCACTGATGGCAGTTGTTGTGATACAAGATAAAGTGGAGTGAGGCAATGGACAGTCAGGCCCATAATATTTTAAAAAAGGCTGTTTAGTGAATCAGAATAAAGCTTCTTCCCCTCTCACCTCCAAGCTGCATAAACCTACCTCAGCCATGTCTGAGTCCCCATCTCCTGCTCATTGCTACTTCAATGCAGTTAGTAAATAATAATCTGTTTATTAGTAATGCAGAGCTGTCCCTGTGTACCTGGCCAGACTTAAAGAATTTTTCATATTGCAAAGTAAAGGCAAGAGGTCATCTGTTCAGGTAGCTTCTCTTGCCATGTTAAATTTCCCCTTTTTCTCTCCCACTGTTTCCCTTCATTAGATGTCTGCTTGAAAAAGCCCACACAATGTTTACTTTGTGCATAGTTCAGTGTTGACAGATGCACGATTTGGTATACTGGTGGCCCGGCTTTTGTGTCAAAGGAGATTACTTTCTGTTGTCACAGAGTACTGCCATGCAAGGTGCAAACAGCACAAATAGAAAAATAAGGTAGGAGACACTAAAAAGAATATTAGACAAAGTCAAATAAAGTCTGATCTGACATTGGGTGACTGATATTTGTTTTGGAAATGTCTTGTTTTCCCTCAGCTGCATTCACTTTGAACTCTCTAGTCAATCCCACTGGTCTACTCATTGAATAGCCTGATGAGAGAAATAATGATGATTTATGATGCTGCATCCTGGCTGTTTCTCCTGTGCCAGGTTGCAGTGCAGTAGCAGGAGTCCTGGGAGGGCTTCTTCCAGTCATATCCTGGCTCCATGCTGCTGCTGCATGATGCAAGGTGGCAATGCAGAACTGAGCAACTTTTAACACTTCCTGATGCTGCAGCTCTTCTGCCTCTGTTTAATCTTCATTTGCTAAAACAAGGTGCTTGTCCTGATGATGTACATGTTGCCACTGCTTAAATCTCATTACCTGATCATGAAAGCTGTTGATTTACTTAACTATGTCCCATTGTCTAGTAATAATTAGCAATTTGCCTTGTGTTCAGAAATAGTCTTCCATCCATTTTTGGCTGACGAGTGTTATCTGTAGGTTTCAGAGCTTGAGTGGAGCCTACAGAGTGGTTCTGAGGAAACCAGTGTTTCTTTTGAACACATCCTTCTTGTTGCTGAACCCTCATTGAAAGCAGTGGCTTTGGAGTAGAATGCAGTCCCCTGCGAGAATGGGACTAGTGTCATCCCCCTTTGTTGGCCTGCTATGGAAATGGACACCTCCTACTTGTGGCTCAGCTGCACACACCTCCTATCTTCTTCCTCTGCACAATCAGATGAAGCCACAGAGAGACTGAATGAATCACACAGAGGTCTCACCTCCCTTCCCTGCTCTTGGGAATATTCCCTTCTTAGAATCAGTGGGTCTGAACAGAGAAGTCATGAAGTAATAACTGTCTGCCCTAGTTTGAGTCTTCACTGTCCTAGAAGTGCCAGTTCACTTTCCCAGAATGAACAAAGTTGTGTTTTCACTCTGAAATCCTGAAATCTTTCAAATCCTATCTCAAAGGCTGCTCTTCACAGTCAGCTTTCCACTTCTAACCTGGTTATGGCCAGTTTGTTTCCATTTCTGCATTTCGGCATGGGGGAGGGGAGATGGGTGAAGAGATTTGGAAAAATGCAAAGTGGAACAATTCAATTATCATTGTTTTCTGAGCGCTTGTCTACATGAGAACAAGCAGTGTTAATTCCATTTAGTTTAACTCACTTCGCAAGTGAATTAAATCGACTTGAAGCCACTTTAGTTCTGAAAGAGGGTGTTTGCATGGGGGCTTAACAGACTTCAAATTCAAATTGACTAAATTCAAATTAATTTTCCTGGGTGCCTGCAAGTAGACCAGCCCTGAAAAATAGCTCTCCCCATATCTGCTCTCCCTCCTCTCTGTCCTCCTTGCTCCTCCAGGTTTCACGCTGTTACTTATCCAACTTCACAGAGCATGCATATTTTCCTTTATGTCAACAGCCTGTTCTCCTGCAATGCTATATCAACAATTAATAATAATAAGCAATAAGATCATATATTACATTAATCTAAAGAATTCTTTATCTGTATACCTCAATACTCATCTGCAGGCTATCTTCCTACTGACACCTCCTCAGTCTTGGACACGGTGTATAAATGGATGTTTCAAAACCAATTTATTCATCCGGCATGAAACTGTCAAAAGCTAGAAACTAACAGTTCCTTGAACCTGTCTCTTCCCTTGGCTCTGCTTCTTTTCCTGACCCCAGGGCTGGTGCCTGGCACATGGGACTCCTGCTCCGAATTCCAGCGCCAGTGCCCTGAGTCCTGTTGTGGCCCCTGCCTTTCCTGGTCTCTGGCTGGAGATCCGGGGCCTGGCCGCCTATGGTGGTGGCAGCTGCTTCCAGCCCGTTCTAGGCTGGGCCGCCTGCGGCTGCAGCTGCCGCTCACAGCCAGGGATCCAGGGCGAGGCTGGTGGCAACAGGCGTCTGAGGCCAGGTCAGGCCCCAGTGCAGAATCGGAGACAGGGGCGTGGCCCACGGCCAGGGGGCCTGGACCGGTGCCCTGGGTCCTTCCCCAGGGCAGCGATGCTCCTGTCTGACCCTCAGTGCAACACGTGCTAGCTAGCAATTGCCAAGCAACAGCAAAAGTTTTCAAGTTTTCAAGTGTGTTGACTTCCTCCTGGATCCATACAGATGGCATCGGGAGTGTTGTGGAGCCAGTGAGTTGACTATCTGGTCTTGTTGGTCTAAATTCCATTTTCAGGTGTTTGCCTTTGATTCTGTGCTAACACAGTGTCTGGGGTACATTGGTATTAAAATTCCTAGACAACTTCTTTATTTTTAAATACATTACTTGCAAATTGCCAACTGTCTGTTTGTTCCAGGCAATTGTGAACACAATCAGTAAAATAAGCATCAAGTAGAATTTAATTGCTCGCCTAATGGACAATGACTGATGAGCAGAAAACCCCAGCTGTGCTGTACCTCTTCTTTGCAAAAGAGCCAACTTCACTGTGGCAGGTTTACTCACTACACTGTATTTCAAAAATGTTTCATAGAGAACATTTTCAGCTCTGCCTACTCTTCCTATTTCCATAATCTGTTCGTTTCCGTCCCTCTAGTGTAGAGTCTCATGGGGCTTGTGAGCCATAATTTTAATTCAGATCAGTTTCCTGTGACAAGTTGCACACCCATTTTTATAAGTTATTAATTTCAAAGACATGCAAGCTTTGCTCAGGCTCAACAACAACAACATAATAATTATTAATATCCCTGTCATAAAGTCATCATCAGACATTTGGGGCTTTATTCTTGCTTTCATTGCAGTGCTGCTTTGCCTTGTTTACATACAGAATTCTGAGAATTGTTTCCAGTCACTATAAGTCTTTTCTATAGACCTCAAATCAATTCTTCAGGATCAGCCACACTTGCAGATTTGCATCTAGAATAAATTTATTTTGGGGGAAGCTCTGCAGCTGTTTTAGCTTTGCATAATGCACCTTTCACTGGACTACTATGCAGTTTGTCTGTTTTGAAGGTTAGTGTGGGTCATAATAGACAGACATCATTCCATAGCTTTACTGTCCTTGGCAGTTCTTCCTTTCCTCAGTAAGATCGCTGAATTAAGAACAATTAATACTGTAATAATTATTATTGAATCTATTAATCACTAAATGCCCTTAATCTTTTACTTCCATACAACACCAGGGCATGAACGAAGAAAGCCTAAAATCAGGGAAAATTAGATTATCAAGGCAATCAGTGTCAATGTTCACAATTGTGCTAATTTAGCTGAGGAAAAATGCTTTCTCCAGATTCTTCTTGAACCATCACATATTAATGGTAATTCTGAGAAAATTAAACTGCATTCCATCTTTCAGTTTGAAGCTGGTCTTGTTATACTACAAAGCCCTGAAGAGTTTTTCATGTGAAGAACCTAAATCGTTAAGCAGAGAAGTTCTGACTTTGTGTTTATTTCTAAATGCCCATTACAGAATGAGCCCAAGTTGCTTCATAAGGTCTATAGCAACTTATGGTTTTAATATTTCACCAACTCTATTTTACTCACAAAAAGAACAGTTTTTGTCAAAATCATTTCATTACAGCCACTTACTAGACACAGCTGTTCACTGGAATGGCTGCCTCATACAATTGTATTTAAGAACCTGCAGTTGGGTTGAATACTTAGATTTCGGATTCTTTTGTTGCCACTTTCTCAGTCAGCTATCTGTTCACTTTGTTGCTTTTGTTTATTATGTGTAAAAGTTAGGGGTCCCCAGCACATCTTGACACTTCCAAAAGCTTTGGCTATGTTTATATTGGGGGGCCCTTAGAAGTAGAATTAAAAAGGTTGACTTAAAGCATACCTTGATAAGTTGGCCTCATGGTATGTCTGTACTGGACTCAGGGCAGACATACCCGCCTCTGGGGGCATCTGGCAAGCAGCTGGGAGCCGCATCTGGCTCCTAGCCCCCTGCTGCAGGTTGCAGGGTCAGAAGCTGGCTCTGGATCCCAGCCCCTTGCAGCAGATGGCGGGCTCTGGGAGCTGGCTCCCGCTGCTCGCAGAGGGGAGCTAGGAGCCCAATGAGGCTCCAAGCCTGTCTCTGAAGGCTGCAGGAGAACTGACTGCTGGCCCCTGCCACCCACGGAGAGGGGCTGGGAGCTCTATCTGGGCCCCAGCCCCTTGCTTCAGGGGCTAGGAGCTGGCTTGGAGCCCGCTCTGGCACTGAGCTGCTTGCCACGAGCCTGTGAAATTGAGTAGGCACTGAGCTGCCTGCCCACAGTGGCAAGCAGCTCAGGGACGGATTGGGCTCTGTGCCCCTTGCCATGGGGGGAGGATCTGGTTCCTAGCCTCTGCCACCTGTGGCAAGGGGTTGGGGGCCAGATCGGACTCCCAGCCCCTTGATCCAAGCCCCCACTGCCTGCCACAAAGGGCAAGCCAGATCTGGCTCCCAGCCCCTCTCTGTGGGCGGCAGAGGCTGGCCCCCGGCCACCATCACCTGCTGCATGGAGCTGGCTGCTTGCCAGTGGTGGCTGGGGCCTGATCAGGCCCCTGGAGCTGCATCAGCCTCCAGTAGCTCGGTTGGGACTGGGGGTGTGGCAGGGGGCGGGGCCCAGGGCTTCCTGCCCTGTAAAGTTGATTTAAAAGCTAAAGTCAGTTTACAGAGCAGGAGTTATTTAGTTGACTTAAGTGCTTAAGTCAACTTAATAAGTTCTAAATATAGCTCTGGCTTTGCTTAAGTTGACTTAAGCCCCTAGTGTAGACATAGCTTTTGAATCTAATTTGCCTGTTCCTACAGTACTTCAGAGCACGCAACACCCCTATCCTGAGTGCTCTGTCTATATGAGTTCTCTCAGCTGCTGGTGTTTGTGTTCCATGCACCCATAATCTCTTCTGCACTTTCTGCTGTATAGATCTTTAGACTTATTGTGTATTCGAAGGGTTCCCCACACATCTGATATATCAGTTCATAGAATCATAGGGTTAGAAGGGACCTTATGAGGTCATGTAGTCCAACCCTGCCGAAAAAACAGGACCACTCTCATTACATTATCCCAGCCAGGGTTTTGTCTAACCGAGCTGCAACTTGAAACCATTGCTCCTTGTTCTGTCCTGTGTTACTACCGAGAACAGCCGAGCTCCATCCTCCTTGGAGCATCCCTTCAAGTAGTTGAAGATTGCTATCAAATCCCCCTCAGTCTTCTCTTCTGCGGACTAAATAAGCCTAGTTCCTTCAGTCTCTCTTCATAGGTCTTGTGCTCCAGCCCCTTGATCATTTTGGTGCCCTCTGCTGGACTCTTTCTAATTTGCCCATGTCCTTTTTGTAGTGGGGAGCCCAAAACTGGACACAGTATTCCCAGTGTGGCCTCACCAGTGTTGAATAGAGGGGAACAATCACATTTTTCAATCTGCTGGCAACACTTCTTCTGATGCAGCCCAGTATCCCATTGGCCTTTTTGGCAGCAAGAGCGCACTGTTGACTCATATCCAGCTTCCCATCCACCATGACCCCCAGCTCCTTTTCTACAGTGCTGCTACTTAGCTGATTGCTCCCCAGCCTGTAGCAGTGCATGGGGCTTTTCCATCCCAAGTGCAAGACTTTGCACATGTCCTTGTTGAACCTCATGAGATTTCTGCTGGCCCACTGCTCCAATTTGTCTAGATCTCCCTGAATCCTGTTCCTGCCCTCCAGCATGAATACCATTTCCCCCAGCTTGGTATCTTCCACAAACTTATTGAGTGTGCAATCTATCCCATCATCCAGATCATTAATGAAAATGTTGAACAGAACTGGTTCAATGCACTATGTGTAATCTGCTTGGTTCAGGTCATTTGGCATTTGTTTTTGTGCCTCTCCTTTTAAACTCTCGTTTTCTTTTGCTTTTTAAATTCCATCGTCTCTTATATTTACTGTTTGATTCAGTGATATGTTGTGTCTGCAGCATTTTGAGACATTCTTACATACATGACAAGAACTATGTAAAAAGTTGTGTGCA
Source organism: Podocnemis expansa (assembly GCA_007922195.1). Lineage (NCBI taxonomy): Eukaryota > Metazoa > Chordata > Testudines > Podocnemididae > Podocnemis > Podocnemis expansa. Next base: position 21,236,623 of record ML681963.1, read on the forward strand.
GTCTTTCATCTCTTCCTTTCCCTCACCCATTTTGGGTCTCAAAATTGGGTGACAAACCTGCTGTTCTTCCAGGGCTGAATAACAAATAGGACAAAACTACGTTTTCAAGTGCATGCAATATTTTGTTTTTAGAGAAGATTCCTATTTCCTCATTGAATCCACCAAGATGTCACATTTCTACCTGTGGAAACACTTTAATTTGCATACATACACTGCAAATTATGAGCGCAGATTCTCAAATTTAATCTCCCCTGGTTTGCTGGCAGTGAGAAATGTTTCAGCTAGCTGTGAATGTTAACTGTTCTTTTGTGTTCTAACCCATTATCAGTGTACAACTTCCAAGACTTTAAAGAGTGATAAGGCACAAAGAGGCTTTGTGCCAGCCAAGGATCTATGTATATGTGGATAAACATTTTCAGATTTAAATTAGGTTGGGTTTCTACAGCTCTAGGTGTTAAGATGATCTTTGAGTCCCAAGAAAGTATTTAAAAAAAATCTGGCATGGATTTTTCTTAGGTATTCTTGTTAGCGTTGTTGTGATGTGCACTATAACAGTACTTGAAATTTAATATTTAATTATATTACTATAGAATGTAGTGGGTAGGCAGATGTACTGGTATGTTAAACTTTATGTCATCTGAAAATGGTTTTCAAGTACATCAGAGGGAGACCATCCAGCTGTAAAATTGTCTGCTTTATGATGCCACGTCACAGCTTTGGTTTTTCTTCTAATTAAAAATGTACCTTAAGGTCTAGCATCTTCAGACAGTCTTTCTGATCACTGTTTTTATTTTATTTTAAGTTACTGACAGAACATAAAATGCCACAATTGATCTAGGAGCTTTTGGTATTGTTCACAAAGAAAGTTCATTTTAACTAAAAACAAATGATTTTTCCATTTTGTTTGGTTGGTTGAGGATTTTTTTTTGTTTTGTTTTTGGGCCCCCCCCCCCGCTTTTTGTATGGCTGTAGGAAATGCCGTGGCAGCTCAGACTATTGATAAAAAAAATCTAAGGCGATGTCTACATTACAAAGTTTAGTTTGGACTTCCTTAGTCCAAATTAAGCAATTCCCGGTTAGTTCAAACTAACGAGAAAATTTTTAGTTAGAACTAACTGCGTGTTTGTCAAATTAATTTGTGTCGTTAGTTTGAACTAGTGGCTTAGTTCAAACTTTTTTAGTTTGAACTAAGCCATAGTCTGTGTCTACATTGTGCTTAGTCCGGAACTAATCAGGAGAACTTATTAGTTTTGACTAAGATTTGCTTAGTTTGAACTAAGAAATTTCTTAGATTGAAGTAGGCAAAAGCTAAATTAGACACGGACTAAGCTTGTTTAGTCCAACTAATTGGCTAGTGTAGACATAGCCAAAGATCACTACGCTGCTGATGTAATGTGACTGCTGGCTGTGACACTTTTGGGAAGATAATACCTTTTCCTTCTCAGACCTGTCATACATCTGACAATTGTGCAGTGCTGGAGAATGGGGAGGATCATAAGAGACCTGTGCAGGAACATAAGATTTGCCCTTGCAGAGTATATTGGGTATAGTCAGATTACACCTTGAAAGCATGAGGTTTGATTACCCCAGTCGTGCCTGTCTGTACCGAGGTGAATTTCATGGGTTGCCTCAGTTCTTTGTAATGAAATTGAGGGATTAGGTGGTGCAGGATGATCATGTCCCTGAAGAGGAGAGGCAGTGTAGCCCAGTGAATAAGGGATTGCACTGGGAAAGAGTAGACCTTGATTCTCTTCCCAGCTCTGCCAGTGACCTGCTGTGTGACCCTGTCACTTCACTGTCTGTGCTTCTTTCCCATCCTGCTCTTTGTTTTATCTATGTACATGGTAAAACTTTTTGGGGGATATGAATTTTCTCTTACAGTGTGTTTTGCACAGGTCCTAGCACAATGGGGCCCTGATCTCAGTTGAAACCTCTAGGTACTATAATACTATTGCTACTACTATATTTCATGATGCATCTAATATTTAGTTTCACAACTGAGCAGAACCCTCAACCTTCACCGTACGGTGTATCTGATACGAAACCATAACTTGTGATTGGCACTTGGTGAGCTCATCTGCTGCTCAGCTGAATGTTATTGTGGACCACAAGCTAAATATGAGTCAACAGTATAACACTGTTGCAAAAAAAGCAATCATCATTCTGCACTGTAATAGCAGAAGTACTGTACGTACGACACAAGAAGTAATTCTTCCTCTCTACTCTGTGCTATTTAGGCCTCAGCTGAAATATTGTGTCCAGTTCTGGGCTCCTCATTTCAGGAAAGATGTGGACAAATTTGAGAAGCTCCAGGGAAGAGCAACAAAAATGATTAAAGGTCTAGAAAACTTGACTCATGAGAGAAGATTGAAAGAACTGGGTTTGTTTAGTCTGGAAGAGAGGAGACTGAGGGGGGGCATATTAACAGTTTTCTAGTACCTAAAAGATTGTCAGGAGGAGGAGGAGAGAAGAATTCTCATTAACTGTGAATGTTAGGACAAGAAGCAATGGGCTTAAATTACAGCAAGGGAGGTTTAGGTTGGACACTAGGAAAAAACTCCTAACTGTCAGAGTGATTAACCACTGGAATAAGTTGCCTAGGGAGGTTGTAGAATCTCCATTGCTGGAAATTTTTAAGAGTGGGTTAGACAAAAACTTGCCATGGATGGTTTAGATAGTACTTGGTCCTGCCATGAGTGCAGAGGACTAGATTTGATGACCTCTCATGGCCCTTTCCAATTCTGTGATTGTAATCCATTGGAGTTGCAGATGTGTGTGTCTGATCTTGTGCAGTTATAGAACTTGAAATGTTTTTATTGCCTTTGTTTTCGGAAATTTACATTTTAAATTAAAAATGAAAACACTTATCAGAAAACAGTTTTAATGCAAGAAAACATAATCCAAATATCTTATTCATTTAATAATGTTTGATGACTTCTGGCTTAAACAATATTTAATGACATTTGGCACTTCTTTAGTGGTCCTTAATGTTGACTCTACAAAATATTGTTAGTTGTTCAAAGAAGATGGGCTTTCCATGCCTCATATTAAGCCACATGAATGAGGGACATGTAGTGCCATGAAAAAGTCCCCCAAGGTCATGCCAGAGTAAATGGCATCGGCACAGGCAGCAGCTGTAGCTGAGGAGCTAATTAGGAGGGAAGAGTGCAAGATGCAAGAGGTGCTCATTGGGCTTGATTCTGCTGTCTCCCTGCTCTGTGGTAGTGTAATCCCATTGCTTTAATTGGAGTTGCTTTTGATTCTCGCTGGTTTCAGTGAGAACAGAATTGAACCCCTTAATATTTTTAAATTTCATTATTATTACCTTATTGGGGACAAATAAGAATATTTTCCATTATTAATTTGCAGAATTTTAATGATCTGGATAAACCTGTACCTGTTCCATAATTGCACTGTCTGGAATTCTGGCTAGCTGGTCTGATCTCTCCCTCATTCCTGCTCATTATGCAGTAAAATTTTAAAAAGTTAGTGTTCGAGAAACATGGTTTTAAGCCATACAGTTGTTCCTGTACTTCATCATATCCTGGCAAGGTTGTTGCTGCTGAGTGATACAGATGACACAAGGACGCTGTATTTACAAGTGAAATTATGTTGTATATTTTAAGTCCTACTGTAAATATAAGTGACAGGCTCATGCATCACTTTGAGTTACAATGGCAGAGACTGGCAGACAGAGGATTAGAGTCTTACATGCTGCGGTCTTATTTGCAGCTCTGTTTTTGTCACCCTGACAGAGATCTTGCGTTTTCCTGCTGACTTCCTCACAAGCTCCTTTGCCCTCTTCCTCCAGCCCCCATCACCAAGTGATGGATCTAAATTTTGTCAAATCGTGTTTCAGAAGAAGGCTGTGAAATTCTTCTCTTATTGTGTCCTCTGTTCTTTCACCTTTGGAACACCACCCTTTTAATGGTTTACACAGCTTTTGACTTACTGGCCCCTTGGTGCACCCTAACGGTAATGTCAGAAGCCTGGCTGGCATCTTTAGCAGTGCTGTGCAATATATTTGAATAATTGCGAGCTGCCTAACTCCTATGAGAGAACTTCGTCTCCTGTGGATTCCATTGGCAAGAACAATTGCTGCTGCACCACTCGTGTGAATCTCAGAAACATGGGTTCCTTGGGCTTTGACCAGATATTGTAAGTGGGTCTATCTAGTTTTATTGTTTTCTGTCCTCTCTTGATTCTGGAGCCATCACTTTTTCCTGACCCTTTCTGTTCTTATTCATAGTAACCAGCTGTTGCAATTGACCTTTCCGTAAATTGTAGTGCTGGACTGTAGCTGGCTGTTATAGGATACTTCCAGAAAACCTCACCACCTCTTGAACAAGGTGCATCTGTTATTCTGCTGTATTAGACTGTATAAATTAGCAACAGAGAATTGGCCTTCTCCGAAGCATTGTTTCAGTGCCCCCAGCCTTGGTAGGTACAAAGTTCTGAGAACCGTTATTGCCTCTATGGCACATCATTGTTTCTAGAACTATGGAAAGTGACTAGTGACACTGGATCTGTTTCCAAATGAAAAGGGCAGGTGTGGGTGGCAGGCTGGAGTGAGCAGTGTGAATGCGAAGAAAGAAGACGTTAAGCATGATCAGAGCTGAACCTGGGGATTCTGTGCACGCTCACATTTTATTGAAAATAGCTGCTTCAGACCTCGGAAGTGAGCTTCGCTAGGGCAACATTTTAAACCTGGTTCCCTCAAGATAGCTTCAGAATTACGTGTAGCTGAACGCTGTCTTTCCACTTGTTTTCTTGTGTTTCTTATATTTCTAGTAAGCTCGTAGTCCTGTGGCACTTGAAGACTAACAAATTTATTTATTATTTATTGCTAGTCTTTAAGTGCCACAGCACTCCTTGTTTGTTTTACTGAACTAGGCTAACAGGGCTGCCCCTTTGGAACTTTGTGAGCTCGTGTCATTCTTATGTTCAGCTTCAGACAGCTTTTTGAGTGCTTATTGCGATATGTGTTTATAAAGAAACAGAGCAAGAAAAAAGGTGCATTTCAGATAAAAATAGCATCTTTGTAGGAGGTGGGTAAGGCATGGACTATGTGCCTTTCATCTCAGATCTGACAGAGGAGACAAGTAAATCAGTTTGGAGGGGCTCAGCCGCATCCCTTGGTGACCACTTGTTAAACAGGATTCCAGGTGGTGGTGTAACGAATGCTCATGTTCAGGAAGTATAGTAGTCCCTAAGATGCTGTGCATGCGTCCTATAATTTGATGCTGAAACTGATGTTCTCCTGAGCTACACTAGATATGAGAAACAAAATTAACGACATTTTACATACGTAATTGAGCTCCTATGTGTCATAAATTCAGTGTTTTATTTTACATTTTAGAGTGCAAGTGTTTTGAATCTGATGACCCTTCTTGTCTGCCTCTGAGGGACAGTAAGATAATGCAGATGTCTTCCATTTGACATTCTTCCTTGTAAGTCTGTTGTAGTATGGGCCAAAGAGAGCAAGAGGAGGAGTGTGTCAGGATAGAACTAGAGCATGCAGATATTCTCGCCAGTCCTTGTAACCTATATGGTGACCATAATTTACACAGGCCCCAGAGAAATCTAAATTATGCCGAGAGCTTCTCTAGCTACCACCGTAGCCCAGGCACAGACATCGAAGCTATTCATCTACCTGGGCTGCAAATTGTGTGTGGCATCTCTAAGACGTGCAGCATGAAATGTTACCCTTGGGCTCAGTGATATTGTGACTCCAGCGAGTGATAGTGTGACTCCAGCGAGTGAGAACTCAAATTTTCTTTCTCTGGGAATTCTGATACTTCATTTCATCCTGAATCAAAATGAAACGCAAAAATTTCCCGTGAAAAGAAATATCTGATTTGGTTAATATATCAAACTGATAATTGTCAAAAGGCTGGTGTTGAAATAAAGCATTTTGCTGTTGTTGAAACAAAATGTTTCAATGATTTTTCATAAAAAATATTGATGAAACAATATGTTCCTGTAAAACACTTTCATTTAGTAGAATCAGCATTCTCCAACAGAAAAAAGTTCCACTGGAAACTTTTCATCCAGCTGTTCTTGTGACCACAAACTTCTCAGAGAGAGTAGAAAAGAAGCAAGAAAGATCTATCCATCCACACTCTGAAAATAACTTCTCATTCATTCAGCGGTGGAAAGTAAGAAATGAGAGTAATTATTTCCATTCTTACTCAGACTCATGTTTGTTACTATCTACCTTGTTAATTTGCCTGTAGATCTGCACTTTTGTATCTCATTTTATAGTGTGCCATTTAGATGCTCCACAAATGGTGACTTTTATTAAATTACCCCCCATAGAATCACCTAAACAGCAAACGTGTGTGCTTTTCCTTGTAAAGGGAGCACATGTTGTTTGGAAAATCAAGATGTTTCTGTTGAATAAAAAGTTACTAAAATAAGACTCTAAGTACAAATTGGGCAGTACTCATGATCTGAAATGAGTTCTGTTAATTGACTTTATTTTATAGCCACAACACAGTCCTGCTGTGCTTACACTTCCAGCTCCAAGATCCGTGATCCTAAGTTAGCTCCTGAATTTCTCTTCCTGCTTATTGTCTACATGTGCAAATGGGACAGAGAAGTTAATTTCCATAGATACAGATAACAGAGCATATGAAGGTCCTTTCAAGTAAGGGAGACTGAAATTGTTTCAGTAAAGTCTCTGGTCTAGGAGTATCTATTTCATTTGTTTGGGGTGGTCATTAATATACTCTGTGACACTGGCATTGCAGATGTATGATTCACATCCAAAGTGGCCATCAGTTTAGATGAAGCCAGACCATTAAGCCATGGAATTAGAACACATCCCGCATGTTCTTTAAATAAGGGTTTTAAGCAGTCATCATTGGTAGCTTCAGAATATCAGGTACAGATTACTTTTCTGATTGGGTGCCATAATGATCTCAGACAGTTACCAAGACCTGGGAGTTGACTAGGGCTGCGTTCTGTGCTTGTTTCTTTGCTTGTTTTTTCCATTCATTTCTAAATTTTATTTTCATTGATTGTTTGAGTCATGGAAGTTTACATTTGTTACAATGGAATCCGATAATACATGAGTCACACTTACAAAAGTGCAAGGTCTGTTGCATGAGATAATGGACTAGATCCATCTGGGAACTGCACCAGCTTTCACTGGCATGGGGCCTGCTGTAGTGGAAAATTGTCTGTGGGGAAAATTGAGGAAGCTAGAATCTGGGCTGCACTAACCAGGATGCTAGTGTAGCATGGGAATTCATTGAATTCAGCACACCTCACTTTCCTGTGGAGTTCACAGTGACATTTAAAGTTCACTGGCAGAAGCCAGAAATGTTGCTCATCTTCACCCAGATATCCAGGGTGAATCTCTCCACAGACACAAGGAGCAAGGCTGGTGTAATTTGGGATAATGTTCAGATCCTACAAATAAAATATTCCCATTAGTTTTTCAGGATGCACATTTATTTTGCATTTATGGGATGCTTCAGGCTCTGCCTTCTTAGGTCTTGTATCACTCCTGATGCATTGTATAAGTTGCAGAAATCACTAGCCCAATAAGAGCCAGTTACATGAGATGTCCTTCTACAGGATCCTTCCTTTCCTGCTCTGGAAAGATGATACATCTAATATATTCTGCTTGTGTCTCAGGAGCCTGAGAACAAAGGGCTCAGCTGTGGGACCGCATGTAGGTCATACACTTTGAATGGAGAAAACCTGCTAGGATATCTAACACACTCCCTGCTAAAAGAGGATTGCTTCCTGCAGCACCTCTGCTAATGTGCCAGGCTTGCAGCCACTCAGGTAGGACACAGCATTGAGAGAGAGAGGGAGAGATAAACAAAAAAGTTAGTGAGTCACCATGGCAAAGCAATTTGAGATCCTGAAATATTTTTCCAAATTTCATTTAGTGATGTACCTTTTGTTGTTTGTGATATGATTATAGCTGGGGGCAGCCTGCTGCTGCAGAAAGATGCTGCACTTTAACATGACACTAAGTGGGAAAAATTTCAGCTATTGAGCAGCCAATTTGAAGCTTTTCAAATATATGCCAGGTCTAGTGTGGTAACTCTGAGACTTCTGTCTTTTCGTAGGCAGTTGCTTGAATGCCCATGAGCGAGGCTTCAATGAAGCCGAGTGAACTTATCTGTAAAAGTCTCAGATAAATCCTTTCCCATAGATATTAAACAAAACAACGTTAGGTAAGATGGCTTCCCTGTCTTGATCCAAATGTGTGAGACTGTTGCATTCTAGAGTGCAAAATATACCGTGTACCTCAGGAACATACAGCCCAACAGGTTTGGACTGAACAATAGTTGGCTTGAAAGGACAAGTTGTGATTAACATTCTCTATCTGAAGATCTGAATTTCTGCTCCCTTTCCCCAAAGTACTTGGGGAAAAACAAGCATTTTCCCTTCTGCTTTCACTCTAAATTCAGCTATGCCAAGTTCAATATAGTGAGACAAATTGGAGATTGTTTTGTTGATCAGCCTCCTACTTGCTTGGGGTGGAATCTTCTGTTGCAGTTGATGTTCAACAGAGCAAGACAATGAACTGTTGATCTGAACTAGCAGCAGCAGTGAAATGCTCTTCCCCATCAGCCTCCCATTGTATCAGTTCCTTCTTCTGGAAGTGCTGAAACACAGGACTGCAGAGCACCCTGAAACCAAGGAAAGTAGAGATGAGTTGGAAGCTGGAGAAGCAGGGTGGAGGTGATTGCTGAACAATAAAGTAATCAGTGGTTAAAATATAATTTGAGGGGCCCTGGAACCTTCCTAATCTCTGGGCCCCCTTCCCGTATGGTCCAGTCTCCTTTCATGCATGCGTGGGCCCAGTTTTTCTAGATTCTGGAATCTGACCCCTGGAGCTCTGGCCTGTCAGATTTACAGGCCCTGGAACTGCATTCTGGGGCATTCTGGCTTACTTTGACCCCTGAAAGTAACCCCCTAAAGGAAGCTGGAAACCCATGACTTTCCCATAACTTCAACAAGCAGTGTGATAGCTGTCCTGCATGAGCCATTGGACTTCTGAGCAGTAATAAAGGTGTGAGTTAGCATCGTTAGCATATACACTTCAAGCTGTCAAAGTTCGGGGGGGGGGGGGCGCAGGCCCCAGGCCCTGGGTCTTTTTCTGGGGCAGCATCACCACTGGTGATTACTTTTTTTTTTTTTTTTAAGCAAAGATATACAGAAATAGCCATGATAATGGCCTGTTTTGGTTAGCTCTGAATAAACACCAGAAGAGAGACTGGAATCTGAAAACACACATGGACTCCATCAACTGTATTAAGGAAATCAAAATACATCTTTCTGTGGAAACAGCTTTTGCCCCATACTTATGTCAGCTCCCTGGGGAATTGCTGTTGAACTAGAGTGTAATTTAATAAAACTGAAAATAATGAATAAAACCAGTAAAAAGGGATTGAAAAAGCATCTATAGTTTTTTTCTTTTGCCACACCGCAGAGGACTAATAAAGTGTCTGATGCCCCCATAATAATACTCCAACTAGCTAGTTGGTTTTCAGTGTTGAACACATACTTAGCATGGAAAGTTTGGGATCCTTCCATTCATCATTGGATAGCCATTCTGGGTACTGATGTACACACGAGCACACCAAACATCCCATAACTAGTGCTGATGCATCAGCCAGCTTCTAGGGCTTGCCACTGCACAGTGTAGGTGCAGAGTGTTGGGCTTACAAATGGAAGGTCAAGAGTGTTGAGCAGGTCAGAGTGTAGAGGAACTTGGTCTTCAGTTAGTGTGAGCACCAGTGACTGACCATTGAGTTGCACCTTGCCAATTCCCACACTTAGCCTCCATGTACCTCTGCACTGGGCAAGGCAACCTTTTATTTCCTTGCTAGCAGTGTGTGTGGACTTCCAAGATTAAGGCCACTCTCTGGAGAGCAGTGGCTGCCTGGCTCAGCTGATAGTGGGCATGTGTGTTACCCTGGGAGATCTGTGACTCTTGCACAGGCAATGGCAATAACTTCATTAAAATAGTAATGATGAGATTATCGGCCACCGTTACTGCAGAAATGAGCTGAGGCAGGTGCTGTGCTGTAGCACTCACTTCACTCTGTCAGATAGGCTAGGTAATTTATGTAGAAAAACACAGAGCTGAGAAGATATCATTCGAGCAGTTTTCAGAAATTTCTTTCATGTTGGACACTGGCAAAGAGCTGGAAAGGCTTGTCACTAACTGCTTGGAAAAGTTCATATAAAAACTGCCGGGGCAAACTTAGGGCAGTGCTGTTAACATGCCTGGACAATATCAGACTTCAATGAGTTGCATCAAAGCACTGAGTGTCAAACCCGTTTATGTGCTTTGCACAGCTTACTCATGGATTCTGCAAGAGAAGTGTCCTCTTCTTAGCCTAGCTTTCACAGGCTGCAGTGGCAGCACATGAGCGCCTAGACTCAACATGCTTGCCACACTCTAGGGTAGTAGAAGTTTAGCTTTTCACTTGTTAGGCCCTTGGACACAAGAGTAGATAGGTATGTTCCCTGAGCTCAATGCTAGGAACGTGAATGTCTTTTTGTAGGTAATTACTGATGTTTGACAACACCTTTTCTGCATTTTTATGACACTTCTGTTAAAACAAGTTCAATCAGGATTTGTTTTTGTGGCAAAATCTTGTCTTCATAACTCAAGTGTTTAAACGTCACCAAGGCTAGCAACATCTTTTGCTCACTGATGTCTGGAGGCCTGTAGGATGGAACAGGTAGCCTGTGCTTTAAGCAAAACATGTTTATAAACAAAATCAGGAGCCAAAGGGGCAGCCGTGTTAGTCTAGTTAGGTAAAACAGACAAGGAGTCCTGTGGCACTTAAAGACTAACAAATGTATTTATTGCATGAGCTTTCGTGGGAGAAAATCCCACTTTGTCAGATGCACATCTTCATCATCTGGACACATGGTAGGGATGCCCTTGAAGATTTCCACAGAGATTTCAACAGTTTCCACTCCACTATTAAACTTAGCCTGGAACACTCCACACAGGAGATCTACTTTCTGGACACTACAGTACAAATTAGGGATGGACACATAAGTACCACCCTATGCCAAAAACCTACTGATTGGTATAGTTACCTACATCCCTTGAGCTTTCATCTAAAACACACCACATGATCTATTATTGTCTACAGCCAAGCCCTAAGATATAACCGCATTTGCTCTGATCCCTCAGACAGAGGCAGGAACTTTCAGGATCCCTATCAGTCATTCTTAACACTACAATACCCAGCTGCTGAAGTAAAGAAACAGATTGACAGGGCAAGATGGGTACCCCAAAGTCAATTACTACAGGAGAAACCCAAGAAAGAAAACATCAGAATGCTTCCAGTCATCACCTACAACCCCCAAGTCAGACCTCTATAACACATCCTCAGGGATCTACAGCCCATTCTGCAAGATGATCCCTCACTCTCTCAAGCTTTGGGAGACAGACCTCTCCTCGCTTAAAGATAGCCCCCACAACCCGAAACAGATACTTACCTGCAACTACAGACCTAACAACAGAACTATTAAAACAGGCACATATCCCTGCAACAAACCACTGTGACAACTTTTCCCGTACATCTGCACAAAAGACACTGTTACAGGACCTAATAAAACCAGCTACTCCATCAAAGGCTCATTCATCTGCCAATGTGATTTTTGCCTCATGTGCAAGAAATACCCCTCTGCCATATATATTGGGCAGACAGGACAGTCTTTGTGCAAAAGAATAAATGGGCATAAATCTGACCTCAGAAATCACAACACTCTAAAACAAGTGAGTCAGCATTTCAATCTTCTTGATCACCCCATTCATGATTTGCTAATTACTGTGCTCAGATGAATACTAAATCTAGGCTTCAAAGAGAAGTTGCTGAAATTGAATTTATTTGCAAATTTGGTTGTATTGCTTCAGGATTTAATAGGGACTTTGGATTTTTCTCTCATTATAGCAGGTGTTTTGACCTCATCTTCCTCTGTATGCTGTTCCTCAGTGTTTAAATCTTTATAACTCTTTTGATTTGCTGTTACAGTGTGACCTGTTCCCATGACTTACACTAACCTGCATTTATTTCCTCCCATTCTGTAATCCCCCATCTTCAAAGTGTCTGATGAAGTGGGATTGTCTCCCATGAAAGCTCATGCAGTAAATCAATCTGTTAGTCATTAAGTGCCACAGAACTCCTTGTTTGTTTTAAACAAAATCAGGTCTCTCATATCCCTTCGTATTTCCTGATGCACACATTTGAGATTCATCTACATTTTAGGTACGTAGGCCAGGAACCTGACTGTTGGGCTGGGGAAATTAACTCTCAGGTGCTCACTACTGAATCTAATATCTTCAAAGCAAAACTAATTTATTGAAAAGCGTGTATTATAGAAAAATAGAAAAAAAATGCATCTTCCTAGTTAGCAGAAGTTTCCCAATCATGAATCCTCAGTAACTATTCTGGCTCCACATAGTATCTTGACTGGTAAGCAAAGCAGGCTAGCTACCACTCTAGGTGAGGACTTGTTTCTACCATTCTAGGTGAAGACTGACTCGTCTTGCAGAGCCTAGGTTACCCCAAGGCAGAGCCATTCAGGGGGGCAAGGGAGAGGTGAGAGGGGTGACCACCCTGGGGTCTGCAGTTCCTGCGCTGAAGCTGTAGGCAACCGGGTGGTGCGGGAGTGCAGAACCTGGCCTCTAGGCCAGTCCTCCCTGCCCCCAGGGTGGAACAGCTGGCCTAGGGGCAGGGTGGGCTGGCCCAAGGGCTGGGGTTCACTCTTCAGTGCAGGAGGGAGGTGGGGGGGCAGAGATCGATTAGCCCAAGGCCCCACCTAGAAACGGCTCTGTCCCAAGGCCCTCTGATCTCACATCCGACTGTATCACCAGCCTTCTTGGATATATGAGGTGTAGAGAGGAAAAGCCAGATATCCTGTGATTCACACAGAATTTATACCCGTTCCTCAAAGAAGTCATGTCTCCAAAATGTTCCATGCCAGCAAATTACTGGGCAAATTCCTATTACTGGTAATTCATAATTTGGGTGGGGGCTCTAGGGATTGACTAATATTCCTTTACATGGATTACTCCCCAGCAGGCATCTGATGTTGTATCATTCTATAGGGTTAGTTGACCTAACTCAGCTAGCCCCCGAGTCACCATTACATGCCTCCACATGTACATGCTCGGTGACAGCGGCTGCATCATTGACTGTGACAATTGGTCTTCCATATCAGCATAGCTGCTTATGCAAAGTCTGGATGCAAATTAATGACACATGATGATGCCAAGTGCAAGTTTGGCTTTGTCAGTGATTTTCCACAGTCTGGTGCTGTGAAACCCTGGTCCCAGAATTCCTCAGCAGCTCAGGCTGACCAAGCTTGTCCATTGTAATCCTGCCTAGTGGTTCAGCACCATCCCAACACTGGCCACATAAGTGCTGGATTAAATGCATTTTTACACTTATTCTACCCTGTTACCAGTGTAATAAAACTAATTCTAACTAGGCTAAATGGGAGTAAAAAGAAAAAGAAGCAACTCTTTTAATAACCATGAGTTGATTTAAAACCATATGCTACGTCCACACATACATCATTATTTTGAAATGAGTTATTTTGAAATAAAGTCCTTATTTTGAAATAAGTTAATTCGAATTAAGAAAATGTTAATTTGAATTAATGGAAAAGCTCAAAACGAAATAGCATGTCCAAACACAGGACTTGCTATTTCGCTTTAGGAGAGGGGCACCATGGGAGGTGTGGCAACATGGCCCCCTACCTGGGCCATGCCCCGACCCAATATAGGCTAAAAGGAAGTCACCCTGGGAAGGAGAAAGGCAAAAGTGTTGTTTCGAAATAATGGTTATTTCAAAATAACAAGTTCGAATGGCATTATTTCAAAATAACCATTTTGAAATAACAGCCATTTCGATTTAAAGAAGGTTTAAGCTATTTCAAAATGACGGCTCTTATTTTGAAATGACGGAGCCTGTCATTTCGCAATAAGAATACGTCATATGGACCTAATCTCTCTTATTTTGAAATAACCAGTGTTATTTTGAAATAAGAGACGTGTGGACATACCCATAGAGTTGTGCATGTTGGTATTTTACGTTATGGTATACTTTTGTTACTCATATCTGGCTAAAGGTTGCATGTACAGATCACAAGCTGAGATCTGCTAATAGAGTTATCAAACTGCGTGCAGGGTACAGGTTTGATTTATAAATGTTTTGGAATATTTTAGCCATGCAGACTTGCATAACTATGCTCCTAATTGCTCTCCTTGCTTAAAACCCCAAGGTGACATTAACATTTAAAATATTTCAAAGGTTATGTTAGGCTCTTGTGGGATTGTTGTGTGACTTTGCTTTCTCCCAAGAGTTTGCATCAGCCTACGTTAGTATAGGTCATATTATATGGCATTATGACATGCTGTCTGCATAGGGAATGCAAATTCTCTGCCCACTGGCATGTGAGTTGACTCATCAAGAGCTGCCCAAGTTACTTTTGTTTGTTTATAGTGAGAAAATGAATGTTACATTACAAATGTTTACTGTATAACAAGATTTGAAAACTGCTATGAAAAGGTTGAAACTGTTGGGCCAGTTACCAAGAAAATACTTTTTTTTTTTTCTTGTGAAATTGGATTTGGTTCACTGAAATACTGTTATAACCATTAAATGCTAAGAGAAAGCATGGCCTGGAGTCAAATTTTGCCTGTCTCCTTGTTTCTAGTTGTCAATATTGAAAGTGACAAATTATCAAAATTCTGAATGTTAAGTTTACTTGGTGAAAAAGAGGGAATGTGGGTCTGATAGGACTGAAACATTGTTATTTATGCATGTCTTGTAATTATTTGTATTTTTCTAAGTGATGTATAAATGCACCCATTCCACAGAATGGCAAAGAGTAAAAGTCACTTGTGTTTTCTAGCCTCCGTGTTTTAGGCTGGTGATATAAATAAATGGTTGATAGGCTCTGTATAAGCTAATCAGTGGGGATCCTGAGTTTTGTAACTTTTTAGAAAGAATCCTGTTCCTGCCTCAAATTCTGTGATCTAGTGATCCATGTTAGATCTTCTTTGCTGGGAATGCCATTTGGCCCTGATACTTTTAATGATTATCCCAATGGCAACTAACCAAATATCTTTTCCTCAGAATTTGAGCTGATTTTTAATTTGTCCACCCGTTTTTACGATAACGTGGAAATGTAATGCTCAAAATTTCTTAGTGAACATGTGCACCAACAGAAGAAAGAAGCTGAAGGCTTTTTTTGTGGCATAATGAATTTCTATTGACCTGTGAGAGAGCTCCAGAACTGCTCCTTGTCCTGTTCCCCTCTCGCTCTGTCCCTCTGGTGATCAGACAGTACTATGTCTGCTATGTCTCATAGGGTAATAGAGGGAGGTTTTGCTATAATTGTTTCCATGTTGACTTCCATGCTTTTTTGTACCATAATCTTCCGACCCCTCACCTCTTATATGCCATCATTCGCTAGGAATCAGTGTGGATAAAAATGAAAAATACAAATACCAGGATGTATCAATGAGGTAAATTAGTTAAATATATTTTTCTTTGGAGAACTGCATGTAATCGAAACTGTGTATAACAGCTGGAAGACTGTCTTTATTTGGGAAGTATTTTAATAATGTCTCTTCAGTAAAATTCATAATGAAAAATAACCCATTTTGTAATGTGCCTTATTTTGAGGTTGTGAAATTAAAAAGATTGGAAGAATTTTCCGGTCACTTATACCTCACTTGTCTTTCCCCTTCCATAATAGTTTTACTAAGCAGACTTTTCCAAATGCTGCTTTGCAGTTCACCTTATCACTTTCTCTTTTCTTTCTTTTCTTGAAGTCACCACCCCATTCCAAAAAAGAAAAAAAAAGTAGTCCAGGAGTTTCTAGGTTAGTGTCATAGTCTTGAAATTCAGGGGTTGCTTACTCTAAAGAATCTGAGATGCCAAACCAAAATACAGCAAAACCTTGAGAGATAACTATCCACTTAAGGGGCAAACTTGTTTAAAGTATAATGGTTAGGAGTACACAAAGTCTGTCCCGTTCCTAAATGCAGACGTTTTGATTTTCAGAAGCACTGAGCCAACACTAGCATCTGGTGAAGTGACTAAGAGTTGCAGGTGCTTAGCACCTTGGGAATCAGGCCATAAAGCTCTCATAAATGCATCTGTGTCTGATATGAACTATTTATTCCAGGGTGTCCAACACTGTATCTGAGCACCAAATAAACAGATGGAATTCTGAGATTTTTAGTCATGTTTGATTCCTTAGTCTATAGGTGGGTCCCATTAATTTTAATGGGAGTGTTTGTGTAGTTGGGTTTTATTTGTTGGGGCAGAGAATCTAAGCTCGTTCAAATTATGAGAGCTCCATTAAAATAACAGCTGAAGGTCTGCTGTGTTGTAAGTGAAGATATTGGACTGTAGCCTAAAGTAGTTAAGATGCTCCTGAAATTGGCTATGCTGGTCTCTAGGGTTTGGCAGCTTTCCCCTAACCTTTCCTATTGTGGTCACTTAATTCCTTGTCTCGGTTGTTGTAGGAAGACTTTTGCAATGAGGAGAGTTCTCTGAAAATGGTCAGGTTTGGCCTCATTTTTATCCCTGTTTGAAGGAAGTGGCATGATATGTAAAGATGTTTGCTCCAGATATGTGTTTGTTTATCTTAACTTGTTTCATTTCCACTGAATGGCACTGTGAAATTTAAATTAGCAGTGGTCAAGTTAGTACATTTCGGATATTACGTTTATTTGTTACTATTAATTGAATTTCCCACAATTCAAGGACCACAAAGGCAGTGCTTTCCTTTGATTTCAAATGATATGGCAATCAGAAAAGCTGGTCTCTAGTTTAATTGTCATTGCAAAATTTACTCAAAGTAATTTAGTATCTCCAGAATGCTTATATTGCCACTCTCATCTAAGTGCAAAGTGTCACTGTTTTGTTGGTGATGGTTGTTGTTGTACATCTATGGAGTTAACTCCTTCCTGTGCCTTACTGCATTAGAGTTAAGACAGTTTCTCATCTCAGCTAGCTGTGGTCTTGATTCAGTATGGTTTAATAGTTCTTACATTGTAGTGCCTTTTTCTTTAAATATCTCTTCTTATTGTAGATTACTGTCCTATAATATAGGAATTATTTCTCAGTCACTGTAAAAGTCCTGCTTCATTAACTTGGTGACTGTTTGGTAATTTGCAAAGTCACTTTCACAAGTTTTAATGCTGTCTGCTTGAGAGTCACAGTAATAAATGTATTAGATCTTAATAGTGTTATGATTCTGTCTGAAGTGAAAAAAATTAGAGTTCGTAATTAGCTCTGACCTCAAGTTAAGCCAGTGCCATGTAAAAGATTGTGTAGATTGTGTGCAGAGAGCCTTCACAATTTAGAGGGTATTTCAGAAATGCCGTGATAATGTCTCCAGGCCTGAAATGGATTTTGGTCCCAGTAAGCCTAGACAAATGAAAGGTAACGTGGCCTTTTCATTAAGGTTACAGAAATGTGCTGTTTCTTAGTCAACTTCCACTTAAATAAACTAGGTACATAAATTACATGGAAAGGGAAAATTAGACAAAGGGGTAGGGTAGACTTCATTCATGAGGTCTCTTCGAATCCTATGATTCTGTGATTCAGGTGAGAAATTTAATGTACCTTCAGCTTCTTCTCAAGAAATGTATGGCTAACCTAGGAGAATAGCCTGTTCCAGGCAGCTTTATCTTATGTGTCCATTGCAGAGTGTCCTCTTGTAGGGCTTAACTGGTTTAACATCCTCATCTTACATTTTTTGCATGGAATGACATACACATTTTTCTTTGGTGTCCGATATGTTTATCTTCTCTTTCAAGCTATAATTCTGTGAAACTTCTGGGCCCAGGCTTGTCCAACATGTGGCCCACAGGCCAGAATCCAGCCCACCAAGGGCTCTTATCTGGCTGGCGGAGCCACCACACGCACTTGTGTGGGTTGTGCAGGCCCAGCCATGTAAAATGGCCCCCAAGTGAGAAAAGAATTGCAATGTGGCCCATCATACAAAAAGTTTGGACACCCCATCACCAAAGCTTGAGCTCTCCATCAGCCCTCTTGCAGCATCAAGCTTTGGTGATGGGTTAATGGAATTGAAACTGGGTCTTAACATACCAAAACAAGGATAATCAAAGAATTTCACATATCTTAGTACAGTACATTATGATTGGGTATGAACACAGAAAGTATCATAGCTCCATATTAAGGAAATTCTGTTCAGCCATTTTCTCTCTGGCTCTTCTTTTCAGTATGCTGTAAATATGCAATTCCCATTATGAATTGTGTTACCCTCACTCACAGCCATGTAAGAGTGGAATTTCCAGAGAACCTGTGTGGAATCTCATGTGTCTGGTGTTTGAAACTTGGTGCTGTCTCAGCGCATTGGTGAGCCATTTGCATTTGGCACATATATTGGAGCTCCCACAATATTTTTGTCACATTCGGCTATACAGTGTATACTAGTGTATGGAGAGTCTGAGAACTGCACATTCCTGTTGGCTTTACTGGATCCTTCATAACATGCTGGTGATGCGACAGTGGCATTGTGCTGTTTTGTAATAGTGGCACTGATAAGTTATTGTAAATATGTATCTGAGATCTTTGCAAAGAACTGTGATGAAATGCATAGTTACCTACATCACTGACATCTCAGGGCAGAAGCTCTGAGACTGGATTCCTGTCTTTCCTTTGCTTTTAGAAATGGGAATGCATGAGACACTTGATCTTTTCAACAAAGAACATCTGTAACTTCAGTTTATTAACTCTTCTTTTACTTGTCTGATTCAATTGTTGGTCTCCATGTTACTTTTGTGCTATAAACAGTGGTGCTTCTACAAAAGTTTATATAGGCGTTCTAAACAAAGATTAATGGCTAAATAGACTTTGACACTGATAAGAGAGAGTTCTTGTAGTTTGGTATTATGACTCTTTTTTTCTAAGCTGTTTTGAAAGTTTCTGTGAGCTTAAACCTTGTTGGTAAAATCTGCATATTGCATCAGTAGCAAAAACTGGGCAAACTCAAAGGTCATTTTATATACACTTGAAGAAAGTTGGGATGAATGCAGAGATGTTGAATCACTGTAGTTTATAAGACTACTGGCATTTTTGGGTGTTATGATACATACATAATGAATGTCTTGAACTTCTCATTCTCCCCTGTATTTGGAATGTAAAAACATGGCCCTTTAATGGAAATGCGTTTTATATTCATGAAAAAGACAGTCCCCGCTACATAAAAAATGCATTTGCAAAATAAGAGTGAATAAATACATCAAGAACATCACAACCTTCTGTCATCTATTGTGAGAAAATATTAAATTTGTATTTTAAATACATCAGGGTGCTTCTTAGTATCTTGGTACAAACCTGACAACCTTCATGATGCCTCGTCCCCGAATCCCAGCAGATTCACAACCGAAGTTTCTGAGAAACTTCCCACTGGACTGCTTGCCTTTACCAATATTAGTGAGACTAGCCTACCTAGAAGGTGACATTGTGGGTAGTCTTCAAAAAGAGACCATATAAGTTAAATAAAAGGAATCATTCAGGGAGAAAGGGCTTGGAGAAGGAAAATCATTAGAAAAAGGTTTAGCTGTTATTGGTTTTAATTCAGGAAGCCAACAGCTAGCAATTTACATAGAATAGAATATGCTTTTGAGAGCACATTTCATGCAATAATGAGTTGGGCACCAGGAGAGTAATGATTATGTAAATCAAACCACATTTATTTTTTCCCAGTATCATCCACTATTGTTCACATATAGCCTCTCAGGTCAGAACTGGTTTTATTGTAGGCAGGATCAGGAGCTTTAATTATATTTTGTTTAAAATTGTGTTCTAGGGAATGTTAACCTCCACTCTTATCAGTCCCTATTCAGAGGACTCTGGAATGGTTCTGAAGGGCATCACCTAAATAAAGTAGCATGTTCTTCCTGCACTGCAGCATCTGGACTGTTGCCCTCATGAAAGATTTTCAGTTCATAGCTTTTTGGCCAAGGCATAGCTGTAAGCACAGAGACAGAATATAGAAGCTGAAAAAGAAATATTTGTATCACTTTAGAGTACAGTGTTGTGTGCAGCCTTCCCTTTTCATTCTTTCCTCAACCATACAGCAGATTTCACACTTACAAGAAAAGTATGGTGGACAGGTCTGACAATAGGACTGTTCATGTCAGATGGTCATTAAAAAGTTCCATTGCCAATAGGTTAATTTCAAGGTGATTTCCTCTCATGGTCTCCTGTTACAGAATAAGAGAATTTTTTACCACTAACAAAGCCAAATCAGTATTTCTGCTCATGGCCCCAAACCTGTGGCATATGGTTTTCTCTTCTATGTATATTCGCAAAATGCACAGAGAAGGTGAGACAGAGCAAGTCCTTTCTCCAACAGTGTGAATGCACACAATTGCTAGAAATTTCTGCCATGTAATCTGAATTAA
This sequence comes from Podocnemis expansa, assembly GCA_007922195.1. Taxonomy (NCBI): domain Eukaryota; kingdom Metazoa; phylum Chordata; order Testudines; family Podocnemididae; genus Podocnemis; species Podocnemis expansa. Next base: position 21,257,075 of record ML681963.1, read on the forward strand.
TTAGAAGTTTTGGCTAATTGACTTTCAGTCCATGCTGCTAGTTTTAAGTTTCCCTTTCACAGCCATAGTATGTGATATGTGCAAACAACAATATTAACGAACAGAAGTGATGCAGGATGTCATAAGGAAGTTGCATAAAAATATTCCTAAAGCATCAAGGGTCAACATCAGATCAAATATGTACTTTATGTGGCACTAGTTAATATTATTTTTATGCAGAAGTGGAAAGAGGAGAAGACACGGAAGAAAGAAAGGAAACAAACTGACTTGGATTAATCCCATGGTTTGGCCCACCAACTCCAAACTATGTGCACTGGCTCAGAAGGGCTACTGGGTCCACCTGCTCTATTCACTAGAGCAGATCATCCACTTCCCATGCACACAGAACCAGGTCATCACCCAAATCAGCCCCAACTGCAACTGAAGCAGAGGCGAGTATTCATTGGGATATATCAGCACACCTTGACAAATCATCTTCCTAATCTGCCTGCCTCCTACCACCACTGATCACTTTAAACAATTTTTAAAAAAATTAAACAGGAGCTGTTTAACAGAATGGTGGATAACCTAGAGATCATGTAACCTATATGCCAAAAACAGGTTCTCTCTTTAAGAGACCTAGTCAGGATGGGTTACTGTTGCTGGGTAAATTAGCAGCCTAGAAACCAGAAGTTTCTGGAATTAGGGTGTGGTAGCATATTGAGCATGCTCCACAAATTTTAGTTTTGTGCTGGAGTGAGATGCCTGAGAGGAGCAGCCCCAAGAAGAGCAATCAGAGAGAGCTGCAGAGTCCATGTGCTCAGGGAATGAGTATAAGTAGCTGGGCCAGAGTGGACTGCAGGATGTTTTGTCCCTCCTTTGGCCTGTTTTGCAGGGCAGTTTTCTGCTGTAGAACTGAGAGCTGGAAGGCCAGTGACCTGATTGTGTGGTGCTGGTTACACAGGAGGAAGAAGGGACTGCATGGCATTCGCCTGAAGATTCCTGCAGCTAGAGAGGATGAGGATTGCTTTTGTTCTGCATTCAAGCCTCAAGGACTTAAAAGACTGCAATTGAGATGGGGGTGACTCCACTTGAACTTTGGGACTTCTGGGTTTCTTGTTCTTTTGTTTAAATGCATTTTGGTTCTTAGGATAAGGTTTGTTTAGTTAGTTAATAAAGTTCATTGTTATGTTTATTCTGAGTAATAGTTTAATGGGGGTTGGCAACTCTGAGCAATCGTCGCTGTGAGTCTGTACAGACTGGATCCTGGCTCTCCAGCTGCTTTCTACAGGGGTTTAACCTCAGTTAGGCACTGGAGAGGGGCAAGTGAATGAATTCTAGCCCACCCTAGCAGGTTACAATCACACTACAGAAAGGAGCAGAATCACAGCACAAACTCCTGAAGATTTTTTCAAACTTCATCTTCCTTAAAAATCTTCTTCCCAATAGATAACACCCCAAGGGAACCTGCCAATAACATCTGGCAAACACTGGCCACCATTCCTTGTACATGTAAAAAGGTCGACAAAAAAGACTGTCCCCATAAAGGGCACAGAATATCTTTTTATCCACCTATCATGCAGCTCCCCCTTTCTAGAAGCAGCCAGCCAGAGAAGTAAGCAAAAGTACTGTTAAGTCCATGCTTCATGATAAGGATGATAAAAGACTAGACTTGTTGGAAAGAAAGATACATACTTCAGTGACCCCACAATTAAGAGTTGCAAACCAAGCAGCCTTATTAGCAAAGTGTGACCATAACAATTATGAAACATTATCAGAATTTATTGAACGAGACAACACCATTTTGAAGGACAGTTGGTTGCTAGGATGGCACTTCAAGACTTCCTTGATGTTGCCAATACCACAGCCTGAACTGTTGAAACAGCAGTAGTCGTGCCTAGATTTTTGTAGTTATATTCAGCAGATCTGCCTGAACAACTGCAGACCACCATCAAAGGTCTTCCTTTTGATAAGAAGCTATTTTCTGAAAAGACAGATGAAGTCATGCCCACAATGAAGGACTCTCGTGCCACTCTTCACACTCTCAGTATTTACAAACCTGTGATGAGGAAGAAACCTTTTACATACCAGCCTTATAACTCTAGGATTCAATGACACCCACAACACAGGAAGCATGATCAACCGTGCAACAGACAATGAATGCAACAATGCAGACAATCCAGCCGTCAGTATCTTAGGCTGTCCCCTCTAAGCGTCAGTTTTGAGGGTTTAGATGAAGGTCTGCTCAACCTCTTCCAGTTTCTGGTGCCACAGAAAAACATTATCTTCTTCAACCATTGATTATGCCCTTTTTACCACTCTTGATTGAACAATACAACGGACAAAAGGGTCTTAGAAATTTCAAGCCAGGTTATGTCATCCCTTCCATACTACCCTAACCCCTTCCTTGCTACTCTTAAGGCACCCATCACATGACCACCTACAGCAGTAAGAAGTTGAACATTTACTACAAATAGGTGTTACAGAACCCTTTCCCTCTCAATGCACAGGTAGAGGTTTCTAATCCCCATATTTCCTGACTGAGAAGAAAACTGGAGGTTGGAGACCAATTGTAGACCTTAGAAAACTAAACAAACTTGTAAAGGTTCAAAAATTCAGGTGGTCGCTTCATCTGCTATAATGCTGACATTGAAGCAGGGGTAATGGCTCACAGCCCTTGGCCTCCAGGATGCGTATTTCCACATTGCTATTCACCTGGCTCAAAAGAGATTCCTCTGACTGATGTTAGGAACCTATCATTATCAATACACAGTGCTACAATTTGGCCTTTCCACTGCCCCCAGGGTTTTCCCCAAAGTGCTTCCCATTATCACAGCACACTTGCACAAGAAGGGAATCACTATATTCCTCTACTTGGACAACTGCTTAATAAATGCATGCACCCAACTGCAGGCCATGCAAGCATCACAACTCACAACCACACTAAGACGGATGCTGATTATAAACCTTCCACAAGGAAGACTGACCTCCAAAAATGGCACAGATTTACCTCCTTGTGTCAACAGAAGCATATCACCCCCATATTTGCTCCAGTTCCAATCATGATCCAATACCTTCTCACCCTGGGCCTCATAGGACTGTGTAGTAATCCACCCTCACCCTAAAGGAAACAGGACTATGAGTTATTTTTCCAAAAGTGCACCTAGCATCTTTTGCAACTTTCCATAGTCACATAGACAACAGTACCATCTTCACACATCCAACCAAGAAGCACTTGGACAGGCATATAGAACTTGTACCCAGAGACTCATTCCCCTAACCACTATGGAACCTCAACTTAGTTTGAACCATTCGTAATCTGCTCTCTAATGCAGTTAAAGTATTGTTCTTAGTGGCCATAACATCACTGAGATGTGTAAGTGAACTCTGATCTCTCATCCCGCATCCATCATACACAATATACCACAAGGATAAGATGACTCTTAGGTCCCATCCAAAATGTATTCCCCAAATCATGTAATCTTTCCACTTAAATCAACATATCCTTTTACCCACTTTTTGCCTAATATTCTGCGCCAACCCACAGGTGGTTTTTTTCCATACCTTATATGTGAGATGCATGTTACAAGCAATCATGAATCGTGCTACCACAGATGAGTAGAACACATTCCACAAGGGTGATGTCTACATCCACTGCTTTCCTAAAGAACATACCAGCTATAGCAATTTGCCAGGCATCTACCTGAGCCTTGACCCACACTTTCACCAGACATTGTCATCTGCTGAACGTCACAATCAGATGCAATGGTTGGTCTCTCAGTATTTTCCTCCATGCAGTCACTCAACTTTGAAGTCCCTCCAACTATCTAGGTATACTACTTGAGAGTCACCTAAAGTGAAACACCCACAAGGGCACTACTACAAGAAAGAGAGGGTTACTTGCCTTGTGCAGTAATTGAGATTCTTTGAGGTATGTGTCCCTGTGGGTACTCCACTACCCACTCTTTTCCCCTCTACTCTGGAGTCAAATTTTTAGGGCTTCATGGTAGAGGAGGTTGAGCTACATATGCTGAAGAGGATGCCAGTGGCATCACGAGTCCAGCATGGTGCATGCACAACTCAGACAAGCTCTGCTAGCAAAAGTCTATGATTGACAACACAGTGATGCACTGACACCTAAAACTGAGCACCCACAGGGACATACATCTTGAAGAACCTTACTTACTGCAGAAAGTGAGTAACTCTTTTCTACATTGTTTTCCTATATGGGTCTAAAGATAACAGCTAAAAGAGAGGCTGGCAAGAACATGTATCTAGTTTAATACATTTTTTACTACTTTAAATTCATCCATGGTGATGCATAACTATACTAGGAGAAATAGTTTATTATTAAAGGAAGGTTCATAACTAAACCATTTAAAAACACAAAAGCACTATTACATTTCCACACAGTCAAAAGTTTTTTCATTAGCGAAACTTTTTAACTGAAGTTAAACTTTTTGAGCATCAGTGTGACTGTTAAAATGTCAACATTTATCCACAGTCATCAGAATATCCAACACACTGCATCTTGTAATCAGAATAGAAAGTAACTATTGTCTGGATAACATATAATAAATAATAGAAGAGATTATAAAATTTTGCTGCTGTGTCTGAACTACATCTTGTGTTCCCAAAGTTGACTGTCTCTGGAGATCTCCAGTGTGGAATATCCTCCAATCTCAATGCAAACATATTTGTAAATATTTTACAGTCTTAATTATCAGTAAAGTTGTTCTGCTCATATTGAAGTCAATGGAGTTTAGATATCTAATGCACCTGTTGCTGTAATATGAAAGCATCACTGGCTTCAGCAAGAGAATTACATGAACCCAAATGAGTCTAGAGTTACAGAATTGCTGTGCATCATGTTGGGATGTCATCAGAGTGATAGTCTGATATGAAATGGTTTCCATATTTATTATAAAGCTATTCAACACATTCAGTGATCATGAGTTCATTTACCACCGAAGAGCTTGTCATTTAATGTAATGCTCCTTAATTGGTTCATTTGTATTCTTCCAGATATTAATCACTGTCCTAACTTCTCTTACTTTCACTGGACTTTCTAGTAATGTCACATCAGCTACTACTGGTTCAGATTGTATTCCTTTGCACTATGAACAGTATTTACACATGTTAAACCAGTTGCATTATCTCAATAGTAGAAAAATCAATAAAATAACTTAACCTATGCATGGTGCTGTAATTATAAGGTTAACATGGTTAGTCAGTTAAACATGAAACACTGTGTTCTGCCCCTAATGCTATTTAAATCCCCAGCAAATAAATTACAGCTTCCTTTGGACATTCTTACACATGTTTTAAAAAATTGAGATACATGTTTTGCATTTGTACAAATGCTTTTCCCTTTGAAAAATCCATGCTCTTTAGCTTTGCTCATCACTCAAAGAAGCGATGGCTCTACCCAAGGAAAGGAAACCTGGTATCTAGTTAGAACACTGTCTGTAAGTGGGAAACACTCTCATATTGCTTCCCCCAAGCAGACTTCATTTAAGACCCGAATAATTTTGTTTAAACTGGGAACCCTATGTTAATTTTCAGTTGTGATGATTTAAAACTTTTTAATTTTACACATCACTTCATAGGTAACCACATAGAAAGGGCAAAATAATTAGATATTTGTATTTTTATGTTTTTAAATCATATAGTTCATATGAAAGCCTATGTTTAATCTTGTTTTCTTGCAACTGATTGAGTTTGACATGCCAATGGGCTAAGAAAGAGAACACCGGATACAGTGATACACGTTTGTTTTACTAACTTATTAAAATAATTAGGAGAGTTGGCATCTAAGTGTGATAAATTGAAAAGTAGATTCAAAATGCATAAAGTTAGGGTTTAATGATACTAGATAATAAGCTATGTAGAAGTGGGATAAAAAGCAGCAACTGACTCAGTTTAAAATGTGTTTGGCTGCCTTAATATTCAGGGTAAAGGTCGAACAAACTCTCATGGGCTTTGGGAGGACTGTGTTCATGTAGGATGACATGTCCTGTCATTTGGATCACTCAGTGCTAGATATTAGCAACTTTGCTTTTGGGGGAAACTGATACTGATCTCATTGTGCAAATTCTACCTTGCCCCCTCCAAAAAATTTGTTTGGGGATACACTGAAATTTGAGCAGTGGTTCTCAACATTTTTCAGGTTGTGACACACTTGGTAGTATATCATGATCCTATAGGACACACTAAGCCACCTCCCTTGGTCTCCGTGACACACTTATGGCTGTTTGGTGACAGTGGTTGAGAACCACTGGATTAGATCACTGCTAGATGTTAGTGTTCATATCAGAGCAGGCTTTTACTGCCATGACAGATGATTTATCTGTTAACACAAGTCTCACCTGGAAACGCTATAAGAAGTTTCACCTCTTTCAGATTAATGTACTAATATCTGTCCAGCCCAAACTTGTAGGTATGATTCTAGTTATAGTTGTAAGTTGTGGATGTGTTGACCTAAAGCATGAACCTGAGTGTTACAGAAAACTGTGTCTCTTGTTAGAAAAGTGAGTTCTGGATCAGCATGAGAGTTTTTCTTTTTGGCTATTTATTGTGGGTTGCTTCAATTGCACAAAAATGGTAGCAATAGAAAATACAAAGAAAAACAAAATTATATGAAGGTGTGTATTCGTCACTATAGTAGCTTTATATTCTGGAGCCTTTGATAGATCCTTAAAGCTCATAACCACGGGTCAGGTTGTCTAGTACTGCATGAAGAAAAATGTTCTTCTTAGATGTGAGTATAAAGGTCAAAATGGCAAACACAAAGAAAGGGAGAATTGTCCACTTTTGTGGAGTATTTTGAGGAATATAATAGAAACATTAGGATACACTTCTGTTTAAATCTACATATGCCAACACCAGGTAAAACAAATTGACATCAAGAACAACCGTATTCCATGAACATACATCAAGTTTTGCCAGCCTAAATAGTTTCCATCATGTGTGGTACCAGAGCAACATTTATTGCAGTGGGATAAAATATTGGTACTCATCATTTCTGGAGAAAGAGAAAGATGTTGAAATAGGAGAAGCTAGACCAGCCTACAGAGTGCTTTTCTGAAATTTTCAGTAGGAAGGGAGAAGTCAAGTTAGGTGTTAAGAAAAACTTGGTAACTTTTAAGAATATTTCTATTTTGGATTAGGCTTCCGGGGGAGGTTGTGGAATCCCCATCACAGAGATTTTTAAGAACAGATTGGACAAACATCTTTCAGGAATGGGTCTAGGTTATTGGTTCTGCCTCAGCACAAGGAACTAGACCCAATGACCACTAGAAGTCCCTTCCAATCTCTCCATTTCTATGATTCTGTGATTTTTTTTTTGTCAGTGAGACTAAATAGCTGTAGTTTTTCTTACATGAAGGATCGCTGCAACTTGAGAATTTATCCATCCATTTTCTATCAGCTTTTTGGTGGTGATAGTATCTCCCAGCAGAACTGTGCATTGGATTACAGACTCTGCCACCACAGGAAAACATTATCTGACTTGTCTGCATTTTCAGCATGGACAGCACTGGTGCTTCTAGGTGTAATGTAGATTTTTTCTCCTGTAAGACCACCTTGTCCACTCCTCTGTTTGTTATGCCACTTATTTTAAGGAGGGTTATTCTTGTTCATCTCCAGAGAAAGCATCACTGGCCATTCTTCAGGCATCCGTTTTGAGAAAAGGTTCATGCAAAAAAACATCATCCCCCAATAATGACAAGGTCAGGCCCACCTCAGCCTCTCTTGGTAGAAAGTTTCACAGTCTGCCACCATGAATGACCTGGATCCCATGTGCTGATAACTGTAGTGTCAGGTACCACTCGCTTGCCTGTGTTCTCAGCTGTGTTACTCAGGCCACAGCCCATTGAGAGCTTTAAAGGTTAGCGCCATGACCTTGAGGTTCATCCATAACTGAATGAAGAGTCACTGCAGAGCACCAGGGGATTCTCTCATTGTTCAGTCTTCCTAGTAACCCATCTGCTGTGCGATATATCATGAAAGGCCTTCCATGTTGTTTCCTTGGTTAACTATACTGGGAGGTCAATGTCTCTTTTCCCAGGTGTACAATACTTGAAGCTATATCGCTTGTCTTCTGGCTTTTTATTTCTGAGTGTCTCAAGACAAGAAACTCATTCAAATAAATAAATACGTAAGGCATCTGCCTGTGATTTGTGCCTGTGTATCTGATAACAAGTGCACTCTGAGTTCATTGATTCTTAACTGAAATCTGAGTTCTGCCTTGACAGTTGCTCAGGGGATGAAATCCTGGCTTGGCTCCTTCTACTCTTTCTACAATATCTCAATCATCCACATTATTTTTTTTCAGCTTATAATTTATTTTGTCCTTTTCATTGAGAAACACATCCAATAAGAAATCCTGTTTTTTCAATTTTCTAGGGCTTGGATAGTGATCAGGGTCCTCTCGAATCAGTGTGGCTCTTTTTCTGTCAAGCTCACTTCTCTATCCCCCAATACCCTGAAACAACAGTGAATGCTTAATGACCTTCTATGCAGGAGTTCCATCTCTTGGGAGCTAAAATTAGTCCTACTTCTCCTGGCACAGGAGAAGTTGGAGGACATCTGTCATCCATCACATAAGTGCTTGCTGTAACATCATGAGATGAGTTAGCAAAAATGACATCTGCTTGAGCAGTCTCATTGGATGCAGTTGCATAGTGTGACACTGAAATCATACTATTTCTGGCTACTAGGCACAGATGGTAGCTGGCTCTCCCATTAATACATGCAGTATAAAGATTACAAAAGATCTTTCCTTTTGCTTATGTTTAAAACTCAGATTTAAGTATGCATTTGGCACAGTCTGCTTTGAAGCTAGTGTACAAGTAGGTAAGCTGCTAACTGTTGTATCTGTCTGCACACAGTCCTGTAGTGTTTTCCCTTCTAGGTGTAAGATAGTCTTAAAAAACCACATAAGTGCTGCTTTTCCTTGTCAGAGCATGGGACGTGCTTACTGCTACCTTACCATGATTGTTGTTAAGGCTTCTAGTCACCTTGAGACTGTGCTCCTGTTGGTCCCATTAACAGTGAGATTGGATGCAGTGAAACTCCAATTCATTTCTGGCAATGGGCCATTTGCAGTTTTGGTCACAGTGAAGCTCAGCTCACAGTGGCTATACCTACACTACAAAGTTCTACTAGCAAAATATAATTATTATAATAGAGGTGGCCGATGTTCACAGTGCTATCATTTGGTCAGTGGAGTTCATCTTCACTAGGACCACTTCCATCAACCTAAGTGACAGTGTGGGGAAGCTGAAAGACCATTCTCTCAGCTCCCTGCTACATCCCCTGCCTAATGCTGTCCTAAGCAGCGTGCCTGAGGCAGCCGCCAAGGGCTTGTCTGAGTCCTGGTAGGCAATGGTGGGAAGACACCTGGGGTTCATTCAGTCCTGGGTTGTCTGCCACTGGGGACCTTGGAGCCCTAGTTGGTTGCCTCTTGCTGCTACTGCTGGGGACCAAGGGAAGTCCCAGGCACTGCAGCTGCGAGGTCCTGGGTGGTGGGGAGCAGCTGCCGGGGCTCGCCAGTCCCCAGCAGCAGGGGGTTGAGATTCAGCTGCCGAGGCTTGTCTGTCAAGGGGCTTGCCTAGGTCCTTGGGGCAGGCATCAGGGAGCCTTGGGACTGCTCCTAGGTGAAGTTCTACTGGCGCCACCTCCTTCTTTCATGCTGCTCAGCCTGGGAGCAGGTTGAGGGGAGTCGGTGGCTAAGCTCTAAGACAAAGGTTCCCAACCTGTGGTCTGGGGACCCCCAGGGGTCCATGGACATGTTGCAGGGAGTCCAAGGAGCCTCTCCCTACCGGGGCTGCCTTTCCTCTCCCATGCCCAGATCCTGGCAGGGGGATAGGGTCATGGCAGCTCCCCGGCGGGAGCAAGGGCAAGGGCAGAGGGTCATAGTTGCTGTGGCTTGGCTTCCCAGCGGCGCGGGCAATGGTGGTGGCAGTGCTGCTCGCCGGCTGTCCCGGTGGTGCCGCCAGAGTGGTGTGAGCCAGATTACATAATCAGCTGGGGGTGGGGAGCGTGAAGATTTTTTTTTTTTTTTTTTTAGAAGGGGTTCCCCAGCCTGAAAAAGGTTGGGAACCACTGCTCTAGGACTCAGAACATTGCCTTGGGAGCGGTCCAAGTCCTAATGCTGCTGTTGCCAACTTCCCTTACTCTAGTGCTCAGGCTTGGGGTGCTCCTGGGCAGTACAGTAATAGCCTCTCTGGGCTTCCCCAGGATCCCTAGGGGGCTGCAGCTGCACTGCTGCTTGGGAGTCCAGGGAGCCCCTGGTGGCTGGCTCTCAGGACCCCTTTCTGAAGCCCAGGACCCCAGCAAGTCCTGTGGCTGCAGCCCAATCTACTCTCTTCTCCTTACCTATCAATTTAGAGCAGTGAAACTGACAATTATGGTAGCTTCTCACCTCTCTAAGGCAGGCAGCATCTACACTGACTCGGTGCTGCCTTAGCGTTGCCAACTAAAACCCTATGCTGCTTGTTCTAGTGGTTTTATTTTGTCAGCACAGCAGGGCGGTTCTGTCAGCAAAGAGGTGAGTGTAGTGCATGTGCTAGGACTGTTCTGTTGACAAAAGCTGACTTTTGTTGACAAAACGTCCCAGTGTAGACAAGGCCAAATCTGGGTGCTGTTGAAATTGAGAGTTTTTTCATTGTCTGCATTAATGCCTGGATTGCCTGCATAAAATTAATATTTTTTGGAATGACTTCATTATATGCAGTTCCAGTGTCTTGGGGAGAGGGAAGGAATAACTCTTTGTCCTTATGTCTCTTTGAAATAGTAAAGATTAAAATGTGTCATATAATAACTTTATATAAAACATCACAGAAATGCAGACAAGCATGGGAACAATTCTGAATACATCTTATTATACAGTGCCTGTCCTTGAGGCATATAGTAAAAAGGAAGTTTTCCGAGCCCTGTGTCTTCTGATGAACAATTAATTGAAATTATGGGAATAGCTGTGCAAGTCTATATGGTACTTATGAGACTGCAAATTTAGTAAAACAGCTCAGATGCAACTAGAGTCCATAGTTGTTATCAAGTAGAAAAAAATATTCTTTAAGAAGAAATTGGAGTATGTTTAGTGTCAGGAAGTTTTCATGAGAAAAAGTTAACAGCCATAATAGAGTCATAATCAAATTTCATAATTATTTCCTTGAATCTAGTGCACATAAAAATAAACAAACCTCTTCTTAAAACAGTGGCTGTTTACCAGAGGCTTGCATGAAAAATAAAAATCCCTTTGTTACAGGAAGGTTTCTGAAAGGAAGAAAGAAAGGTTGTAATGAAAGCAAATTACAGAAATGCCAGAGGAGGATGCATGAGAGGCAAATGTTATCCACAAATGTGCAATCAGACCTAATAATACCCAGCGTTAGGCGACTTTTATTTTTGGTAAGGATGCACCAATAGCTAACTTTTTTTTTCTTTTTAAACCTTTAAACTATCTTAAATGTCTTCTACACTCTACAGTAGTGTTGCTGAGGTGATAAGTAAAGGGCTGGAATCATTCAGCTGTAATATGATACCAGTTAAACAAAATGAAAGTGAAAAAGGAATAAAGCAAAAACACCAGGTATTTCTCCCACAGTACGTTACTTATAAAGAAAATACCACAAGCTAAATACATACATATCTTAATTTCCTTTGCATACTGTACTAAATTTTAAATTAAACTAAATAGTGCAACTTACGATCTTGTGAGGGACGCAGAAGTTTCAAAAAAATTCTTACTAATTTGCATTGTTTTAAATCTGGGTGTCCTGATGCTAAAGAGCCAGTTCAAGTTAAATTTGTCTAAAATATGTAATTTCAACAGGACAATTAATCCTAAATACATCCAATATAATTTATTTAAGGTCAGAAATACCCTTTGTTGAAAAGGTCCGAGAAAAGATGAGTGTTTAGTGAACAATGATTGTTTTTACTGTAATAAATAATCATTCTTGCATGAAGTCTGTAATTTTTTGGCAGCTTTATCACAAAATACATCTACTAATCTTAAAATAGGATATGGGCACTTACTAGTTCAAAATACCAAACAAGTGGCTGTTTACATTTAGATTTGCTTTGCTTGCTTATTTGTTCTGAGTTTGTGTTTTTATTGGAGGTTGGGAGTGGGAGGAAGGGAAAAGACTGAGGCCTGTTGATTCATGTGAGCAATTCTTTTAAGTTGTGACAACTTTGTACTATGGTAAGCGTATAAAATCAATAATTGAGATAAGATTAATGACATTAAAACACTTGAAATGTTAATACTCAAGTGCATAAAATTAAATATTGGATTTTATGTTCTGTGTATAAATCAACTGCTTAACTCTTCACGTAAGCAGCCTACATATAGTATCTTGTTGGAACAGTTGGTCACATCTGCAGGATGGCACAATTCTGTTCAGCTGTATAAAGGCAAGTTGCCAAAGAGGGTAGGCATCGTGTGAAACTCTAATCAGAATAAAAACAGAGAATGCAAAATATTTGAAAATATCATTTCCTTACCCAAATCATCAGCAAGTGTTAGCCTATTGATGGACATTGAATTCAGAAGTCTGGGAATCAAGCCTCCCTGTGTTATACAGGGAGTGTCCTGAATATATCAGTTTTAAAAATGCTGGCTATTCTGAATAAATATCCTGACTGTGGGCTTACCCATACTTCATACTGGAATATTTTGATAGCAAAGAGGCTTTATTTTATGAATTAGAATGAGAAAAATGGTGAGAGAGAGAGCGTAAGAGAGCCATTTTAGATTTAAAATACTTCAGAACAAGTTAGAGATACTGTACTGTCAGTCAGAAATATGCCATGCTGAGACAACTTTAGTTGCTACTTATGCATGTGGCTTGTGGTTTTGTACTCTGAAATAAAAAATATTTGGATGACAAATAGAAGTGATAGATACCACCTTATTTTTGGTTTGCTCTAGATGCCAAATGATGTGCAGAGGTAAGATTTTGGGAAGCTGGCATGTAAAGTATCATATAGTTTTAGTTATGGCAAATAATACTTTTTTCGTGCTTGTCAGTTTGGTATCAGTATCTCACCCAGTATACATATGTGCTTGTCAGTCTGGTATCAGTATCTTACCCAGCGTAAATATTTCATTTGTGTCAACCTCTGGAAGAAAAATACAAATAAAATATGTTCTCCTTCCACTCACTAAGACTAGTTTGCTCTTAATTTTGAATGACACTATGGCTATGTTCACACACAGGGGGTTATTTCGATACAAGTTGTTTCGATACAAGTTTGTATTGAAATAACGCTTTATTTCGAAATAATTCAAATTAACAGTTTGTTGATTCGAATTAAGGAAAAAAGCAGGAATCGAAATAGCAAGTTCAGACAACAATTATTTCGAAACGAGTCACCGTTGTTTCGAAACATGTTCAGATGGCATTGTTTCAAAACAGGCGTTTCAAAACAAAGTTGTTTCGTCCCCACATGGGGTTTAAGTTGTTTCGAAACAACACCATTGTTTCAAAACAACAGAACCCGTTGTTTCTAAACAATGGAACCCGTTGTATCGAAACAACAGTGTGTTGTGTGAACATGGCCTTTCTTATTTCAAAGCAACCTCTGTTGTTTCGAAATAAGACTGCTGTGTGAACACACTCTATGGGCCTTCATATTTCACAGATCATAATAGATTACCATGTTCTACTGGAATAATGTATGTTAATGAAGTCTGGGAATATAGAACAGATAAAGAAGGCATTATATGGTTTTTCTACTGTCTGGGATGTCAGTTAATTGCATTGTCATCATTAATTGATATTTCTAAATTGATATAATAAATCAGTACCATCTTGATGGGAGGGAAGAGCTTAATTTTTTTGTGAAGCTTTGATACAGGCCTCAGTTCAGACAGGTACTTAAGCTTGTGCCTACTTTGAAGGAGATGAGTAATAATCCCATTCAAAGCAATTGATTGATTTGGTACTGCTCAGGTATGGAAAGTTGGGGACATGCTAAATTGAGGCTGCAGTCCATAAAAGAAACAGTTAAACTCCTCTGTTTAAAAAATAAATCAAGTTGCATCCCTGCGAAGGGGGAGAGTCTTTCTCTAAGCTGTGACACCTTGAGGTATTCTCCCACGAAAGCTCATGTGATAAATAAATCTGTTAGTCTTTAAGTGCCACAAGACTCCTTGCTTTTTCTGGTTCCCTTTTGTTCACTTGCTTATTCCCAAATATGCATGGAGACTGTATCATGACAAGTGCTCAATGTGAACCGCTGTGGGGCCATGTGCTCCATCACATCTTAAAGTTACCATGGAGCACATGGTCCCACAGCAGCCCACATGTTGTTTTAAGATGTGATATAAATTTTGTGTCACTGTCTGAATGAAGATGCAGAGAAACTTCACAGAGTTTTATACCTATAAACCGCTGGTATGTCTTGTCTGGAGGCAAAAACCATTGAGGCCTCAGCCTGATTGGTGGACAGGTTGAGCACCCCGTATTCCAAGGTCAGTTCAGATTTATGTAGATAGTTAGTATTAATCAACAGTAAAACAGGAGTTTTTGTGTAAATGCACATTTTTAATTAGATTGTAACACTGCTTAAATTTTTTTGGACTGTGGAAAAAGAGCCCTTTGTTAGCAACACTGTTCTCACCCAGTTTTTTCATTAGTGCTGTGCTTATTTTCATCAGTCTTTTGCTTTGCTAATCAAGCAACTATGAATTTGGCTTTCTATAATTGCATTTTGTTAGGACTCTCAGACTGAAGCTTACGTGCTTTGTAATGCCCTGCTCTGAAATAAGTTTCCTCTGTGCTGATGGCTTGTTTGGAAATAGATTCCTTCAGGGCAGGGGGAGGTAAATAAATTAGAGTCCATCAGAACTTGGCTGTAAAAAACCGAAATGAAAGATGGCATCTTATTCCAGGGAGCTCAGCTGGCCTTCCTAACAGTGAAGCCAGCAGTAGTTACACAGGAGTCTTAGTGGAGCTTAGCTCAGAAGACCCAGCGCATCACAGAGTTAAACAGAAAGGCCATCCCAAGCTCCCTAACTTGGCATAACGAGCTAGTTGCAGTGTCACCAGCAAAAGAGATGTCACCTCATTGACTTTCTTTTTCTTTCCAGCAGAGTCGGGTCAAATGTGTTCATTTGTTTTCTGACAGCTGCTTCTGCTGAGATATTTTGTGCATGGCATGTCAAATGCAGAACCTGTCCTTGGTTTTGTTTAGTCACTGAATGCTTATTACCAAGCTCTCTTCTGCAGTGCTCTGTGGTAGCCCAGGCTCTGTCCACATTTTGCATTGCTTTTAAAGCTGATTTTTTAGGTGTTTGGAATATGCGACGGAAGTTGGCAGACAGCAGGGCTGGGTTAAGGGGCAAGCCAGTGTGGCACTGGCTCAGGGTGATGAAGCTTAGGGGCACCAGCCCAGCCCTGCTACCACGTGACCACCGGCTTGACCCTACCCCTCCTGCCCCTGTAGGTGCACTTCAGGCGCGGAGTCCACACTTAGGGGTGCTGGCCCAGCTGTGCCACCGCATGACTGCCGTTCTGGCCCAGCCCCTTTTGTGCAAGTGTAACCTGCTAGGGTGGGCTCAGATTCATTCAATTGCCCCTCTCCAGTGCCTCACAGAGAAAACCCCTGATGAAAGCAACTGGAGAGCCAGGATCCAGTTGTCAAAAGGACTCACAGCGAAGACTGCTCAGAGTTCCCATCCCTCATTAAACTACCACTCAGCAAAAACATACAATGAACTTTATTAACTAACTAAACACACCTTATCCTAAGGAACCATAATACTTTTAAACAAAACAGTAAGAAACCCAAGAGTCCCAAAGTTCAGGTGGAGTCACCCTTATCTCAATTGCAGTCTTTTAAGTCCTTGAGGCTTGAATGCAGAACAAGTAATCTTGATCCTCTCTAGCTGCAGGAATCTTCAGGCAGATGCCATGCAGTCCTTTCTTCCTCTTGTGTAGCCAGCACCATGCAATCAGGTCACTGGCCATCCAGCTCTCAGTTCCACTGCAGACAACTCCCCTGCAAAGCAGTCGAAAGCTGGGAGAAAACATCCTGCAGTCCACTCCTGCGCAGCTCCTTTCACTGAGTCCCTTAGCCGATGTACTCTGCAGCTCTCTTGTTTGTTCCTCTCCAAGCTGCTCCTCTCAGGCTTCTCCTTGGGCACCTAACTCCAGCAAAAACAATGAAACTAGTCGAGCATGCTCAGTGTGCTCCCTCACCCTCTTACCAGAAGGTTCTGGTTTTTGGGCTGCAAAATCTGCCCAGCAACGTAACCCAGCCATAAGGGTCCCTAAAAGAGATTGCACCTATTTAGGCACATGGGTTACACAAGCATGCTCCAGGCTTGGGGCACCACAACCCTCTGAGCCGGCACTGGTAGACAGTGACAGTGCAGAAGGCTTGATATGGAGAGAGAGAGGATTGTTCATATAGCCAAAGTAAGATTCATATTACAGATTAAATTTTGGTTCATGGCTACATGTCCAGACTGTTGCTGTTTGTTCTGCCCCTGTGGGACATTTATTGTGTGGGATATTTCCTTGGCAGGACTCCCATTGCAGCACAGGTTCCCTGCCTCTGCCCCACTCCTTTGCAGGCACTAAATGAGAGCAGTGCAGGCACTCAAGAGGAGACAAGGACTGTAACTGTGGCTGACCCCTGTATGATAGGCATATAGGTCAAGGAAGGTACAACTGGCCCATAATGCATGTGCAGGCTTGGTTAGGTAGGTGACGTGCACATTCTTATTCTCCTCTTGGATATAGCACACACATGTAGAGTCAAAATTTACCAGCTTCCAAATAAGCAGCAATACAACATAAAGGTCTTCTACAGGCTGGACTGCTTCTAAGGTTACTCCCACAATATTGCTCAACCCTCACCCTCAGTCTCTTTCCTCAGACATCCACTCTTAACTCCTTTATAACAGGTTCAAGTAACAAGCTCTGTGCTTCAGTGAAAAAGCAGAACTACTCCCAGCTTCACATACATGTTCCTTTTCCATCTGGATCAACACCTACAAAGAGTTTTAGGAAAACACTTCCAGTCTGTTGCAGTGTTTAGGCATGTGGGGATGGTGTATGTGTCATACAATAAGATGTATGCACTATCTGTGTGCCAAGTAAGATGTAGTTACTAATTTCAGATAGTTTATGTGTGTTGCTATCATACCCTTTTCCCCAAGCTGGCTGGATCCCACAGGAGAGCAGTAGGAACAGAACTGCAATTCCTTCCTTCTAATTGGTTATATGGAGTAAGTTGAAGTGGGTCATAGACTCAGCACTTCTGCTGGGCAGCCCCATAAGCATCATGAAGTTGCTTCAGATGATTAGAAGAACCTCCTGCAAGATCTGTTGATGAATCTGTGAGTGAGGGGCCACACAGTGCTACATGCTACTTGTGGTTCTGTGCCATAAGGGCTGTGAGAGATTGAATTTGTTACCATAATTGTTCTGTCCTCTTCTTTAGCACTGTCTAGAGTACGCTTATAAAGTGGTTTCACAAATATTCATTAACCCTTACAAACGCTCTGCCTTACATCACATTGTACTGTCCTCATTTTGTAGATGAGAAGGTAAGGCACAAAGCTGCTAAATTGCTATGTGACTTTGTGCAGTGAGGCACTGTCAGAGCTGGAACTAGAACCAAAGCGCCTAGACCAGTGGTTCCCAATCTTTTTGGGTATGAGGACCCCTTTTTAACATCAGAAAATTTCATGGACCCCCAAATGATAATAGTCATCATCGGGGACTGACTGCAGGCAACGGTGCTGCGGAAGGGTGATAGAGGACCTGCAGCTGCCTGCTCTCAAGTGGTGGGGACATATCCGGGGCAAGGCTGCTCACAGCAGACAAATATAATTCATTTAGAATTTGAGAGCCTTCTCCAACATGAATCACTGACTGGATGGCTAGCAGCAACTGGGCCTGGATGTATTCACAGACCCCTTGCAATAATTCTGCGGACCCCCAGGGGTCCCCAGACCCCCGGTTGGAAACTCTGGCTTAGACCTTTATTCCTCTGTTCTGTCCACCACCAGCCATGCTTCTCTGGTGCTTAGAGTAAAGACATATGGTTGCTCTTGGAAATTAAAGTGCAGCATTCTCCAAATCATAAACTGAAGTGTTTGTTCCAGAAGGGTAGCTGTGTTAGTCTATTTCAGCAAAACAAACAAGAAGTTCTGTGGCACTTTTAAAGATTAACAAATTTATTTAATACATGAGCTTTTTTGTGGGTAGAATCCCACTTCATCAAGTGCAGGAAATACAAACTGCAGTATTTTACATGCAGAAAAGGCTGAGTTCTGAGGTAGTTTTTAAATCTATTTTAGCAAATCAGACAAGTTGTTTTGATTCAAACAGTGTCTATGTGGCACTTAAAGAACAATAGATGGGAAGGTGTTAATATTAAGAGGGCAAATTATGTGATTGTAATGAGTTGGCCATTCGAAGTCTCAATTCAGACCCAAGGTGATGGTATCAAATTTGCATCTGAATTCCAGCTGTGCAATTTCACTTTGAAGTTATTTTGCTGAAGTGCTGTAACTCTCACTTCTGTTAAAGAATTTCCAGGGAGATTGAAGTGTTCTCTTTCTGATTTTCAAACATTCCCATGCTTGATGTCTAGTTTGTGTCCTTTTTTTTTTTTTTTTTTGGAGCAGAGACAGCCCAGTTTGGCCAATGTATAAGACACAGGGGCATTATTGGCACATGATAGCATATATCACATTGGTGGATGTGCAGAAAAGAGGCCCTTGAGGAGTTCCATTGTGATTTCAACAGTCTCCACACCACCATCAATTTCAGCCTGGACCTGTCCACAAGGGGGATCTACTTCCTGTACACTAATGTACAAATAAGTGATGGCAAAAGACCACCCTTTACTGGAAAGCTGCTGACTGCTGTGCCCACCTACAGGCCTCAGGCTTCCATCTGGGACACATCACACTCTTCATTGTCTACAGCAAAGCCCTAAGATAAAACTGCATTTGCTCCAATCCCTCAGATAGAGGCAAACACCTTCAGGATGTCTATCAAGCATTCTTAAAAGTATAGTACCCACCTAGGGAAAGAATAAACAGATGGAGTCAGACAGGTACCTGGAAGGCACCTGGTACACGACAGGACAAACAAGGAAAACAACAGAATGCCACTGGTCATTACCTATAGCACTCAGACCTCTCCAGCACATCATCAAGGATCTACAGACTATCTTGCAAAATGATCCCTCACTCTCTCAAGACTTGGGAGGCAGGCCAGTCCTTGCTTACAGACAGCTCCCTAACTTCAAACAAGTACTCATCAGCAACTATACACCCTAAAACAAAAACATGAACACAGGCGCCTATCCCTGCAGCAAATCCCACATATCTACTCAAGTGATACAATCGTAGGACCTAACTGAATTGGCCACCCAGTCAGCTGATTCACCTGCACATCTTCCAATGTGATATGTGCCAACAATGCCCCTGTGCCTTGTACATTAGCCAAACTGGGCCATTCTGCACAAAAGAATAAATGGACGCAATTCAGACATTAAGAATGTCAATTCCCCCATCTTCAAAGCATGTGAGGAAGTGGAATTTTTCTCCCACAAAAGCTCATGTGATGAATAAACTCATTAGTCTTCAAAAGTGCCATGAGGACTCCTTGTTTGTTTTATTAAAAAAAAAAAAAGTACAGCAGGAGTCTCAAACTCCAGTCACCACGACGGCTGCATGAGGACTAATACGTTAGCCTGGGGGCTGCATCACTGAAATCTTTTCATACAATGATATTATAAATATTGGTAACAACAGTGTTCATACGAGCCACAGGAAATAGCTTTAGGGGCCGCATGCTTGAGACCCGTGCAGTAGGAGAACATTTCAGTGTCCCTGGACATGCTTTAACAGGCATGAAAGTTACAGCACTTCAGCAAAATAACTTCAATGCTAGATTTCATTGTGAAACTGCAGACCTGGAATTCAGATGCAAATTTGATACCATCACCTTGGGTCTGAATAGAGACTTTGAATGGCCAACTCATTATATCAGGTAATTTGCCCTCTTTTAACATTAACATATTCTCATCTATTGTTCTTTAAAGGCCACATGGACACTGTTTGAATCAAAACAGCTTGTTTGATTTGCTAAAGCAGACTAAAAAACTATCTTGTGACTCAGCCTTCTCTTCATGTGACATTCTGCAGTTTCCATTTCATGTAGCTGATGAAGTGGGATAATACCCACAAAAGTTTTTTGCAGTAAATAAATTTGTTAGTCTTTAAGAGTACCACAGGACTCCTTGTTTGTTTTACTGACATGTATGTGACACCCTGCCTGTAACCTGGAGACTGGAGGCAGACTCATACCCACTATCAAGTGAACAGCAGGCACAGTTTATCATGCTGCATCTCATTGTTACATGGCTGAATATTAGGCTTTGATTCCTTCTGAGGTCTTTCTAGATATGTGGGGCAATCTGAGTCTTCTAACGGTGGGTTACTTACCAGTAATTGTCCTTCTTTGAGATGGGCTATGCACATACATTCAGTTACAGATGTCTATGTGCTGCAGCACACAGTAGCTCAGAAAGTCTTTAGCCTTAGCTTGTCAGGTCAGGGCATGTGGCCAACGCCCCCTCTACACTGCGACCGCAGCTATATAGGTAACTGTGACCCTGACCCTCCCAGTCCCTTATACCTTTGCCAACTCTGTTAGCGGGGACAGAGGGAGGGATCTGAATGTATGGGAGCTGTGCATCTCGAAGGAGGACAGTTACTGGTAAGTAACCCGCTGTTCTTCTTCAAGCGCTGCTCACATCATTCAGTTACAGGTGACTGCTAGCCATACTCAAGGATGGTGAGAGGAGTGACAGTCTGCCCATACTGAGTATGGCTCTGCCCATCATGGCATCTTCTCTACCCTGTTGGACAATAGTGTAGTGCATCGTGAAGGTATGCACCGATGACCATGGAGCTGCCCTGCAGATGTTTTGGATCGGGACCTTGGCGAGGAAGGCCATTGATGAAGCCTGGGCCCAAATGAGCCCTGACAGTCCCAGGAAGGGGCGTATTCGACCTTCCATAGCAGCCTTTGATACAGTTTACTATCCATTTGGAAATGCACTGTGAGGACACTGGAAGACCTCTTTTGCATTCAGCGACTGCCACAAAGAGTTGGGAGGTCTTGCAGAATGGACACGTCTGCTCGCTGTATATTAGGAGTGCTCTTTTCACATCCAGGTGTGCCACTTTCTCTGGTTCTCCGTAACCTGAAGGTCTGGAAAAAATACTGGCAAGCAAATATCCTGACTGAGGTGAAAAGGAGAAACTACCTTAGGGAGGAAGGAGGGGTGGGGTCACAGTACCACTTTATAGGGAAAGAACCTCATATAGGGGGGTTCTGAGGAGAGGGCCTTCAGTTTGGAGACCCTTCTAGTCAAGGTGATGGCTACTGAGAAGACTACCTTCCAGGAAAGGACTAGTAAGGTACACAAGTGCAAGGGTTCATACGGGGGCTCCTTTAGTGACTGGAGCACCACGTTCAGGTCCCAAGGAGGAATGGGTTCACAGGGTTGTGGGAAAAGTCTTTTTGAACACCTTCAGGAACCTAGTGGAAGTAGGGTGGAAGAAAACATGGACACCATCCACCTTTTTGTAGAGGGCTGAGATTGCTGCTAAGTTGACTCTCAGTGAGGAAAGAGAGAAACCTTTGTCTCTAAGGTCTAGCAGATAATCAAGGATTAGGTGTAGAGGACCTAGTGTAGGGTTTACTCCTTTACCATGAGCCCCACTGGAAAACCGTTCCCATTTGGCTATATAGATGGACCTGGTGGATGGTCTTCTACTACCGACCAGGACCTTCCTAAACCTGTCTGAGCAGAGTCTTTCCTGTTCGATGAGCCAAAGAGTCTCCAGGCTGTCAGATGCAGGTGACCTGAGGTTGGGTGCCACAGGCACCCCGAGTCTTGTGTCAGGAGGTCTGCCCACAGCGGGAGGCAGAGGGGGTCTCTGTGGACAGGTCCTGTTGGCGGGAGAACCAGTGTTGTCTGGAGCTATCAATACCATGTTTGTTCTGTCCATCTTGATCTTCAGAAGGGCCCTGTGTATCAACAGGACCGGTGGGAAGGCATATATTAGAGAGCCTGACCAGGTGATGAGGAAGGCATCAGTGAGCGACCCCACCTCCTGACCCCTGAGGAAGCAAAATTGCTGACACTTGCAGTTCTGTCATGTCACAAACAGCTCCACTTGGGGTGTTCCCCATTTGTCTACCAGGTGACAGAACACCATATTGTGGAGCGACCACTCGATTTGCTAGGGGTTTTCTGCTCAGTGAGTCTGTCAGCCCGTTGTCCACTCCCGGTAGGTGTGCTGCCACTGGAGTGAAATTGTATTTCAGGGCTAATTCCCAGAGTTTGAACGCTTCCTTGCAGAGAGCTGGGGAGTGGACACCCCCTTGCCAGTTCGTATAAAACATGGCTGCAGTGTTGTCCGTTAGAACCTGGACCGACCTGCCTTGTATCCTGTCCAGAAAAGTCATGCAAATCAATCTGGTGGCCTGCAGTTCCTTCACATTTATGCAAAGAAGGCTGTCTGCATGAGACCAAAGTCCCTGGGTGGAAAGCCTCCCCGAAATGTGGGCCCCCCAACCCGAGTCTGAGGCATCGGTGATCAGTGTCACTGTGGGTGTTAGCATTTTGAAGGGAGTTCCCCACATGGCAAACTGGGGATCCTTCCAGATCTGTAGTGCCCCCAGGATATCTCAGGAAACTGACAGTACCTTGGACAGGGGATCTCTCAATGGGTGGAACACGATGGAGAATGAGACCTGGAAGGGCCTCATTCTCAGGCGTGTTGTCCAAATCACAGAGGTGGAGACTGCCATGTACCCGAGCAGCTATAGGCAGCGATGGGCTGTGGTCCCTTGAGACTCCTGCAGTTCCATAATTATGGTGCAGATAGACTGAAATCTTGAGGGGGGCAGAGAAGCCCTCCCTTTGCAAGTATCTAGGAGAGCTCCTATGAACTCTGTGGTTTGGGATGGGCAGATTTTTGACTTTTCTCAATTTATGCAGAGGCCCAGGTACATGCACTGTGGGGTTACCACTCCGACATTGAGCTCTACCTGAGCTCTCAATTCCCTCTGTATTAACCAGTCATCTAGGGAAGGGGTAGGTCTTTATGCCTTGCCAGTGCAGGAACGCAGCGACTAGTGCCATGCACTTTGTGAACACCCTGGGGGCCAGAGAGAACCTGAAGGGGAGCAATGTGAACTGGAAGTGATTTCCCCCCACGCTGAACCTTAGGTACCTTCTGTGGCAGGGGTGTATTACTATCTGAAAGTAAGCATCTTTTAGATCAAGTGCTGCAAACCAATCCCTAGGAGACAGAGATGGGATGATCTGTGACAGAGAAACTGTGCAGAACTTTATTTGCCTTATGTATTTGTTTAAGGCTCTAAGATTTAGAATGGGTCTTATGTCCCTTCTGGGTTTGGGGACCAGAAAGTATTGGGAATAGAACCCTTTTCCCCACTCTGGCTTTGGGACCCTTTCTATGGCCCCGAGGAAGAGGAGCTTGTCGCATTCCATCTTGAGTAAGTGATCTAGTTCCTGGTTCCTGAGGTCTGGACGAGGGGCAATCTTCTGACCCAAGGAGTTGATTGAAACTTTATGTGATACCCTTCCTAGACCATCTCGAGGTCCCACTGGTCAGTTGTGATGTCAGCCCAGTGGTGTGTGAAGCAGTGTAGGCGGTTGGCAAAGTTTGGGGTCAAGGCTGTGGGTTTGCTGCCCTCGGAGTAACTGTCAAAAGCGCTGCTTCCTCCCCACTGAGTGGTTGGTACCCTGCCTGCATCTGCTGGACTGTGAGGCATGGGGCTTTCCATCCTTGCTCTGCTGGGCCCTGTCTTTATCCAAGTCCCCAAGTTGTCATTGGGGGTATTGGTAGGACCAAGAAAAGGAACTCTGCATCTGGACTTGCTGCTTTAACTGCTGTAGCTGCTGTTGCAAGAGTTGATGAGGTTTCAGAGAGCATCAGGCAGATTGCAGGGTGTACATTCCCACTGATCTGAGGGTGCTCTTGAGTCCTTCATGTCATGCAGCCTAGCATCTGTGGACTCAGCAAAGAGATCAGGGTCTTCAAATGGTAGGATCTGAATGATAAGCTGCATCTGTGGGGACAGGCCTGAGCCCTGAAGCCAGGCAGAGCGGCACATCACCACGGTGGATACCCTGGTACACGAGGCTGTGTCTGATGTGTCCCAGGTAGACATCAGAGCATCTTTGGAGGCCAAGGCCCCTTCTTCAATCATTGCCTCATAAGCTCTGAGGCGGTCCTTGGGGATAAGGTTGTGAAACCTCTCCATGGCTCTCCAGAGGTTGAAGATTATCTTGCCATGAGGGGTTGGTGATTCGAGATATGCAGCTGTAGGGCTGCAGTGGCGTAGATCTTTTTGCCAAGTAAGTTGAGCTTTTTGGCTTCTTTATTCTTGGGAGTAGAGCCCGGCTGGCCCTGTCTCTCTTTCTGGTTAACTGCATCCACCACCAGGGATCCCGGTGTAGGCTGCTGGAAAAGGAACGCAAACTTGTCCGAGGGGACATGATACTTACGATCTGCCGCTTTTGACACCGGCGGAATTGAAGATGGGGTCTGCCATCGTGCCCTGGTGATTCTGTACGCTCCTTCCTGAAGGGGAAAAGATACCTTGGCTGGTGGGGCAGCGTTCCCGATGTCAAAGAGGGGGCCAGTTTCCTCCTGGACCACCCCTAGTTCTATGTTCAGGTTTGCTGCCATGTGGCTGAGTAAATCCTGCCGCATGTGGGAGTCGTCCTTATATGCGAGGGGCCTTTGGAAGGTGTGCTCGTCTGGGGGGGACGACGAAGGGGCCCAAGATCTACTATGCTGTGTAGAGTCTGGGTCAGCTCATCATTAGAAAGATCCAAGGAGTCTGGGGACCGAGGTGGAGATTGTACTGAATGGTACCACAAAGTAGAGCTATCATCAACCATTGTGTCTAGCCATTTGTGTGACCAGTCGCTGAAAGAATCTCTGGTGGCCATACAGTGTGGGGAATAGCGGCCCCTGCCCAGCTGGGAAGCCTTGGCATCACAGGAGGAACCGGGATGTGGCGTCTGGACCGAGGTTGTTGGGGCCACCTTCTTCCTTGGCACAGATGTCATGGAGTGTTTTTGACGACACTTACCTGCCAGTTCTCTGGTACCAGAGATGGGTTTTGGAGAATCAGTGGAACGGACAGAAGTCAGAGACGATGAAGAGCACGAGCTGGACCTCTGTCTCCCAGGGTCCTGGGAGCACGGTACCGAGGGCTTGCGGGAGGAGTGCCGATAGGAGTGAACATCAGAATGATCATCGGTACCGTTTAGTGATGGTGAACGGGGGCTCGATGATACCAGACTTGAGCGTGGACCCAGTTCTTGTGTTGACCGCTCTCTAGGTGCAGGAGCCAGCTTAGTCTTCGATCTGGGTTTTTTGGCTGGTACTCGACCCGGGTTTTGTAAGCAGAGCCTGTGTCGTTGCTAGAGCTCACGGTGTTGATGGTACCGAAGATAGTCCCGGTCCTGTCTTGCTTGGCTCGACTCTATACACCACGGCTAGTGTCTCGTGGTTTCCTCAGCCGCCCTTTAGCCCAATTCACGACCTTGTATCCTTTTCTCTTCTTTACCTAAACAGCTTGCTTGACCACATCCTAGATAAGGGGCATTGTCATTCCCTTACTTTTCCCTGTGTATTCAGTAGTCGCCAGATCAGTCCATGACTACATGGATCCTGCAAAACTTTCGGGTGCTCTATGCCTTCCTTCTCTTTGCTCTCACGTGAGACGCACCCATATGGTTAGTCTCTTTGCTAGCTTAGTGTTCTCCTTCGAGTCCACGTGACACGGTCCAGTCCTAGTCATTGTAGTCTGTTGGTTACATTCCACATTTTCCTCCTAGGCAAGGGCAGCCGCGCAACCCATTTTCTTAGGTTGCATCCCTTTCTCCAGCTCAGGTGACCTTATCCGACCTGCGTATGCATTCTGCCTTGGCGGGTTCAGTCTTGTCCTGTTCTGGTTGACCCCCAGCTCTTGCTTCTTCTGGGTTCTTCAAGGACCGCCCACCTCTTTACTTTGGCGAGCGTCTTGCTGGTGGGCCTCTACCTTACAGGGCTTGTTGCTGTGTTGAAGGCAGAAGTACCAACTCCACCCACCATCCATCAGCATTGCTAGTAGTCACCTATTACTGAATGTATCCGAGCAGCGCTCGAAGAAGAACAGTGGGTTACTTACCAGTAACCATCCTTCTTTGAGATGGGCTGCTTGGATCCATTCAGGTCCCTATCCTCCGTCCCCGCTTCTGGAGTTGGCAACTCTAAGGAACTGAGGAGGGGGTGGGGAGGCAGCCGTATATATAGCCACACGTGGCGCGAGGGACGGTGGCCACCTCCCTTCTTCCGACCAATCCAGCGCTCCGGCATGGAGACACCTATTACTGAATGGATCTGAGCAGCCAATCTCAAAGAAGGACAGTTACTGTTGAGTAACCCACCATTGCATTGCCTCAGCACTTTACAGGGTCATTGGATTTTCCTCTCATTACAACAAGTGATTTAACCTCATCTCTCTCTATATCAGGCGTGGCCAAACTGCAGCTCGTGAGCCGCATGTGGTTCTTCAAAGAAAAACTGCAGCTCCCCAAAGCGCAGAGCAGGGAAGGGCATCATGGCGGGAGACGGGCGAGAAGTGAGCAATGCTCCAGGACAGCAGAGAGGCAGGGGCATGGTAAGAGCTGGCAGGGACATGGGGGATGGGGAGAGTTGGCAGGGAGGGGCTGCATGGTCGAGAACTGTAGGCAAGTGGCAGCATGGTCAGAGCCCTGCAGGGAAAGGCAGTAGGGTCAGACCGGCAGGGAAAGGTGGCACAGTCAGAGGAGAGCCCTGCAGGGAAGGGCAGCAGGATCCAGCTGGCAGGTAGGGGCAGCACAATGGCATCTTTTGGGGTAGGCGAAGCAGGCTGCCGCCTAGGGCCCCAAGGAATAAATGACCCTCTTCTCAATTTGGTGGACAGAAATGAAAATACAGAAAAATATAGAAATTGTTCCCATCTAGTAGACCTAGTGGGGCTGGAAGCATAAGCATTTTTCACTCTTGACTCATCAATGCAAGCTATCATTAGGATCTGTGCTTCTTCTGAATTGCAGATTTCACCATTATCTGCCCATCACTTTCACACTGACATGCTAAAAAAGCAGGAGCAAGCAATAGACAGCACAATAGCATGAACTTTTCTAATGGCCTCAGCTTTTAATTCCTCAGTGTGGCCATTTATTCTGCCATTTTTTATTTTTGTGAAATATTGCCTTTTCCTTTTCTTTTTTACCTTTTCTTTTGCCTTTTCCTTTGACTCTGTGACAATTTTTACTTTGGCTTTGTTTAGCTCAGGTTACCAGGTAGGTCCACATAGGCTGCTACATATAAAACAGTGCTGCCCTTAGGCAATAATTACAACTGTGTGTGATGTCTGTGCTGTATGTGTTTCTTTTGGTAAGTAATTTTTTAGCCTTTTCTATACTTATTATTTAATATTTTTGAGGGGGCCAGAGTCTTATAAACTTGAGTATTGCAGAGAATTTCATTAAAAGTTGGTGTTTTTCATTTATAGCTACACACTAGAAACCTTCTTTTTATTTATTATACTTGTTTGTATTACATGTCTAGTTCACAGAAACCTAAGCCTATATGAAAAATGTGTAAGATTTGACTGCCAAAATTTTAAATGTGGTATTTGTTATTTTTGAGACATCATTAATGTTACCACTTTTTATTTATTAATTAATGCTCATACTTTTAAAAAAAATTTAAAATGTTCATTTTAACTTTGTAGTTTAGCATTAGCTCATTTATGTTAAGTGAAAGATGATCAACTTACAAGCTTCATGATGGGAAGATCTTCAAAAATATCATAGCCATGAATAATTTACGAGGTCCAAAGGGATAGTTAGGTTAGTTCGGTTCAGCAAAACAAAGAGGGAGTTCTGGGGGATGGTGTGGGGTGGTTAGGGGTACGGTGGGGACTGGGGCTGGGGGAGGGTAGCAGTGGGGGCCGATAGTGGGCCCTTTAGGGGGCCCCACAATGGGCCTTCGCCTAGGGCCCCCAATTGCTTAAGGCTGCCTCTAGGTAGGGTTACCAGATGTCAGGTAAAAGGAGGACATGTCCTCCTTTTTACCTTCATGTCCTCTGTCCAGTAAGCATTTTAAAATACATGATTTTCTCTGGCTTATGACTTGTAGGGGTTAAATATGCTGGAATGCCATGGAATACCTTATTTTTAGAGGGAAGTTTTCCAGGGCCCCCTAAAAATAGGAGAATGTTACATTAATACTATGTTTTCCCCATGTGTCCTCCAATGTCCTCCTTTTTTGGACTTCCCTGTCCTCCTTTCCAGGCTTTGGTATCTGGTGACCCTACTTCTGGAGCAGTGGAGTCGGAGCCCTGCAAGGAAAGGCAGCATGGTCAGACCGGCAGGGAAGGGCAGTACAGTCCAGCTGGCAGGGAAAGGCAGCATGGTCAGAGCCCTGCGGGGAAGGGCAGCATTGTCCAGCAAGGAGGGAAGGGGCGGCATGGTCGGGGTCAGGGTTGGGGGGGAGGAGAAGTGCAGCATTGTTGGGGAAATACTAAGAAATGAAAATACAAAGGAGAAAAGTTTAAAACTGAATGTAGATTACTTTCAATTTTTGGCACAGCTTACTACTGTGAAGCATTGTATCCCACAGTGAAATTCAAAACATTGTGCAGTACTTAGAGATCAGCTTCTGAGAGAGCTTTTACCTACTGTGTTGACAAGTTACTGTCCAGATTTTAAAAAGACTTGCCACAAGACTGCAGTGCTTTACATCTAGTGACAGCTAACTTTTTACTGTATAGGCCTAGCTTTCATGGTAACCTTAAGTAATTATTAGAATCTGACGTTAGTAGGATCAATGTTTGCCCTGTTTTTACGATAAAATTAAAGTGTGCAATGAATTTTAAGCTTAGTAATTTTTGAGTAGACAAAAATATGTGGTTATATACCTCAGTGTGGCTCTCGAAGGTTTAATAATCAATTTGTGCGGCTCTTGAATTCCATAAATTTGGCACCCCTGCTCTATATGCTGTTCCCCAATGTTTGAATCTTTACAATGGTTTTGATTTGCTGTTTCAGTGTGACCTGTTCCCATGACTTATACTTCCCGGCATTTATTTCCTCTCATCTTCAAAGTGTCTCCCACGAAAGCTCAAGCAATAAATTTGTTAGTTTTTAAGTGCCATAGGACTCCTTGTTTGTTATACCTCTTACTGAGGCTGTGGCATTAGGGTGTAAACAACTTAGTAAATTGGAAACCATTCACAGTTAAGTGGCAATTGTTTACTGTGATGGGCCTACTAGAAAGCCATTACCCTTGCTGTGGTAAATTGGTGATGTAGGCAAAGAGACAGGAGGGCAGAAGAGCTTTGAAAATTTGATTGGTCAGCACTATATTTGGTACCTAAATAATTTGTCAACAGTAAACATAGGTGGGCTATTATATGCTGAATATTAAGTATAATCGAATCATGTAACCTGCCTTTTAAGTATAATAAAACCATGTGAGTATTTAGTCATGCTATAATCTATTATATTATGCATGCATCTGTTGTATAATGCACATTATATTTAGCATATTAGAAAGGTATTTATATCTTGTCCATCCTGTATTCTGGGCTTACTTATATGGGTTAAGTGGGTTGTGGCTACTTCCCTCTAGGCTGGAAGTGTAAGGGAAGCAAGTATTGTGATTAAAGGTACTGTATACCTATCCTGCTCCTGAGTGGACATGATCTTTTCTTTTCTTCTAACATATTGTTTTCTTGTCCTCCTGTCAAACTTTTGTATTCTACAGTTGGACCCCCTGAAAATACTTAATCTGATGTAATAATCAGTTAAAGGACTATTTCTCTCCTTAATGATTGTCTGATATACCCATTGTTTGTCATGTTTCCTGTAGGGTATGCACCAAGGCCCAGCTGCCAAACCCATTGGAGGAACCTTTCTCTTGACTTCAGTGGGCTTTGGATTAGGTCACAAACTGAATATATCCATAAGAATTTACAATTACATGCACCTGTATATTAAGAATACAGGATTATTTTATGTCCTAATCCTTCAACTGACTTCAATGGGGCTCTAGGTAAGTGAAAGGTCCACTTGGGCAGATCTGATTGCAAGATAGGAGCTTTTGAATATATAATGAGGGACTAAAGCAGGCACAACAAATCATGGGTGCCAGGTCACCATTGCACCCAGGATTCATAGTGTGGCACCTGGCTCCACCATGGATGGAACTGAAGTGGCAGAATGGCCCCTGACATCTAAAAATAGAGCTGCTAACATCTGCAGTGGCACTCAGTGGATTCAGCAGAATTTTGGGTGTGGGAGGCTCTGGGCTGCTCCAAAAAGTGACGGTAACTTTCTTGGTGGCAGGTGATGTCCCAGCTAGGTACCTTAGTTTGAACCTGGGTACCTCGCTGGTCAGCAGTTTTGTCAAGCCCTAGACTAAATATATTTTCCTCTCATTCTATAAGTTCCCCATCTTCAAAGTGTCTGACAAAGTGGGATTTTCTCCCATGAAAGCTCACACAATCAATAAATTCGTTAGTCTTTAAAAGTGCCACAAGAGTCCTTGTTTGTTTTGCTAGACTAAATAGTTATTAAAAGAGGCGTGTTATTGGCCTACATTTACAGCAGAGGTATTTTAATTGTTTTTTATCTTAAATTAATATAATTAATGAAATTTTGGTAGCTGGAAACTGTTACAGAACAAATTCCATGGAAATTTTAAAGTGATTTTCTTCCTTTACTTTTGTGTGGTAAATGACAAAATGATGGTTTCATAAAAGTATATAAAGCTATATAGGGTTTGTACATATAATGGCTTACCACAGTAGTGGATTATTCTATAAGTTTTGTTGAACTAACATTTGAATATCAGATTGGCATTTATTACTATAGCCTCTGTATGAATTTTGTCCTTAGATTGTTCCAAACCTATCACAATGTTGTTAATAATTGTGCAATAGAATCAATATTTTTTGGTTAGAGAATCAATATTTCTTCAGAAATTATTTGCTCAATGCGCTGAGATCCCTGTATATTTTCAGTGGAAAAACTCATACACAGAAAATTCCACTTACATAATTTGTTTAGATTTTTGAAACTTAAATTAAGAAATAAATTTAACAAAACTCTGATGAGCTGGAACTTGTTTAAATTTGGTCAGGTTTCAGGGAATATGAAATTTGCTTCACGTGTCACAAGTGAAAGGTGTAAAACTTAAGTGCTGAAGTAGTGGTAGTATAAGAAAAATAGTTTGACACTATCTCAGCATCTTGAGAAGGATTCTTGTGAGTTACAATGACAAATGACTAACTTTTCTTCCATTGAAGACAGTGTGATTTTTACAGTCAGTATCTTTAGATCAGTGATGTTCAAATTATGATCTGTGGATTACCAATGGTCTGCAGAACCTATTCAGGTGGTCTACCCGCAGAAGGAAGGATTGAGAACCATCAGAGGAGGATTGGAAGGCTCTTTGTCATTTTAAGTGGTCTGCAGCTGACAAACACCTTGAGGAAATGCTGCCTTGTATTTTAATGAAATGCTTTTAAAAGTGTATGAATATGATGAGTGCAGAAACGCTAAATGATTTGTTTGTTTTTGTCAGAGATTAGTAACGATTGACTATCATAGTGAATACAAGTAAAAATGAGGACATGAGGCTAAACTAAGGAAAGAACAAGTTACAAATTACTTAGGTAAGTTAGATGTCTTCAGGTCACCAGGGCCTGATGAAATATACCCTAGAATACTCAGAAAGCTAACTGAGAAGGTATCTGAGCATTAGTGATTATCTTCACAAAGTCATTGAAGGTAGGGGAGATTCCATGGGACTAGGAAAGAACAAATATAGATGCCAATCTATAACAAGGGAAATAAGGACAATACAGGGAATTACAGACTAGTCATCTTAACTACAGTACCTGGAGAGACAATGGAGAAAATTATCAAGCAATCAATTTCAAAACCCCTTAGAAGATAATAAGGTGATAAGTAACAGTCAGCATGGATAAATTGAGAACAAATTGTGTCAAATGAGTCCAATAGCTTTCTTTGGCAGGATAACAAGCCTTGGGGGTGGGGGAAGCAGTAGATGTAGATACCTTAATTTTAGTAAGGTTTCTGGTACTGTCTCCTATGACCTTTTCATAAACAAACTAGGGAAATACAACTTATATGTACCATGTGTGCATAACTGCTTAGAAAACTCTTCTCTGTGAGTAACAGTCAAACTGGAAGGGTATATCAAGTGGGGTTCCATGTGGAAGAGTTCTGAGCCTGGTTCTGTTCAATGTCGTCATCAAAGAGTACACTTATAAAGTTTTCAGATGATATCAAGGTAGGAGGAACTGCAAGTGCTTTGGAAGTTACAATTCAAAATGATCTGGGCAGACTGGAAAAATGATCTGAAGTAAATTGGATGAGATGTAGTAAGGAGAAATGCAAAGTACTCTACTTAGGAAAGAGCAATCAATTGCACAAATACAAAATGGGAAATGACTCCTTAGGGAAGAAGTATTGCAGAAAGGAATCTGGAGGTCATAGTGCATCACAAAATAAATATGAGTCAACAGTGTCACACTGCTGCAAAAAAAAAAAAAAGCAAATGTTCTGGGATATGTTATCAGGAGTGTTTTCCGTGTGACACAAGAAGTAATTCTTCCACAGTACTCTGCTCTGATTGGGCCTCATTTGGAATATTGTGTCCAGTTCTGGGTGCAACATTTCAGGAAAGATGTGGACAAATTTGAGAAAATCCAGAGAAGAGCAACAAAAGTGATTAAAGGTCTAGAAAGCATGACCTATGAATAAAGATTTAAAAAACTGGATTTGTTTAGTCTGAAAATGAAAAGACTGAAGGAGGGACACCATAATAGTTTTCAAGTACATAAAAGGTTTTTACAAGGAGAACAGGTGAAAAAAATTCTTCTCTTTAACCTCTGAGGTTAGGAAAAGCAGTAGTGGTCTTAAATTGCAGGAATGGCTGTTTAGAGTGAACATTAGGAAGAACTTTCTAACTGTCAGGGTAGTTAAACACTAGAATAAATTTCCTAGGGAGGTTGTGGAATCTCCATCACTGGAGGCTTTTAAGAGCAGGTTAGACAAGCACCTGTCACAGATGGCTTAGGTAATGTTTAGTCCTGCTGTAGGTTCAGGGGACCGGACTAGATGACCTCATGAGGTGTCTTCCAGTCCCAGGATTCTATGATGTTAAGTTGCCATAAGGAAAAACACAAGAAGTCAGGAGATGCAAAAATGAAGTTTCTTACAGCAAGGTAAACTCTTTATATTTGCAAGTCCCTGTGTGTAACATGGTATAAATGTTGTTGCATGAATACAGGTGTAATTACCTTCCTGTGTAACTAGAACAACAGAAATAGAAAGTACAGGAGCCAGCATAGGTAGAACATCACGGCCGTTCCTTTCTTTGCATGGTGGGAGAATGCTCACTGCATTCTATGGACCACAAAGAAACAGTTTCTACCTGACTTCTTGTCTAAAGGGCAAAATCAGAGGATTAAGCTAACTGTGTTAAAATGGTGATAGAGTTGGTATAATCCTGAGGGGGGTTGGCATTTGTGGGGGGAAAAAAAGTGGTTTTTCAGGAAGGATCTGAGAGCACAGGTGGAGGCAGTTTGGCACATTGATAGGCAAGTTCATGCCCTATTAGGATATGTGACATGGAAGAATCATCAGATTATGTACAATGCCTGTATCTAGCAACAGCTCTAGACCAGTGGTTTTCATCCTGTTTTCATTTGCATATCCTTAAAAAATTTCAAAGGGAGGTGTGGAACACTTTAGAAATCCTAGACAAAGTCGGTAGACTCCCACAGGTCCACAGACCACAAGTTGAAAACTGCCATTTTATGATAACAACAATCTTTTGTGGATCCTTTAGCCATGGTCTGTGGACCTCTATGTCGCCGCTGTTTTGACCTGCAGCAGACAGATTCACATGGACAGTGGACAGAGCACCAACCCGGGCAGTCGGAGAGAAGGCTGGAGTCTCTCATTTTCAGTTAGCCACTATTTATGTAATGTTTATTGTTGGACAGATTACAACATAGATTCTTGCAAGTATTTAACAGCTCTGAAGCACAACAGAAATAAGCAAAAACTCACAACCAACACAACAAGAAAACCTGTGATATCTAACACTAAAACCTCTACTTCCCTTCTCTTTGGGCAATTGCAGGTACGACTAGTGTGATTCATTTATTATCAATTGACTCTTCTTACCCATGGCTTGTCTGGAAGTGGATGGTAGTGTGCTTCAAAAATACTTGCCAGGGCTTTACTTGCTAGCAGTCACCAGACCTGGATACTGGTTGGCTGTACTCAGTCTCAGAATACTAGGACCGGAGAGTTGCCTCTGGGTGATCAGTCCATCGGCTAGGTGGTGCGTTCTTCTGTCAATGCAACTCCGACTCAGCGCAGTGAGTGTCTGCCTTTTATACCATAGCTCAGCTGCGTACATGCCTGCAGCCATGTGGCCAAACTGGCTTAGAATCATTTGCAGGGCTGCATTTTTCCCACCTTCTAGCCCCTATCAGCCTTGCCACCGGGTAGCTGTTTTTGCCTGAACAGCCTCAGGTACGTTCCTCAATCTGAGGGCTTCAGGGCCGAGGTAATTTAAGTACTTTTCCATAGGTAAGTCCCATATCTTACGTACTTCCCACATCCTATTGAAAACCACTGCACTAGAGCACCCCATCAGAAATGTTCAAAGGTACAGGATGACAGGGGTACAGCAGGTTGTCTTCCTCCTGGGTATCTCTGTGTTCTTCTCTGAGCACTGCTCACATCATTCAGTTACAGGTGTATACATGCCACAGTGCACGGTAGCTCGGAAAGTCTTTAGTCTTAGCCTGTGAGGTCAGGGCATATGGCCAGTGCCGCCCCATCCCCCCCACCGTGCTGCAACTGCGGCTATGTAGGTGACTGTGAGCCTGACCCTCCCAGTTCCTTTCTCTCCACCCTCAGCGACGGTTTCGGAACAGCCAAAACTTGCGGAAGCAATTGCCTGTCATCCCTTCGTTCGTAATTAAGATGCCGGGGTTTAAACCGTGTCTGTCATGCTGCAAAGCCTTTCTGCTTGATGATCCCCAAGAGAAATGTCTCGTGTGCCTTGGTGAGTCACATCTCGTGGAGAGCTGCTCTATCTGCAAGTCTTTCAAGCATAGGACTAGCAGGGACAGAGAGCGAAGACTGTGCACCCTTGCCAAGGACTGCATGTCTCACCCAGCATCCAATACTTCTCACACGCCAAGCACTCCGCTGGCACCGTGTGTGACCTCTGCACCAGAACCCTCCCAGCACCGCTCTGCAGCTCAGAATTTGAAGCTGCAGTCAGCATCAAATTTGGCACTGATATGGCGCCGTTCACCCCCATCCCTGTACATCCCCTTGTGGGACTTGGGACTGGGGCATCTCTTGGTACCATTGACCCTGGAGGCCCCAGCAGCAGTGCGGGCCCTGTTCCAGGAGCTGGCTCCAGTACTGGTGAAGAAAGGCCAGTCGAAAGAGAAACCAGCACCTTTGGCTAAGGAGTGGACAATGTGGGGTTTGGTACTGCCCCCGACCTAGCACCATCAAGTCCCCCTCTGGCACTGCAAAATGGTACTGACGACCACACCAATGACCGTTCCTCTCGGCATTCATCCCGCGAGCCCTCGGTACCCTGCTCCCAAAGCCCGAGAAAGCAGAGGTCTGGCTCATCCTCATCATCATCTGCTGGCTTCATTCGGTCCCCTGGATCTCCAAAAGCCATCTCTGGTACCGGGGAATGAGCAGGTAAGCATCGCTGGAAGCGTTCCCAGACACCCAAGCCAAGAAGGGGTATGACCCTGGCAAGCTCAGTGTGGGCCAGCTCTACCCATGCCAGTAAGGGTTCCCAGAAGGACTGGTTGCATGAATGGCTCAACTCAACGGTTGATGACAGTTCAGCTTCCCGGCACCGGTCAGTACTGTCCCCATCCCAGACTCCAGACTCCTCAGATGTATCTGATGATGAGCCTGACCCAGACTCCACCCAGGGTAGTATATCATGGGCTCCCTCGTCCTCTTCTCCAGATGAGTATACCTTCCAAAGACCCCTTGCATACAGAGATGACCCTCACATGCAACAGGATTTGCTTTGCCGCATAGCAGCAAACTTCAACTTGGAGCTAGGAGCGGTCCAGGAGGAGCGTGACCCTCTTTTTGACATAGGGGACATTGCTGCACCAGCGAAAGTATCTGTTCCCCTCCATGAAGGGGTGTACAGGATCGCTAGGGTGCAGTGGCAGACCCCATCTTCAATTCCTCCTGTACACAAGGCAGTGGATCAGAGGTACCATGTCCCCTCCAACACATTCACTTTCCCTTTCCACCACCCCCTACACCGGGGTCCCTGGTGGTGGACGCATTCAATCAAAAGGAAAGGCAGGACCAGCTGGGCTCTGCCCCCAAGAATAAGAAAGCAAGAAAGCTTGACTTATTTGGTAGGAAGGTTTACTCTATCTCAGCTTTACAGCTATGTATTGCTAATCACCAAGCCTTCATGGTGAGGTATGTATTCAGCCTTTGGAGATCCATGGAGGGTTTCTGTGATGCTGTCTCTAAGGACCACCTCAGAGACTTTAAGACGATGGTAAAGGAAGGAGTCTTGGCTTTTAGAGATGCCCTGCTGTCCAGCTGGGATGCATCTGACAGCTTTGCACAATATTGCCTCCACTGTGGTTAGCTCGGCCTGGCTCCAAGGCTCAAGCCTGTCCCTGCAGATTAAACTCATCATTCAGGACCTACCATTTGAAGGCCCTGATCTCTTCGCTGAGTCCATGGATGCAAAGCTGCATGGCATGAAGGACTCCAGGGCCACCCTCAGATCCCTGGACATGTACATGCCACAACCTGTTTGGTGCTCCTCCAAGCCCCAGCAGCTACTGCAGCAGCAGCTAGAGCAGCTGAAGCAGCAAGTCCAGATGCAGGGGTCTTTCTTCCGGTCCTACCAGTACCCCCAACACCAATCCGGGAGCCTGGATAGGGATAAGAACTGCTTGAGTAGAGGCCAAAAATCTCAGACCTCTCAGACCAGTCGGCACGGACAGGTTACCAACCTTTTAGCGGGGAAGAAGCAGCACTTTTGACGGTCAGCCTGAGGGCGGTGGAATAACAGTCTTGACCCGAAACTTTGCCAACCACCTGTATCAATATGCGCACCACTGGGCTGACATCACAACCAACCAGTGGGTTCTGGAAATGGTCTCAAAAAGGTATCTCATACAATTTCAGTCAACACCTCAGGATAGAAAACCACCCCCTCACTTAAATCTCAGAAGCTGGGACTTAGAGCGCATACTCGAGGAAGAATGCAAGAAACTTCTCTCTCTCAGAGCCATAGGGAAGGTCCCAAAGCTGGAACGGGGAAAAGGATTCTGCTCCCATTACTTTCTGGTTCCCAAATCAAACGGGGACCTGAGACCCATTCTGGACCTCAGAGTTTAAACAAATACATAAGGAAAATGAAGTTCCGTATGGTCTCCCTGGTATAGATTGTCCTGTCTCTGAATCCTGGGGATTCGTTCCCAGCCCTCAATCTAAAAGATGCTTACTTTCAAATAGTGATATGGCCCCGCCACAGAAAGTTTATAAGGTTCATGGTGGGGGGAAAACAGTTTCAGTTCTCATTACTTCCCTTAGGGCTCTCCTTGGCCTTCAGGGTGTTCACAAATTGCATGGTGGCAGTCACTGCCTTCCTACGCTGGCAGGGCATAAAGATCTACCTCTACCTAGATGATTGTTTGATAAATGGAGGATCGAGAGCTCAGGTAAAGCACAGCGTCAAGGTAGTGGGCCAACTGTGCAGACACTTGGGGCTCTGCATCAATCGAAAAAAATCAAAACTCTGCCCATCCCAAACCATAGCGTTCATAGGAGCCCTTCTGGACTCTCGGAAAAGGAGGGCTTCCCTGCCCCCCTCAAGATTTCAGTCCATCTGCCCCATCATTGCAGAGCTGCAGGACTCCCAGGTAGTCATGGTCTGATGCTGCCTGCAGCTTCTCGGGCACATGGTGGCCTCCACCTCCATGATACGGACATGAGAATGAGACCCTTTCATATGTGGTTGTCCACGGTGTTCCACCCACAGAGACACCTCTGTCCAAGGTACTGTCAGTTCCCCAAGACATCCAGGGGACTCTAGAGATCTGGAGGGACCCCCTATTTGCCATGGGGGGAATTCCCTTCGAAGCCTCAGTCCCTACACTGATCACTGATGCCTCAGATTCAGGGTGGGGGTGCACATATCGGGGGGAGTTTCCACCCAAGGACTTCAGTTTCCTTTAGACAGCCTCCTTCACAGAAAAGTGAAGGAACTGCGGGCCATCAGATTGGCTTGCAAGATCTTTCTGAACAAGATAAAAGGCAAGTTGGTCCAGGTCCTAATGAACAACACAGTGGCCATGTTCTATATCAGAGGTGGCCAAACTTATGGAACTCAAGAGCCACACAAGTTGATTTTTGAACCTTTGAGAGCTGCACTGAGGCATATAGCCACATACTTTTACCTACTCCAGAATTACTAAGTTTAAAATTCATTGCACACTTTAATTTTATCATAAAGAAAGGATAAATATTGATCCTACTGATGTCAGATTCTAATAATTACTTAAGGTTACCATGAAAGTTAGGCCTATACAGTAAAAACTTAGCTGCTGCTTGATGTAGAAGACTGCAGGGTAGTGGCGAGTTATTTAAAATCCTGACCATGCTGCTCTTCTCCCCACCATCCCTGACCATGCCGCACTTCTCCCCACCATCCCCAAGCCCCTCCTGAACTCCTAGGCTGGGGCTGCTTTCCTATATTGATTTGCTGACGTTCTTTTGGGAGCCACAATTTTTCATTTAAGAGCCGCATGTGGCTCCCGAACTGCAGTTTGGCCATGCCTGTTCTATATGAACCGGCAAGGGGGTGTCCACTCCCCAGCACTATGCAGGGAGGCAGTCAGACTCTGGGAATAAGCCTGGAGGTGTAATTTCACTCCGGTGGCAGCTCACCTTCTGGGAGCAGACAACAAACTGGCAGATTCCCTCAGCAGAAACCCTCTACCCCACCACGAGTGGTCCCTTCACAACTCAGTGTTTTCCCACCTAATAGACAAGGGGGGAGCACCCTGAGTGGACATATTTGCGACACAACAGAACCACAAATGTCGGCGCTTCTGCTCTCTCAGGGGTCAGGAGGAGGGGTCACTCACACATGCCTTCCTCATCAGCTGGTCGGGCCCTCTACTGTACGCCTTCTCACCAGTTCCGTTGATACATAGGGTCCTTCTGAAGGTCAAAACAGATGGAGCAAACATAATACTGATAGCTCCAGATTGGCCCAGACAACACTGGTACGTGCTCCTACAGGACCTGTCCATAGATGTTCCACTCTGCTTTCCCCGTGGGCAGACCTTCTGTGACAAAACTTGGGGTGCCTGCAGCACCCAAACTCTGGTCTCCTGCATCTGATGGCCTGTAGGCTTCTTGGCTGAGCGAGCAGGAAAGACTCTGCTCAGAAAGGGTCAGGAAGGTACTGGCTGGTGGTAGAAGGCCATCCACCAGGGCCTCTTCTATAGTCAAATGGAAACAGTTTTCCCGCTGGGCTTGAGGTAAAGAGGTCAAACCTACACTCGCCCCTTTGCACCTAATCCTTGATTATTTGCTGAACCTTAGAGACAAGGGCCTCTCCCTTTCCTCCCTGAGAGTACATCTAGCAGTGATTTTGGCCCTTCAAGAAGGTGGACAGTGTCCCTGTTTTCTTCCATTCCACTTCCACTAGATTTTGAAGGGTTTCGAAAGAGTTTTCCCACAGCTCCATGAACCTATCCCTCAATGGGATCTTAATGTGGTGCTCCGTGGACTAAAGCAGCCTCCTTATAAACCCTTGTTTTCATCTACCTTACTGGTCCTTGCCTGGAAGGTAGCCTTTTTGGTGGCAATTACCGCAGCTAGAAGGGTCTCCAAACTGAAGGCCCTTTCCTCAGAACCCCCATATATGAGGTTCTTTCCTGATAAAGTGATGCTCTGTCTGCACCCATCCTTCCTTCCCAACGTGGTATGCCATTTTCACCTTAATCAGGACATTTGTTTGCCAGTATTCTTTCCAGATCTTCAGGTTACGGAGAATCAGAGGGGGTGGCACACCCTAGATGTAAAGAGGGCATTCTTAACATATATTGAGCACATGCATCCGTTCTGCAGGACTTCCCAACTGTTCGGGTGGTCGCAGAACATAAAAGAGGCCTTCCAGTGTTGTCACAGTGCATTTCCAGATGGATAGTAAACTATATCAAAGACTGCTACAAAAGGTCGATTATGCCCCTCCCGGGGAATGTCAGGGCTCATTCTACCAGGGACCAGGCTTTGTCAACGTCCTTCCTCACCGGTCCTGATTCAGAAGATCTGGAAGGCAGCTATGTGGTTGTCAGTGCATACTTTGACAATGCACTATGCTATCGTCCAACAGGGCAGAGAGGATGCCACATTGAGGAGAGCTGTACTCAGCGTGGGCAGGCTGTAACTCCTCCTGCCATCCTTGTGTATGGTTAGCAGTCACCCATAACTGAATGATGTGAGCAGCTCTTGAAGAAGACCTGTGGGTTATTTACCACTAACTGTCCTTCTCTGAGATGGGCTGTTCACATACATTCAGATCCCTCCCACCATCCCTGCTAACCAGAGTTGGCAAAGAAATAAGGGACTGGGAGGGTCAGGGTCATGCTCACCTCTATAGCCACGGCTGTGGCACAGAGGGGGCACTGGCTGTGTGCCCTGACCTGACAAGCTAAGGCGGAAGACCTTCCGAGCTACCGTGTGCTGCGGCACATATACACCTGTAACTGAATGTATGTGAGCAGCCCATCTCAAAGGAGGACAGTTACTGGTAAGTAACCCACCATTTGCAGTATGGCTCTACCTTATGATGGTCTGTCCCTTTTTTGTTATGGAGGCTTCTGGACGGGTCTCACATTTGAGTCCACCCGTTCTGAGGTATGCTAAACAAGTCTAATAATGGAGCATTCTTCTGGTGTCATCAAGGACTGCGGGACTTTCTACTTAAGTTGGGGGTTTGGGCTCTAGACTCTGTTGCATTCAGGTCTTCCCACATCTAGGTTAGATTCTATAAGACTTGGTAGGGAAGCCCAAACCACACTCATCACTGGGGACTGCATCTTGGGATACTAAGCAGCTGCCTTCCTGGGTCACCTCCAAACGGAATACCCCTTCTCTGCAGGAAAAAAACTAAATATGAAATAGTTTTTGACCTTGAACAACCACCACCAGTCACTCCTTTTCCAGCTTTGTCAGATCAGTACTGCCAGGCCTCCAACAGCAAGAGCTCCTGTGTACTCACTCCAGTGAGGTCAGATCTGCCCTGCTTGCTTCCCTCTTTAACTCTGCCTCCAGCTGGTGCAGACCTTGCAGGTGTAGCAAGGCAGGATAGCTAGGGCCAGAAGCAGCTCTTTAGACTTTTCCTTTTCAGTGTGGGGTTTGTATATGTCATCATACACTGGAAGGTTTTATTCAGCATAGAATCCTTCAGAGTAGTTTTGTGGCACATTAAAAACTAACAAACTTTAAAGGCTAACAAAGGTGCCACAGGACTCTTGTTGTTTTTGCCATATGCAGACTAACACAGCTACCCCTTTGGAACTTATCAGAGTAGTTTTATGTCTAGAGCTGTATTTATCCCAACCAATCTCTGGACTGT
Source organism: Podocnemis expansa (assembly GCA_007922195.1). Taxonomy (NCBI): domain Eukaryota; kingdom Metazoa; phylum Chordata; order Testudines; family Podocnemididae; genus Podocnemis; species Podocnemis expansa. The sequence goes on from ML681963.1 coordinate 21,298,908, forward strand.
GAAATAGCAGATATTGTCAGCTAGTCATTCTTTTTTATTTGATTCCCCCCTCTCTGCATGAAAGGGTTGAATTCAAATTGGTGTAGCCTTTTCCCTGGAACATGTGGTGAGCAGTGTTTGGAATTTATGGCAGTCGCAATCACAGGTTTGTCTCAGTTTAACTGCACCTGGTTTTCAAATGCCTTGATGTTACACAGGCAAGGAAGGGAGACCTTTAAATGAAATAAAATGACAACCTAAAGACTGGAGATATCACGGTCCCCATGTTAGGAATCCACTGTTGGGGACAATGACTGTTGTTGTCAGGTTTATTTACATCTCTTTGGTGCATATATATCAGATAATTCCACATGATGCTCCTGGATCTAATTCTTAATTACATTAATGTCCCTTATGCCACTAGAGCAGTGTAAAGGAGCCTTACTGTGGGCTTAAATTTTATTTATCATGACTTGAAGGACTATTCACATTGCTAGAGTGATAGTGAAGGGCCTTGGTATAAATGAACATGAAGCTGTCCACCTCTTACTCTGAACTTTAAGCTGTGTGATGAAAAAAGAGACTTTCACATTTCCAATATTTACTGAAAGTGGAAACAAGATGACTTCCACTGGCTGGAACGTTAGCATAGTTTTATCTGGAACATCTGATTTTCTTTCTCCTTAAAATGTCCTCTTAAAACAGTTTTTCAGTTGGGCAATACATTGCAAATAGCTCAATTTGCTGTAATGTTTTTAAACCTCAGAGAACAATTCACAATGAATAATTTATTCAAAGAACGTAGCCTCTCTTTCTGCATATGGAATCACCACAAGTGGATTACAAGTATAACATTTATTCATCACTTTAAAATATTTAATATTTTACAAATTTTTAGTTAACTCTGTGAGGAACTGTCTAGGGTCCTTCTACGAGCTTGGGTGCTGCAGGTGCAGCAGAACCCCCTGGCTCAAAAGTGATTTCATCGTATACAGAATTTCAGTTTTGTTGAATGGCTTTCAGCACCCAGACTATTCAGTTTGTTCTAACACCACTGCCTGTGAGTATCTGGTACTTGTTAATGAAACTTAATTGTTAGCTGCCATTGGTAAGAATAGTCACATGGTACTGTTCTTTTTCTCAGTTAATGTGCAGATAGGACTCCTGGTATGAATTCTCACATGTACAAATTTAAAATTAAATACTTCTGGGGTGACTTTGTGGGTTCATTTTCTGCAAACCTCTGTTCTGGTAAAACTCGGTTGGCAAAATGTTTGTGAAAAGCAGCACAAAAGTACAGCCATTGCAGTTTGTTCTAAAATTGTAGCAAATAGTGACTGATGGTGTTTTTTCAGTATTTACTCAGTATAAAAATAAAATATTTTTGTCTAGCCAAGAAATAACTCCATCTCCATAGTGACCATGGAAGAATTCTGAAAGTTATTGCTTTGTTCCCTCTCTCTCTTGGCAGAATATTAACTGCAGTGTGAGCTGATGGTTATAATGGGTAAATTTAGACAGATATTGAATGTAAGTCACATATCTAATTTTTTGTGATTTTTACAGTTTCCCAAAAGTCAGTTAAGTATCCTATCATTTTCCCAGCAAATTTATGGGCAGTGTCTTTCAATGTGTACATCATTTCAGTCTGTGAAAGCAATTTCAATTTTAAAAAGATTTCTACATATGATCCTTTAATATACATTTATTAGTGTACCAGGATATTTCCTACTGCATTACAGACATGCCTTGAGGACTTCTTTTTAAAAGCACTGCAAGACTTTGTGTAGTAAAGAGGAATCTGAAAGGAAAGACAGCAAGAAAGAACATAGGCTGCACTTCATGGACCTACAATACATTAAAAGATACAACAAAAATGCAGTTTCACTATCTGTTCTCAATGGAATTTATGGATTTGCATACAGTTCTTCAATGGTGTAAAGACATTTGTATTTTATTTAAACTAATAAAAACAACTAGAGTACTGTGGCACCTTAAAGACTAACAGATTTCTTTGGGCTTAAGCTTTTGTGGGCTCCAACCCACTTCATCAGATGCGTGAAGTGGAAACTACAGTTGAAAGATATATATACACATGCGAAGAAGGAGGAGGCCAAGTGTTACCAAAGTCAGCTCAGAGGGCAGATGGGGCCTATTCACACCAGCTGATTAAAGGGAGAGAATGTGTGAATGGGACAATTACTTTATGTAATGTGCTAACCATTCCAAGTCCCTATTCAGACTCAGTTTGATTTTGTCGAGCTTGCAGATCAGCTCCAGCTCTGCAGTTTCATGCTGAACTCTGTTTTTGAAGTTCCTTTGTTGAAGTTGGTCAGTTGGTTTTTGGTAACTTATTTGGTATTTTTAAGCAGATGTTGTAGTTTCTTTTGTGTTCCTCAGTGGGATCAGAGTGTAGGGGCTTGTAGAATGTTACCATGCATTAACACCACCCTGTACCAAAAACCAGCTGACCACAATGCATACCTACATATCTCCAGTTTCTGTCTGGGGTATGTTACATGATTCATTGTCTACAGCCGAGCCTTAGGATATAATGGGATCTACTCTGATCCCTTAGACAGAGACAAACACTTACAACATCTTTATCAAACATTCCTAAAACTACAGTACCCACATGGGGAAGTGAAAAAACAAACTGACAGAGCCAGATGGGTACCCAGGAGTCAGCTACTACAAGAGAGACCTGACAACGAAAACAACAGAACATCACTGGCCATCACCTACAGTCCCCAGCTAAAATCTCTCCAACACATCAGCAAAGATTTACAACCTGTCCTAGAAGATGATCCCACACTCTCTCAAGCATTGGGAAGCAGGCCTATCCTTGCTTACAGACAGCCCCCCAACCTGAAGTAAATAGTCACCAGCAACTGAATGCCATACAACAAGAACGCTAATACAGGAACCTATCCCTACAACAAACCTTGTTGCCAACTCTGCCCATACATCGACTCCAGTAGTACCATCACAGGTCCCATCCACCTCAGCCATACCATCAGGGGCCCATTCACGTGCACATCCACTAATGTGGTATAGGTCATCATGTGCCAGCAATGCCCATATGCCATGTACATTAGCCAAACTGGACTGTCCTTGAGCAAAAGGATAAATGGACACAAATCGGACATAAAAAAATGGCAACATCCACAAACCAGTAGGAGAACACTTCAGTCTCCCTGGACACTCAATAGTAGACTTGGAAGTTGCAATACTTCAACAAAAAAACATCAAAAACAGACTTCAGCATGAAACTGGAGAGCTGCAGCTGATTTGCAAGCTTGACACTATCAGACTGAGTGGTTAGTACCATTACTAAAAGTGATTGTCCCCATTCATACATTCTCTCCCTTTAATCAACTGGTGTGAATAGGCCTCATCTGCTCTCTGAATTCACTTTGCTAACACTCACCTGCCTGCATCCTGTCATGTGTATATGTATCTCTCAACTGTAGTTTCTACTTCATGCGTCTGACAAAGTGGGTTGGAGCCAACAAAAGCTTAAGCCTGAAGAAATCTGTTAGTTTTTAAGGTGCCACAGGACTCTCGTTGGTTTTGCTGTACACAGACTATCACAGCTACTCCTCCGGAAATTCAAACTAATGAGTCTATCTAGTTCAGAAACTTTTTTTTGTAGGAAGCTTATTGGAGAACTATGTTCTAATTGTCTAGCTTCTTCTTTGAAGATTTCTTTTTTGTTTTCTTCTTAAGCAATCTGAGCTCCCTGAAATTATTACCAAACGGCTGTTGTTGAAGAATAATCCCAAACAGAAGTAACCGTACTTAACAGCATTTATGCTGCAGAGTGCATCTGATATTTTTCAAGTTTGATTATAAAAAATGTGGTACTGTATTTTTTTAGTATAGAGGAGGACAACTGAAGGTTCTAATGCCATAGCTTAAGGTCCATATATATGTGGAAAGGATAATATTTCAAATCTTACTCTGTGCTTTAGAAGAGAGTTAAACAATGGTGTAGTTTTATGCAGAACAATAAAATATTTTGTGTATACTCTCCACCTCCCAAAAAACTTCATCCATCATCTCTGCCTTTGTGAAAGACTATGGTTTCTTGGAATCTAAACAATGCATCCATAATAAAATACAGAATTAAGCCTTGTTAAAATAAGTTTTTAAAAGTTAATTGGAGCCCTAGGTACTTGAGATAATGACTTGTTTCCATGGAGAGAACAATCAATATCTCGCAAGGACTGTTAACACAAAGAGCAGGTTTGAAAACCCAGTAGCTAAATTTGAAAATACAGATCAAACAGGGACTCTCCTAGGTGCACTAACAGATATTTGAGTGATTTATATGAAAACAGTTTAAAGCATTCACTAGCTGTAAGAACTAATTTTCAATAAATCAAACAGCATCCCCACAGGAACGAGAAATAAATGAGGGCAAAAGAAATTGCTAAAGGTTGTTGAGCAATAAAGAGATGGGTTCTAGTTCTCTTAAAATTGTATTTAAATGGACAAAGTTGATTTAACAGTCTTTTTTCATGTCTAATACTAAAATTTAGGTCTATAGCATGCCATTATAACAAGAAATTATTCATCAGAAGACTTTTAGTATTTCATGTGCATTCCACTTAATGGCAATTTTAATACCCCAGCTTCAGTCCTGAATTGTTATGAAGAAGTTTCAATTGCTTGGTATAGTGAGAAGTCCATAAAAAATTGTTTCTAGGAAATTTTCAGATCTGATATAGAAATTTGAATGATCAACATCTGATATTAGCCAGTTATTTGAAAGAAAAAATGTCCATGATACTACTGTTAGCCTGCCAGTTGCACCAAATATAGTTTTGGGATCCTATACATTTCCAAAAGTGCATTTCTATTTTATTTAGTGAGCTTAATGACAAGGTACAAGTTCAGATACATTACTTCATTAGAAAGAAAGGAGCTTGCTTTTATGGGCTTGTTAGTGTAACACCCACGTGGCCAGATTGAGTCTGCCTTGCAGGCAGCTCTGACCAGAGAAAGGGTGTGCACGGGAACACAGCAAGGAGAGCCTTTTGCCCCAGGGGCGCCTGTTCCAAACCCCTAGAGTGACCACACACACACTGGGATAGCACAGGGATTATGGGAATGGGGAAGGTTTATTTACAGAGGTGCAAAGGGGAAACCAACAGGGGAGATGGGGCAGCAATAACACAGAGTAAACAGCTAACACAGGGCCCTGCAAGGCCCAACAATGCAGCAGGCTGGAGGCAGATGTGAGCTCTGCTTCTGCATCATGAGTTCAGGAGTCCCAGCACAGCTCCAGTTCAGTGTTCAGTCCAGCATCTCCTAGTCTTCGGTGCCAGCTCTTTCCCAGCAAAAGAAAACCCTCTGATGACTCTTCTGCCGCTCTCTGCGAACCAAGAGCGACACCCTCCCCACTTAACTAACTACAGCCTCCCCCCTGAGTCCCAGGTGCTGTACTCTCGGCCCCATAGCTCCAGATGGCCGGTCACTGGATGCTGCTCTGTCCTTGGGCGACCCTCCCCAGCATAGTGTCCTTCTGTGGGTGCTGGTCTGGCATCCCAGGTCAGCCGCTCTGTCTTCCCTGGCTTCAGGCAGGGCCTCTGTCCCTCTTCCTCCTTCCCAGGCCTCTGGCTGCAGCTCCAGCCCACTCCTCAGCTCCACAAACCCTCTCCCACAGGGCAAAGATTTAAAGGGACCACACTCCTTAAAACCCCAGGGGGGTTACATTAGGTAAAGGACATACTTTGTATTCCCTTTCTAAAGGAGTAAACATCTGGTGTAATTTATTTATTAAAAAGTAAAATAGCAACTTACTAAAGTTCAGAATTACTTGAATAGCAGACAAGTTCCAAAGGGGTAACTGTGTTAGTCTAAACAAACAAACAAGGAATACTGTGGGACTTACAGACTAACAAAGCTATTTTTGGCATGAGCTTTCATGAGGATTTTCTCCCATGAAAGCTCATGCAAAAAATAAATTTATTAGTCTTTAAGTGCCACAGGATGCCTTGTTTCTTTATTTTGGTGAACTAGACTAACATGGCTTCCCCTTTGGATCTTGTCTTAGTCTAATTCAGTAAAACAAACAAGGAGCCTTGTGGGACTTTTAAAGACTGATACATTTATTTATTGAATGAGCTTTCATGGGAGAAGATCCCACTTCATCAGATACTTTGAAATGGGATAGTCTCCCACAAAAGCTCATGCACTAAATACATTTGTTGGTGTTTAAAAGTGCTACAAGGTTCCTTCTTTGTTTTGAATAGCTGAGGTCATGGAAACCGACTCACCGACTTCTGAATTTTCCTTTGGAATGGTTCAGTTTTACAGTGTCTTACAATGGCTTAATCTCTGAAAGTGAAATCTTGACACTCTGGATGCCATTGGGACTTTTGTTGTTACCGTCAGGGCTAGGATTTCATGCTGAGAGATAAATAATAAGGGGAGGAGGAAGGGAAAAAATTCAGATTATGAGATGTGTTTGTTTGATTCAGAGGTCTGACTTTATGCCCTCTAAGACTATGGATTGTGGAACTTTTTGTACATGTTTTATGTAATTAGAAAACTAGGGATTAAAAATGGATTTTCAAAAGTTCTGTAGTATATTAAGAGCCCAAGTCTGACTGAATGTCAGTAGGACTTGTGCTCTTAAGACTAAAAGTTTTTGGAAGTCCCACCTTTAAACACTTTCTAGGAGGTTTAGAATCTATAATGGAAATACCCTAGATGCAGAACTAATGGGTATGCTGGGGATGTGGTCCAATGGCCATTGAAGTTAATGGAAATCCATTCATTGATTTCAGTGTTTTTCTGAGTCAGTGTCTTAGTGCTTAGTAACTACAATGATGAGCATACAAAAAGTTCCAGGTCAGTGTGTCCTTATATACAACAATAACAGGGAATTCATATACAATAAACAAAAAACATTAAAATAAAAAACAATCTAGAAATCTGCAGAAATTTTTCTAAACTATTATGCAAAGGTTTTATAGTGGTAGGTTGTGTTCCTTCTGTAAATATAGTTATGTACGACTCTAGGTACAGGTGTTAAAGAAGATTGCTAGAGAAACACGTCTAGTAAAGAGAGGCGGAAGCACAAGTCACAGACTGGTATAGGAACTGCCCTGGTTTTACCTCTACAAATTCTGGTAATAAGCTGAGCTGGCTGGAAAATGGAATTTCTGTCCTCAGGGATAGTCTGTATTTTTTACAATTTTGTTTTGTTTCAGATCAGAACAACACATTAAACCCTGATATTTCTGGTAAAAAGGCATAGTCTGACTTGGGGACATACTGAAGCCCTGGCTGCCAGTCCTGTGTTTCCCCACACTGCTCTTTTTCCTTTGTTGTACCCTAAGGCTGTGAGATCTGAATAGGGACAGGAACCAATGGGCTGAAGATTGGAAGGGCATCAGGATCAGGGGTTAAAGTATAATTTGGTGGGCCCCAGAACCCTCCTGCATGGGTGGGCCTCCCTCCCGCACACCAGCTCCTGCCCCTGAATGCCAGTCCCCCATCGCAACTCCTGCCCCCAGTAGCCATTCACCTGTCCCCCAAATCCACCCCAGCCCCAATACCCGCCCCCCAAATCCACCCCCAATACCCATTTCCCTGTCCCCAATATCCACCCTAGTCCCTAACACCCCCCCCCAAATCCACCCACAGCCCCCAATGCCCACCCAATACCTATCTCCCTGCTCCCAATACCCTCCCCAGCATGAGCTGGCTGCCCAAGTACTTACTGGGGCTGATGCAGCTGTGGAGGAGGCTGTAGGACCCAGCACAGGCCAGCAGCGTGACCTGGGTCCAGCTGGGGTGGGGGGAGTGGAGGCAGGCCCCGGGTTGGGGCAGGGCCTCAAAGGGGAGGGATTTGGGATGGGGCTTGGGCGCTGCTCTGGATACCCCCTGCCCCGACACCTTGCCGGAACGCAGGGGAACAGCATTCCAGGGCTCACTATTTTTAGGGGTGCAGCGTTCACGCCCCTAAAAATAGAAAACGGTGGCAGAACGCTGCATTCTGGGGCCTCCTATTTTTAAATGGTGTGCCCGGAACTCAGTGTTTCAACACCATATCCTATTTTTAGCAAGCCCAGAAGGCTGAGCCTCTAAAAATAGTGGGCCCTGCAACAGCTTATCGGGCCGTTCCGGCTTACTCTAGCCCCCGATCAGGATGAAAATGCTGGGCGGACCATGGGTGAAGGATAGGGGCTCACTCCAGGGCTGAAGACAGGAGGGAAAACACTTGTCACTGTGACCACTCTTTCTATAGAAATTTTTATCAAACTGACATTACACAAAACATTTAGATTTCAACAAGATAGATTTTTTCTTGCAGTAAACAGTTCTGTCAGAAATATTGGCCTGCTGTGTTAACAAGAGCATAGTTAGGAGCAGAGACAATGGGCCAATGAGATGGAGAGATACTGTCTGAGTCTTTTTGAATTCACTGACTGGCATCAAAATGTGGCACCATTGCCACTGGTCCCTTTTTCCCCCCTCAAATGTGATTCTTTATTTAAAACATCACAGCAAAATAAATATTTGCTGAAAAACAAAAGGTATGAATTCTTGTTTTCCAGCACTGTTCCCTGTTCTCTATTATTTAAATCAAGCAAAAGTGCAAAGCAAAACCTAAAGCTTAAATTTACATATTTTTAGGAGTATTCTTAAAAACCAGACTTAAAATATTAAAAAAAACCTTTGGGATATCAATCAGTTTTATTATTCAGTTGAAAGCTTGCCCTTTAGCTGCTCCATCACTCTATACCATCTTTGTGTCTTGGAGGCTTTTTTGGGGATACATAGGCAAAGCTCTAACGTACATTCTTCAAGTAGCTGCATGTAACTTCTTGGCAGATTTCATCAGGAAAGTGTGTTGATGGCTATGGATTTATACCTGGATCTAGGGCATTGTTAGGCAGATGATGGAATGTCTGATCTGCCACTTTCTCCCATAGCAATTTGCTCCTCAATCACCTGGTGTTCCGACTCTATAATTCATTTCTGGCTAATGTAAAGAAAAAGGGTTGCTCCTCACAGAGTGTTTTTGGGGAGTGGGGTGGAATTGTGTCAGTATGTAGAACATTATATATTGTTATATCCTGCAAAGTCTTGGAGGGGTTAGGGGCCAAAGTAGAAGACCTAATTGTGCATATAAACCTAAAGTCTGGGGCAAGAATGAACAAAGGACTTGGGGTTAACTTGTGTTTTCAGTTAAAGTCTTCGCATTTGTTTAATGTAACTGTAGAGTAATGGGCAATTTTTAACTGTCTGAGACAAATCCTCTCTCGACTCCTCATTGCTCTCTTCCTACAAACACACTTTGTGCCTGTACCTAAGTACCTTGGACACTGTTATTAATGCTGCTGTTTCCTGTTTTGTTTCTGAATAGTACCAACTGTATGATTCACAGCACTTGCTATGGAACCAAACCAAAGTGTTAGGTTCAAATGGAAAAAAATCTAATAGACCCACCTTTTCAAGCTTTTCAACATCCAGCCACAGGGAAACATTATTCTTCTCTACCACCCCTATTCATCAACTTAGGCCAGAAAAGACCATTGTGATGATCTAGTCTGACATCCTGTATAAAACAGGTCATAGATGATCCCCAAAATAATTCATAGAGCATATCTTTTAGAAAAAAAAAATTCATTCTTGATTAAAAAGCTCAGTAATAAAGAATCCACTGCTAGCAAGCTATTTCTGTGGTTAACTATTTTGTTAAAATTTTGTCATATTTCTAGTTTGACTTTCTCAGTTCAACTTCCAGCCATTTGATTGTGTTATACCTTACTCTGCTAGCATGAAGAGCCCATTAATAAATATTTGTTCTGCTTCGAATAGTGTCCCTGTGGGTGCTCCACTATGGGTCTCAGTGCGTCCTCATGTTGCAGATTGGAGATTTTGCAAGCAGTGCTCATTGGGGCCGCACGTGCAATGTGGCAGTCTCGTGGCTGTGGCAAGACCAGACACGCAGCAGGCAATGTCATCAATGTCAACAGCAATCAAATAACCAATCCTCAATTTCCCAAGCTCCACCATCCAAGCCACAGTTTTGAGTGTATGGTCAAGGGTCCACAAATACTCCCCGTGATTCCACAGCACCTAACATTCTGCATATACAATCACAGACTGAGTCCTTTTTACAGCCAGTGGACATCCTTTATGGCAGACAAATGGATCCTAGAAATTATCAGGACCTGCTATACCATCCTGTCTGTGTCAAACCCTATTTTTCATTTTCCTTCCCCACCCCTTTTTAGAGACACCACTCATGAATGGCTCCTGTATCAAGAAGCCAGCATCTACTAAACACAGGAGCTATAGGATGAGTGCCCAACAAATACAGGGGAAAGGACTTCTATTCTCCCTTTTTCTTGACACAGAAGAAATTGGGCAGTGGAGACTGATCTTAAACCTCAGGAAATTGAACAAATTCATAAGACCACAATGGTTCAGGATGGTGATGCTTTCCACAATCATCCCACCTCTGGAACTCGGCAATTGTTATGTAGCCCTCGACCTCCAGGATGCATATTTTCATATATCCATTCATCCTGCACACAGAAAATATCTGATTCATCATTTGAACAGATCACTACCAATATACTATACTTCCTTTCAGACTGTCCACTGCCCTGAGAGTCTTTTCAAAGGTTTTGGCAGTTTTTGCAGTGCATTTACGCAAAGAGGGAATTATTATTTATTAGGCAGCCTGGATGACTGCCTGATAAAGTCATGGAGTCAAGCTCAAGCCTCAGATCACCTGACCCGAGCAATCATGTTGTCCCAGGAACTTAGGCTTCTTATAAACATAGCCAAATCAATGTTACAACCCACTCAAACTCTCAAGTTCATAGGAGTGTATCTGGGCTTTCATACCACAAGAGAGTACCTCCTTTGCCACAGATTTCAGGCAATTACACAGCTCGTACGCTCCATGTATGTGTTTCTGACCACCAATGATTTACTGTGCCACAGACTATTCAACCATATGGCCTCAACCACCTTTGTGGAGAGACAAGCAAGACTCTACATGTGACCACTACAGCTTTCACTCGCTAAGTTATATAGACCCAATCAATCAATCAGTTCACAAAATCCTATTACTACCACCAGCTATTAAAAAAAATCACTACTGTGCTGGATAACACCACAAAATCTGTTACCAGGCATACCATTTCTCCTGGACACCCCTTCAGTCACAGTAATGACAGATGCATTTTTTTTATATGCTGGGGAGCTCACCTTGAAGAGTTCATGGCTGAGGGATGATGGTCACTACAAGAATTAACTCCTCACATAAACATCCTGGAACTTTGTGCTCTTTGGAATGCATGCCATCATTTCCGCCATCGCATAATTCATAAATGTGTACAACTCATGACAGACAATATAGCTTGCATGTTTTATATAAACCAACAAGGCAGTGCCAGATCCTACTTCCTCTGCATTGAAACAATGAAACTGTGGAACTGGCATATAGAACACAACATCAAAATTTCTGCATCATACCTTCCTGGCATTCACAATACCCGTGCTGACAAACTTTGCAGATCCTCCACACAGCATCACAAATGGGAACTATACCCCAATGTCCTTTTATGCATTTTCCAACAATGGGGCTACCCAGCAACAGACCTCCTCATGACCCATGAAAACCACAAATGCTCGAGAGCAGACATAGGGAAGGGGTCACTGGGCGATGCCTTCCTACAACCCTCAGGTCAACCTACTGTGCTTTCCCTTCCCATACCTCTGATTCACAGAACCCTAATAAAAATATTCCAAGATGCAGTGACAGTAATCATGATAATGCTCTAATGTCCCTGGCAGCCTTGGTTCCCTCTGATATCACAAATGTCAGTCAAACAGCCAGTCGGTTCGCCCATTCCTGCGTAACCTCTCCCAGGACAGAGGATGAACCATCCATCTGAACCTCAAGGCCCTACATCTAATGACCTGGTTCTTTTGTGGTTTCACCAGCAGGAGCTCCAAAGCTCCAAAGCTGTAAAACATAGATCCATAGGGTATGTCCACATGTATCTTTTAAATCGAAATAACACTGGTTATTTCGATTTAAAAAAGATTAGGTCCACATGATGCTTTCTTGTTTCGAAATGACAAGCTCTATCATTTTGAAACAAGAGACGTTATTTCCAAATATCTTAAACCTGCTTTAATTTGAATTGTCTGTTATTTTGAAATGGTTATTTTGAAATAACGCTGTTCGGACATGTTATTTCGAAATAACCATTATTTCAAAATAATACTTTTGCCCTTCTCCTTCCTAGGGTGCCTTCCTTTTTGTATATATTGGGTGGGGGCATGGCCCAGTGAGGGGGCCATGTTGCCACACCTCCCATGCTGCCCCTGTCCTGATTCGAAATAGCAAGTCCTGTGTCTGGACTTGTTATTTCGATTTGAGGTTTTTGCTTAGTTCGATTTAAATTAATTCAAATTAAGGATTTTATTTCAAATTAACTTATTTCAATTTAACTTATATCAAAATAAGCATGTACGTGTGGACATAGCCATAGACTCTAAGGTTAGAAGGGACCAGTATGATCATCCTGTCTGACCTCCTGCACAATGCAGGCCTCAAGACCTCACCCACCCACTCCAGCAATAAGCCAACCTATGACTGTGTTATACAAGTCCTCAGATCAAGATTTAAGGACTTTAAGATACAGAGAATTCACCAGAATTCACACGTTCTTCTCAATAATAGGAAGCTGTCTATAAAACAAGCCTACATGCAAAAGTGGACCAGATTCTTTAAATGGTGTGAAATAAAACAACTTCCTCCCATAGCCATGCCTCTCTTAAACATACTAGAATACCTCTTTTCATTTAAAGACTCTGGGCTATCCGCCAGCTCTCTCTGAGTACACCTAGCCTCAATCTCCACCTTTCACACTGGCCTCAAGGACACTTCAGTATTATTACTACACATAGTAAAATGTTTCCTAGCTGGTATACAAAATCTCTATCCAGACATCTGCCCTCTCACCCTGACCTGGGACTTTAATTTGGTTTTACAAACACTCATCAAACCACCCTTTGAGCTTCTCACAACCTGCTGTACTCCAAATGACCATGAAGGTCACATTTCTTGTGGCAATTACATCAGCCAGATGTGTTACTGAACTTGGAGCCTGATGCCCCACCTGCCATTCACGGTCTTCCACAAGGACAAAGTTACCCTACCACCACACCCAAAATGCATTCCCAAGATATCTTCCGCCTTTCATATCAACAAGACTATTCACTTATCTGTGTTTTTTTCCCCAAAACCACACTCTGATCTTCAGCATGCTCTGCTGCACAGCCTGGATGTACGATGGACGCTGGCCTTTTACCTAGAAAGAACAAAACCGTTTAGACTAACAGACAGACTCTTTGTCTCCATATCAAATAGGTGCAAGGGTAATGCCCTCTCCATCCAAAGGCTATCCAAATTAATCTCTGGCTGAATTTATGGGAACTATAAATTTACATATATGATGCTTCCAGAATGTATCTAATCTCATTATACAGGAGCTATGGTAACTACTACCACTTTCCTTGAAAACATCCCTACCGATGATATCTGTAAAGCAGCCACATGGTCTTTGCCCCATATGTTTATCAAACATTATGTATTAGACCAAACAACTGAATCAGAAGCAGTGGTTAACCAATCAGTCCTCTCTACACTTACCAGCACAAACTCTGAAGTCCTGCCTACCAGTTAGGATACTGCTTTGGAGTCACCCACAGTGGAGCACCCACAGGGACACTACTCAAAGGAGAAAGGAAGGTTACCCACCTTGGGTGCAGTAACTGGAGTTCAAGATGTGTGTCCCTGTGGGTGCTCCCCTATCCACCCTCCTCCTCCTCTACTTTGGAGTCCTCTTCTTTTTGTTCCAGGAGGAGAACCTGAGGGGGGTTGAATCATGTGTGCAACAAAGGGCGCCAAAATACTTTCCTGTTGCGCACATGGGGCTGATGAGCACTGCTTGCAAAATTTCTGATCTGCAACACGAGAACATGCTGAGACCCACAGTCAAGCACCCATAGGGACACAATCCTCAAAAACCTCCAGTTAGTGCACCAAGGTGAGTAATCTTCCTTTCCTCATGTAGGTACTGATAGAGTCAAGGAGCTCAATCTGTTTATCTTAACATAGAGAAGAATAAGGGTTGACTTGATTAGAATCTATCAATATACACATTTTCCTAATGCTTTAATCATTCTTGTGGTTCTTCTCTGAGTTCCGTCCAATTTATCAATGTTCTGATAACAGAAGAATGGTCACATTCAGTCAGATCAGTGGTTTATCTAGTCCAGTAGCAGCCAGTGAGTGATGGCCAGTCTCAGCTTCTGGCACTCAGAAGTTTAGGGACATCCAATCTGCAGTTCTGTCTATCCTCGCTAATATCTGTTTAGGGACCTGTCCTCTGTGAACTTATCTAATTCTTTTTCAAACCCAGTTGTACATTTGGGCTTAACAACATCCCTTGGCAATGAATTTAATGGGTTGAGTAAGTTGTCTGAACAAATATTTTCTTTTCTTTGTTTTAAACCTGCTTCCTCTTAATTTCATTGAGCATCTCCTGGTTCTTGTGTTATATGAAGGAGTAAATAACACTTCCCCATTCACTTTCTGTATATCATTCATGATTTTGTAGACATCTGTCATAACCCTCTCAATATTCTCTTTTCTAAGATATATGGACCCGGTCATTTTAATTCCTCCTCATTTGGAAGCTGTTCCATACCCAGAAACAAACTTGTTGCCCTGCTCTATATCCGTTTTTTTTTTTTTAAAGATATCTTTTGAGATGAGGTAACCAAAATTTCCCTGGATGTTTTTCTTGTGTGTGAACAGCTAATTTAGACTCCGTCATTTTGTATATATAGTTGGGATTATGTTTTCCAATATGCATTGCTTTGCACTTAGAATCACATGACTGTAAGGTACCTCAGGAGGTCTTCTAGTCCAGTCCCCTGCACTCATGGCAGCACTAAGTATAATCTAGCTCAGCATTTCCCTAACTAATCCGTCCATGGAATGCTTTTGGGCTTGGAATATATTGATGGAACACATACCTGCTGGTGGTGTGTGGGGAAGGGGAAGGTGTTCATACTGAAAAATTGTCTTGCATATTGCTCAAAAGTTAATTAAAAGAGTTAAAAGGAAAAATATGACTAGCATCAATTTTTTTTTTCATGGAACGCCTATTCACCTATTCACATCGTGTTGAACACCACCGCGTAACTCAGTTTGGGAAATGCTGGTTTAGCTTGTCCCTGACAGGTGTTTGCGCTAACCCACTCTTAAAGATCTACAATAACATCCTTTATTGACACCTGAATCTGGAACAGCTCCTCAGATTTGTCATCGAAAAAGAATATCTCAGGTTTCAGAATCTCTTTCATATCCTCTGCAATGAATAAGATGCAAAAAAATTTAGTTTTTCCACACAAGCCTTGTCTACCTTGAATGGTCCCTTAACACCACTTTTGTACATTGGACCCATTGATTATTTGGCAGAATTCCAGCTTCTGATGGACTTTAAAAAATTTTGTTTCTAGTTTTGTTGTCTTTCTTTTAGTAGCTCTTCTTATTCTTTTTGGCCTGCACAATTATACTTTTACACTTTATTTGCCAGGGTTTATGTTCCTTTCTATTTTCCTCAGTAGGTTTTGATTCCCAGTTTTTAAAAAATGTCATTTTTACCTCTAACAACCTCTTTTACTAGGCTCTTTAGCATTGTTGACACTTTCTTGGTCCTCCTCCTCGAATTGTGGGCACTAGAACTGGATACTGTATTCCAGCAGTGGTCACAGCAATGCCAAATACAGAGGGATAATAACCTCTCTAATCCCACTTGAGGTTCCCTTGTTTATGCATCCCAGGTTTGCGTTAACTCTTTTGATCTCAAAATCACCCTGGGATCTCATGTTCAGCTGATTAGCCATTATGACCCCCAAATCCTTTTCAGAATGACTGGTTCCCAGGAGGGTCTCCACCATACTGTGAATGTAGCCTAAGTTCTTTGTTCCTAGAAATATAGATTTACATTCAGCTGCTGTATTAAAAATACATTGTTTGTTTTTTCTGAGTTTACCAAGTGATCCAGATTCCTCTCAGTCAGTAACCTGTCTTCTTCATTATTTAACACTCTCACTTTTTGTAGCATCTGCAAACTTTATCAATGATGATTTATTTTCTTTCAGGTCACTGATAAATATGTTAAATAGTGTAGGGCCAGGAATTAATCCCTGTGGGATTTCCTGGAAACAGACACACTCGATGAGATTCCCCGTTTAGAGTTACATTTTGAGGCCTATCCAGTTTTTAATCCATTTTATGTGTACCACATTAATTTTACATCATTCTAGATTTTTACTCAAGATGATGCATAGGGCCAAGTCAAATGCCTTAGAGAAGTCTAAATATATTATGTCATCACTCTGTAGTATGTAAGAATCACTGCATAATTTGCTGCTAAAATACAGTGAACACATAGGGCCCAATTCAGGAAAGCATCTCTGTTTTGGACAGCATTTAAGCACATGCTTATCCCCATTGAAGTCAGCACAGACTTAAATGCTTTCTTAAATTTAAGCATGTACACAAGTATTTTCCTGGATTGGAGCTATAATAATGTACTGTAAAGATAGACCCATATGAATGCCAAGTTACTTGTGTAATTTTACATAAGTGGGACTTTAGGGAGGGGAAAAAAAAGGCAACAAGCCAAAGTAACTGTTACAGAAATTAAACCAGTCTGAAAACATCCCCAACAGTTTGAGAATTGCTCAGCAGTGCTATGCTGTGCTTTGCATGTGACATTTCTATTTTTTAAATTTATACTAAGCTTATAAAAATGCTTTATTTTGCAGCACATAAACAGTCTTGTAACATGGTATAAATGCTAAATTTGTACTGATGCTCACTTCAGTCATTTTTGCTAGAGCTGGAGGTAATAACATCTCTACTTAATGAACAGCATTAGTTTTACTGATGAACACTGGGGCTATGTGCTGGAAGGAAGAGGCAAGGTTTAAAGTTTTGGCCTACTGCTGCTATGGAAAAGAGCATCTGGACACCAATTAATGGCTCCTCGATAGGATTAGTCAGTGCATTAATTGCACCTTTTGGATAGAAGTGATAAGCCAGTTATTTTAGGCTAATTTTAAAAATGTTACCAGTATAGAATAAATTCATTTTCATCTTAAATGTTAATTATATGTAATAGTGGGGACAAAAAAATAGCCAGTTTATTTACATTTTCTGTGAGACTTATATCTATCCCTAAATGGGTTGGAAGTGTGTCATCACTGAACTCTCAATTTCATTATATGTGGAACCTGAACAAGAGATATACTTCTGGAAGACGTAATTCAAGCTTCCTTCTGCTGCTGTATAATAACCTCAGCGTTAACTAGAGAGTAAAATCTTTAAAGGTGAGGAGTAATTCAGTGTTCGTGCATGATAAAATATTGCCGTGTCCTCCGCAGAGACTTCATGTTCTGTAGATTTGTGTGAAGTTATTGTATTAGGCTGTTGGCTTTATTTGTGGCTCTGCTGCAAAAGGCTGAACATAAACCAGGCTTTTTTTCCCCCTTAGGGCAAAAGGCTAGTACTTATTTTTTGTGGGGCATGGAGTGATGTTTGTGTGTTTTTTTGTATATACCACCAGTCAATAATGCTACTGTGAAAGACAGTCTCACCTCTCAAAGCCCATAACCAGTGTGCCAAAGAAAAGTGAGTTTGTCTAAGAGTTATTTTTAAATGAGTTATGGATTGTACATATGGAAAAGAGCTATGATTTTAAAAAGCCATTTTCCACAGAGAAAATTAAATGGAAGTTTGACATAATATAGTGAAAAGTATGCAGTTATGAAGGAATCCAGAGGATGCATTTACTACAAAATGTTCATGTCGTGCTAGGCTTGAAAAGGCCAAGCAACCTTGTAAATACGTGACTGCAATATGACCGTTAAAGGCAGATTATAGGAAAACAGAATGATGTTTGTAAGGACCATACCATACAAATAGGTGATAGAGCTTTGATATGCATGTGTTTTTTTTGATAGTTTTTTGATGCTGTTTATAGCTATCTTGGTAGAGGTTAGAAAAGTAAATAAACTGTTGTTCAGTCTGTTACTGTTGTTCTACTTGAAGAGGTCAAAAGGGAACTGTTGCGATGTATGCCTTCCTATCATCCCCTGGCGGGGAGATTACCACGGGTGTGAGCAGGGAGGGTGTCCCCGCAACCTTCTCTATGTTCAATATTCTTGACAGTACACAGCCTCTGGATCAGGACAGCACAGTCCAATGGCCACAGAGTCAATGGGCGACCCATGGGTCAGGGCAGCATGGCCTAGCAGCCACAGAGTCAATGGGTGGCCCTCAGGTCAGGGCAGCATGGCCTAGAGGCCAGAGAGTCAATATTAAAGGGAGTCCACAATGGGGCACAGTGCCCAGGTAGCAGGGCTTAGGCCCTCCTACACCACTGAGCCCCAGCCTAGGATCCTGTCAGTGCCGGGAGTGGTATGGCACCACGTCAACATGGATCCCCATTGAAACTTACTGTGTGGTTCTCCACCCTACCTCCAGCTATATTATTCAGGCCTCTTGGGCTGCTTCCTACCTAGGACGGAAATAAGTCCTTGCTGGGCACTAATACATGTCTTCCTCCTTCTTGGAACAGCTGTTATCGGCTTCCCTGTGGGTCCTGGGCGTCAGCCTTAGGGCACTCATTGTGGGGCAGCTGCTCTTTAGGGCTCCCACTGGAGGCTGGGTTGCCTGAGGGTTGAGCCTGAGGCTGCTTCTGGGCAGGAGCTTCCAGCGTATGTCCTCCTTGTTTGGTGGTCAGTCCAGACTGAGCTGAACCAGTCTCTTTTATGCTGGGATAGCAGTCTGAACATGCCCAGCAGGGCTCAAGGAGCAGAGCTTCTGCCACCTATAGGTATGCTGGGCTTCTGCAGTGCAGGGTGAGTCTGCCCTGCCATAGGAACATTAACGTTTAGATGGGTCTTTAATGTGCCAATGTAAACTGTCTATTAAGTGCACTAATGCAGCTAATTACCTGTGGTATCTAGGAAGTGAAGGTTTTACTTCAAAGTACAATGTACAGTACTGTTCCCCACTCAAGAAGTATCTGTGAACTGTTGTGAGGGCATAAATGGTTATTGCTGACTGTATTGTCTGAAGAAGAACCCATTGAGTAAACGTCAAGCATCAGCATCCTTGTCATCAGTGCCCACATGAAGAGATTCTTGCAAATGCCCACCTTGCTACAAGTATAAACGAAGCTTGGAACATAATCCTTTTATCTCACATCTATCCAAGTTCACAGGGAACGTTTGGACCAAGAGATTGAGCAATAGCTTGGAATCGCCCTCCTAATTCTCCTGGGAGAAATTAGAGCAAACTCATTTCTTGAACTGGATTCTAACAACTGAGGCTGTGAAACAAAGAACTGAAAACCTAATATATATGAACTTTCATGCTTTAATCCTTTAACAATTCTCTCATAGTTTGTTTCTTTCCTTGTATAATAAACCTTTAGTTTTGCTTACTAATGGATTGGCTGGCAGCATTATAATTTGGGAAAGATCCAAAATTGTATTGATCTGGTAATGTGGCTGACCCTTTGGGGTCAGAAGAACGCTTTTGGTAAAGAGCATGGAGTTTTAAGTAACTTATCTCCTTACTGGACACAGTGGCTGATTGAGAACCAGTGACTGAAATGCCGTAAAGTGGGCTGTTCATATTTTGTTCTGATTCTTGCAGCATTCCAAGAGAAAGACAAGCTCTGCTCTGAATGGAGGGCACTTACGAGTGTTTGCTCTTGGCAGTTCTCACTATTCACAAATTCAGCCATTGTTTTCCTGTATTTGTTTTAATTCTGCTTTTAGAACAGTATGATCACTCCTTTCTTTGGAAGACGTGAGGAATGGAGAGATATGGAATAGCTTTCTCTGCAGCAGCTGGCTTACTTCAATCACTAATGTTGCATATTTTTTGTCTGTTTGAAGAACCAGAAGGCAAATGTTGGTGTCCTACATAATGAGTCTTTTCTGCCAAATGAGTTCCTTGGGAAAAAGACCAAATCTGATTTCTAGCTAAATGAACCAGTTCAGTGACGTAAGTAAAAAGATGATGCTTTTAAACAAATCCTCTGAGTATCAAAGAAGAGAGGAGTAAAGGAACTGCACCACCCACTTCAACTATCTGGTACAACCCAGTGTTTGGTTTTGGTTGCCTTTTGTTCTTAACACAGAGTATATTTCCTAATATATTCAAAGTGCTAGCTAGAGATTGCAGGCCTACAGGAGCACAGCAACCTCATAGCTTTCTGTTTGTTTTAATCAACGGCACTGTAGCATTTTGTAGTGTTTCTCAAACTTTTCCATATTGTACACTGCTACCTAAAACCAAAATCCTCTTGTGAGCCACTTTTCCTCCACACCCTGAGTCGATAATTACCCTGTAGCATTCTGTTTAGGGGAAAGATTTTCAAAGGCACCAATGGGAGTTAAGTGCTCAGCTTACCATATATCTGCACACCTTCCAAACTTAAAGATGACCAGAAAGAGGAAATAATACATATGTAGAATGGCCTTGAGTTAACTGTTGGAATTTAAACTTTTTGTATTCTTTATCAATTTAATCTGTAAAGCATTAGAATTTGCATTGTGATATAAAGTAAATGGTAAAGGGCTTTGCAGAAGTGTTTTCACTAAAGGATTTGAAGACGGGCTAGGTTATAACTCAGGTGCTAAAGGTATCACTTGTGGCCTTGGTTTCTGAAATGGTGCAGCCCTTTGCAACTTTCTTACTGGCAAGGGACATGAATAAATTGTAGTGGCATTGCACCTGCTTACACTGAAGTCAATAGAATAGCACCTATTTACTCCACAGTAAAACCTGTCTGAGTATAGTTATTCTCTGCAGCGTTCGTGGGCTTATGTTTCTTTAGTAAAATACTGTAATAGGTTGTAGTAAAGATGTTTTCTGTGACTCTAAATCTTCCCTTTTTCTGGGAGAAACAGGTAGAATTTGATTTTCTTGCCATATTATGAGTCATCAACACCAGTGCTGAAGCGATGGAAAGGGCAAAGGCATAACATGAAAACATTCACATGTTTTGCACCATTCTGGACATTAAAAGTAGACATATGATTTGCTGTGTAGAATAATCATAGCTGGCACTTGATATATTGATTACATGTCGCCATGTGACGGGCCTTCAGGTGGCAATCTAGTAACACAGAGAATTACTTACATTTTGTGACAGTGATGTACAAACTATGGCAAAGCAACAAACATTTTAACTTTGAGTTAGCAGACAAAAAAAAGGAAGAAAAACAGCTTCTTTATTAGGTTTCATAGGAGGAAAAGTTTAATTAGCTATATGGAAGCAAATCAATACTCTGATATCTGGTAGAATATTTCAGATGATAGAATAAAGACCTTCTGAGAGTTAGTGATGAGAGAGAGTGCTGAACAGCCCACACAACCCAGATGTTCTAGCTGTTTGCTAAAATTAAATATTTAGAGAATGCTCAGCCAATAATGCTTCTATGTTTTAAGTGCGCTGCTGTTAGAGGAGAGCAAATGAAAGTCTTGTGGTTACTGGCACCTTCCTTTGTACTCAAATCTCAGACACAGTGTGACTGGTTGCTCTATTGAGAGCAGATTGGAAGGTTTAGCAGCAGTGACAGATCTTCAGAGCTGGTGTCACTTCTATTTGTATCTTGACAGTTAAACATATTGGTTCTGATTTAGGTACTACTTCCTGAAAACATTTGCTGTGGTTTAGACATGCACCGTGCATGCAGCTAATTTGCTGAATTCCTCATTTTTTTAAAAATATGGTTGTTATGACAGTGTTAAAGAGCATATTCGAAGTTTTCTGAAGTGCTGACATAGCCCATGTATTTTATTTAATTTAGAGTTGATGCCAAAATGATTGATTGTGGTTTGTAAATATCACTGTTTCATTTGTGTACCTGTACAAAGCCTGGTCTTAAGCAGTCTGATTTACATTATGTTTCCTAACATAGCAAAGAGCGATCTGTTATTTCCCGTGAACCCAGAATTCCAACCTTGAAGTTGAAAAGCCCTAACTGTAATGAGGCACTGAATCTGGAGGAAAAGTTGCAATTTCCTTACGAAACATAGGTGAAAGGCCCGTGACAACTCGCACCATTTAAAAATCCAGCAGCTGGAGATGGCTCCTATAGGTTACAAACCCTGGAAGCACCCCTAGGTCTGAAAATGAGGTCACAATCTTGCATTCGTACTTTAATTTTTGAGAGGTTTTATAAACTAACTTTGACTAACACAACAAAAGTATTGATAAATTAGACTAATGAATGAGAAAAGACTCGTTATTTAAACTGTTCTTTTGCAATTGCTCTGGAATAGATGCTAGTAATGTTAATCAGCCAGAATAACAAGGCAACATTCGTTGAAGTCCACGAAAGCTAATCTGTTAGTCTTTAAGGTGCCACAGGACTCTCGTTTTTGCTGTACACAGATTGACACAGCTCTTTGGACATGTGAGCAGAGAAATCCTATCAGACTAGGAATCTAGATGCATTCCCATTCCATTTATTATTAACTAATTAGGCCATATTGGTTTGCAAAGACAGAAAAATTTG
This sequence comes from Podocnemis expansa, assembly GCA_007922195.1. Taxonomy (NCBI): domain Eukaryota; kingdom Metazoa; phylum Chordata; order Testudines; family Podocnemididae; genus Podocnemis; species Podocnemis expansa. The sequence goes on from ML681963.1 coordinate 21,321,552, forward strand.
ACAAGGACACTTCACCCTGAAAGTATTTTTAAGGAGCGTTGTCAAGACTGGTAAGTCTAACGTTTATCCAAGTATCTTTATTTGGGTTCACGTATCACAACTCTTAAGTCTCCTTACTGGCTCCATTCTCCAAGACTTGGGCTGTTGTAATTGTCACAATCTCTGTGGCTCACAAGAATGAAGAAGGTTGGGAGGCCGTGTGGTGGGGCAGCAAGGTATACCTATGTGCTCGGTTTGGTAGATCATCCATTTGATAAACTGGGATTTCATCTATGTATCAGCCATTGGTTTCATCTTGTTGAAGTAGCCTGTCTCTTGTTCTGGATGAGACAAAGCTTACTAGAATAGTCTCTTCCTCATTTTGGTCTGGATAAGGAGGAGGTTATTTCTGGGATTGTAGATGCATGTTGTTCATGGCAGTGTCTCAATTAATTTTTATACATGTATGGTAAAGGAGTGAACTGCTTTAAAAACCTTTCACAAATGATTGAAATAAGTACATGGTGGAATGGTAAACAGTTTTAGAGACAGAACCTTCTATAAGAAGGATTTGAGGTGATCTTACACTCTTGTCCCAAAAAAAACAGAGTCACTGTTAGTTTGGCAATATTTACAGTGCTCTTTTGGCCACCTGAGCTCCCTAGGCAGTAAAACATAGTTTTGCACTAAATGATATGTCTGACATTTACCAAAATTTTATGTGACAATTTAGAAGAAACTGGTTGCATTAAACAGCCTTATTAATATTGCAGTAACATGATCAGGGGAACATCCTGGTCATTTAGCCCAAAGAGACTTTAATTTATGAGCTCAGTAGGAAGGCTATGAAGTGTCTATTGACTATAATATCTTTTCCACAATTTATATTCTGTAGAGTATTTGTGTCTCATAAACATAATAAGGCCATGTTTCTTTGACTTTCATTATCCAAGTATCAGATCTTGTATTAAAAAAACAACAACTGGACCTTAAAAACAGAAAATGGACATTTATAAATTTAAATCCTGCTAGCTTGGTTGTTCAGTATGTGTTTGGTGTATTTTGAAAGTATCTCTGGTTCAGTTTAGCCTGTCTGTTGTAGTGTATGCTAGCAGTTTGTTTCATTATTCATGTCATTTCATGCATTCATTTTGGCAGAAATGATAACAGTAATTGTTTATAAAAAGCAAATGGAGATGGACCCATCCTTTAGCAAAAGTGGTAAATTGTTAGAACAGTTGCACCAAAATGATGTCAGACCTGAAAAAATACATTTAACTTAAAGAATTCCCTGTAGAATAAGTCTTGGGAAATGCTGAAGAGCTCATTCATAAAATTATTTCGCTGAGTTTCACTTGATTATTATGTACTTCGGTTACCTCAAGGAGTGTTGTGAAGCTAAATTAATTAACGTTTGCTAAGGATGTTGAGATCTGCAGATGGAAGATGCTATGAAAGTGCAGCATAGTGTTGTTATTACTTTATTAGGAATAAAGGCAGAAGGGACCCTTGCCTTATGCATGTGTAATTTGTAGAGATATTAAAATAAAACTTTAAGGTTTAAAGGGAAAGATTGGATTTAGGTAGTTTGTGCCCTGAGTATAACATACCTATATTAAAAGTGGTGTTAATAGCTAATAAAAGGTCTGTATGTTCTAACTGTGCACTTCTTTTAATTTATAAAAGAATCAATTGCTCTGTCATCAAGTCACAGAACAAGCTGACAAATTTTGGAGAAGAGAAAATTTTGGGGCCTCTTATTGACCATCATGATGAATGTATCAGAGGCACTATTATGTTAACAAAATTGAATAATAATACAGAGAGCCCCTTAAAAAGCAATACAGACAAGGAGTCTGGTGGCACTTATAGGCTATGTTTACACTTAAGAATGCTAATTCAAACTAAGTTAGTTCAAATTAATTAATTTGAACTGATTGTGATTAATTTGAACTAACTTAGGTTGAATTAGCACATCTACACTAGAAAACTAAATCAAACTAGCATGTCTATGGACAGGACTTGCTAGTTCAGCTTAGGAGGGGGATGCCATGGGAAGCGTGGCAACATGGCACCCAAGAAGGGCCATGCCCCCACCCAGTCCATAAAAAGAGGAAGGCACCCTGGGAAGAAGAAGGTCAAACTGCCTTTAGTTCAGGGGTCGGCAACCTGTGCCAACCCCCATGCCAGCTCTGCCCACTGTGCACCCTCAGTGGGTGCCAGGGGTGGGGCCAAAAGGGGCCAGACCTCTGGTTTGGGGCTGGGGCTGAGGCCCAGGCCGGCTCCCACCCTCACCAGTGAGCAGCCACCTCTCTCCCCATGATCTCCAGGTCTGGCCAGAGCTGCCTCTCTCCTCTGCTAGTGGGTTGCCTCTGGGTCTGGCCAGAGGCGCCTCTCACCCCTGCTGGTGGGCGGCTTCTGGCTCCACAATCGGAGCCGGAAATGGAGGGGGTGGCAACCCGCCCCGCTTCCCTCTAGCGCCACCCATCAGGGGGTGGGGCCATCAGGGGGCTGGGAGCCATGTTCCATGGCTTCTGCTGGCCTGGAGCCGTGGCATGAAGCTGATTCTGTCCAGCTGTGCAGTGCTGGGGGGGCAGGGCCAGCGGGGAAGCCTGAGCGGCGCCACATGCCGCTAAGGCTTGGTCCCTGTGCCATTTTTGGCATGGGTGCTGGGGGTTGCCGACCCCTGCTCTAGTTCAAACTAACACGGCTCCATTGGGTTAATTCGAACTAACCATTAGTTTGAACTATAAGCAGGTTTTACAAGTTCGAGCTAAGCTTTCCAGAGTTTAAACTAAGGAATTCCTTAGTTTGAACTAAGGAAAGCCAGTGTGGCCATGGACTAATTTAGTCTGAATTAAGCCTCCTTAATTTGAGCTGAATTCCCAGTGTTGACATAGCCATACAGACTAACAAATTTATTTATCCCATGAGCTTTCATGGGAGAAAATCACACTTTGCCAGATGCTTGAAGATGGGAACTTACAGAAAGGGAGCAAAATAAATATAGGGTAGTGTAAGTCAAAGGATCAGGCCAGATTGTTACAGCAAATCAAAGCAATTGTTTAGATTCAAACAGTGAAGTACAGCAATTAGCAGGGACGTGGGGGTGGGGAAGAAGAAAAGCAAAATGACCTGTTGTAATGAGAAGAATACCCATAGTCTATTTTTCAGCCCTTAGCAGACAAGGCTGAATGTAAACTATGGGTTTTTTTTTCCCCCTTTACAACAGGTGATTTTGCTTTACTTCCCCCAAATCCCACCTCATTGGTTATTGCTGTACTTCATTGTTTTAATCCAAACAACTGCTTTTATTTGCTGTAACAGTCTGTCCTGTTCCTATGACTTACAGAATGGGAGCAAAATAAATGGCCTGTTCCTATGACTTACAGAATGGGAGCAAAATAAATGTAAATTCCCTATTTTCATGTGTCTGACTAAGTGGGATTTTCTCCCATGAAAACTCATGTGATAAATAAATTTGTTAGTTAAAAGTGCCACAGGACTCCTTGTTTGTTTTGCTGAACTAGACTAACACAGCTAACCCTTTGGAACGTAAAAAGCAATGTACAGCCATAATTAATGGAGTTGGTTAAAAGTGGAATATTCCTTCTGTGACATGTTCTGGGATTTTGCAGTTTGGTTCTGTCCTGAATTAAGGTAAGAATTCTAAATTCTAAATCTTAGAACTTTTGGTATAATAAAATATTCTAAAATACTTTTATTTTGATCTTATCAAAATGTTTAGTTCCAATAAGATCAACACATTTTGTTCTGCATTTATCATTTTGATGTTTATGTTATAATTAACATCTAATATAAGAGTTGAAACGGTAAAGGGCAGCATGTATGGGAAGCTTGTGCTGCAACTAGCTGAGCATTATTTGCAGAGGATACACCAGGATATAAGACTTCAGGGCTATCAGTCTGGACTGTTCACCAGCCTGGAGGCATTTATTAAATGAGGTGCCAGACTATTTATTTTTACTCATTTGTATTCATGGATTAACTTTTCCCATACCAATGAAGATGAGTTTTTTTCACTATTTTCCTTATTAATCAGCTTACTTAACCAGCTTCTGATAAAGGATCTGAAAAATTGCTCAGGAGTAAACAGTGGTGAAACAGCCCAGTTCTCTGCTTTGGGCTGAGGTAATGAGATCTAAAAGCCAATTAGCTGCATATGAGTAAATATTTTTCAACTAACATTCCATTTTTCAGTATTTTTATCATGTAGTGTTAGTGTAAGTGTGTGGCAGAAAAAGGGATGCTATAAAATTCAGAGATCCTTGAACTGGGGCTATATTATATGAAACACTGTATGCAACGTAGCTGTAGCTGTGCTGGTCCTAGAATATGAGAGGCAGAGTGGGTGAGGTCATATCTTTTGGTGGGCCAACTTCTGTTGGTGAGAGAAATCTCTGTTAACTGCTTAGGCTAAACAGTCTGTTGCAACTTACGTATTTAGCTCTGACACTCTGAGTACCTTTCCCAGACCTGAAGAGCTCTGTGTAAGCTTGAAAGTTCATTCCTCTCATCAACAGATGTTGTGTCAATAAAAATATTACCTTACCCACCTTGTCTGTACACAGTGACATCCGTCAGGATGGGAAAGAGACTCAGACATCTCAAGTTCCATATATGACAGAGGGTTTTCTACTTCATAATTACTGTTCTTGTCCCTTCCTCCTTCCCCCGGGGCCACAAGCAAGAAACCTAAGGAGACTTACAGGCAACTTTTAAATGCCACAGAGTCATAAAAGAAAGGAAATCTGAAGTTATAACTTAAACTTCGTCCTTAAAGTACTCTGTTCTAGTTCAGTATTAATCAAATACTGCCATACATGGCTGATCTCCAAGCTCTGTCAGAATTAACCATTACATACCCTTCATGAAGACCTTCACTCTCCTCCATTCAGGGCTTCCCCCTTTTTCTTTTGGAAGCCATGAAAAAATAATGTGAGCTTTCTTTTGCCCTTGGTACAGAGGGATTGCTATGGGAAGGGTGGGTTCTTTTCAGATCAGATCTGGGCTCATCATGATGTCTTGTATTAAGGCAGGGGTAGACAACCTCTAGCACGTGTGCCAACAGTGGCACACAAACCCATTCAGAGCGGCACACAACAGCCTCTGTGGTACCACAGAATTTACCATTTCTGCCACCGAATACAACTCTGGGTGGCTTCTTTGGGGGTAGCTGGGGTTCTGGGGGTCCTGGCCATGCCCATGCTCTAGTCATGCCATGTAAAGAAGCCATCCAGAGTAGCTCCTCTAAGGAAGCCACCCAGAGCAGCTCCTCTTTGCAGTGTGCCGCCACCAAAAGGAGCCACTCCAGCCAACTTCCTCAGTGTTCCTGGGGACCACCAAGTGGAGCCGCTCTGAGCCTCTTCTTTCTGCAGTGTGCTTTGGAACCCCCATCCCCAGGCATGCCACCAAGAGGGGGCATTCTGAGTAGTTTCTTTTTGCAAGTGACTTCTGCGGCATGCCTGGGAAGTGCTTCCCCCCACTCCTGCTCAAGCTGTGGCGACTGCTGAATCTTTAAGTGACCACTGGTCTTGTTTTGCTCTTGTTAGCAAAGGTTGCTGACCCCTGCATTAAGGATTTTCAGAACTAAAGGTCTTCTGCTGAAACCACCCGATGCCGTTGCTCAGAAAACTTTCATCCTAGACCTTGATAACCACAGCATCCACTTTGAGTGGCAGCTATCTTAGTGAGAATGGATGGCAAGGTCACCCATTGGGGCTCTGCTCTTGTGCAAGGGTCCATGGTAATTGATCTGATTGCAGGAGTGGGGCATTTCTGAGCCTAGGAGAGGGGCATTTCTGAGCCTAGGGGTGCCAACATTTATTGTGTAAAGGACCATGCACATTTGTCATTGTTATTAAATAATAAATAAAACTGCTATTTATAAAGTTTCTGCAGTGTTATTG
>ML681963.1:21327470-21414047 GCA_007922195.1 Podocnemis expansa
GTGTGTGTGTGTGTGTGTGTGTGTGTGTGTGTGTGTGTGTGTGTGTGTAAAAATCTCCATCAGTACAGGGCAACTGTTCCATTCATCAGTTTGTAGCTCATCTCTGCATTTCTCACTTGCAGAACACTGTTTGAGGTGGTTAGTCCTCTTTGCTAAGAAATGATAGATGTAATTTTTGTTTACATTTGTATTAATGAAGAAATTATTGGAATATTTTGTAAGGCTGAATTGTCACTTCACAGACACAAGATTTTTTTCAGAATACATAATATGAAACTAGCGTTGCACAGCAATTTGTTTCTGACAGATGCTTTTTCACCTTCATTTAAGATAAGGGGACAAGCCTGACTGAAGCACATCAAAAAACTCAGAATGATGATGACTCGTTCTGTTTAGTCTATTGTGCCTAGCTATAACATGTCCAAAAGAAATTTAGAAACCTGCTATGTTTCTAATTGTGCTGTTAATGGCACAGAATAACTGATTGGCTTCATTAGACAGTACTTTGCAGCTATCTTGGATTTCTTCCTTTTCTTATAAATTCACCTTTCTTGCCTTCCTACTGGGGTAAAATCCTTGCTTCATTGAACTCAGTAGAAAAACTTCCATTAGGAATAGAATAGAGTAGAATCAGTTGAGACAGGATTTCACCCCATATTTTTATGTCACATCAATATGTTATAGCTCTTTGTATCAGGCAATAAAATAGACATTGATAACACAATGTGGGTACGCCTGATTTATGGCTGACATCACTGCCTTCTGAGATTCAGAAGTGTGTGAAGTTTTCTCAGTCCTGGAGGGTCTGTCTTTGTGATATGTTCTCTACTTCAGGGTGGGATTGAGAGTACTTGTTATTAGAGCATAAAGAAAGTTTGAAATGAGAAAAAAATAGAATTGTGACATTCAGTATACCTGCTATCTGACAATCTACACATTGTGCTGTGTCCAAATTCATCACTTCTTGAGATTTGTTTTTATTAATGCAGAAATTAACAATAAGATAACATATAGTTTAGTTGAAACCTTCCCACCATATGTGGCTCCTTCAGGTTTTCTCTATCAGGACTGTTCAGCCCACTCTATAGCTCTTTTTTGGGGAGAGCTATACTCATCAAATCTGTGGGTGGTAATGAGGAAGGCTGATCAAAAGGTTTTCTGACCAAACAAAAGAAATCTTCATGTGATTTGAATATTTTCACCAAAAAATTGTGTGGATTGAAATCTTTTGATTTTTGGACAAAAATTCCAAATTAAAAGTTTCAATCTAATCAAATCATAAGAAAACCAAACATTGTTTCAATATGAATAGAAGTAAATCTAAAGAAAAGTATCTAGTTTTTTTTCCTTTCTTATTTTTCATTTGAAAGGGGGAAATTAAAGTATAGTAAGGAGGAGGTAGGGTTTTGAATTAGTTCTATTTTACCAGAATTATTTTGTTTCAAGGTGATTAAAATGAATCTTCTGATTACAAATTGTTTTGACAAAAGTATTGAACAGATTTATAGACTCTAAGGTCAGAAGAGGCCCCTGTGATCATGTAGAGGTGGGGCAGAGGTATCAAACTCATTCAATATGGGGGGGCCACATTGGAAGGCAGGACATCTGTCATGGGCCATGTGGCTGCAAGGGTTCCCCAACCCTTTCCCCCTCCATGTTCAGAGCAAGGAAGTATCATTTTGCAGTCCATTTTCTGATCATAACAACAACAAAAAGTTGATCCTGATCCAGCCTGTGGGCTGTAAGTTTGGCACTCTTGATGGCTAACTTCCTGCACAGCACAGGCCACAGAAAGCCAACCACCCATTGTTGTGATAGACCCCTATCCTATGAGTGAGTTACTAAAGTCCTCAAATAATGGTTTAAAGACTTCAAAGTACAGAGAATCCAGCAATAAGTGACTTTAGCCCAAGTCAATAGAGGATGATCAAAAACCCCAGGAATCTCTACCAATGTGCCCTATGGGAAAATTCGTTACCTACCACAAATATGGCAATCAGCTAAACCATGAGCATATGGGAAAGACTCACCAGCCAGTCACCTGGAAAAAATTCTCTGAACACTTATTTTTTGTGAATATTTTTTTTAATTTCATTTGAAATTTTCTGGGATGAAGAGTTCCATTTTCAGCCAGATCTAGTAAAGAGCATACAGTTTTGTGAGCCAGCAGATTGCACTTCTATTTTAACTTTAACCTAAAAAGTAGATGTGGTGTTGCAAAAATGCACTACTAGCCTGCTTCTTCCAGAGATTATAATTATTTATAAATAAGAATGAATTTGTGGGCTGAGAACACCTGTGTGCTAGATTTAAGTCCACAACAATGTCAAGCCACAACAGTGTGAGCAGCTGAAAAACATTTTATTCAGACAAAATACTAAGAGCCATGTATTATTGGCATTACATTGGGCCTCACAGTTGTAGTAATTATAGATAATTTTGGTTTCCTATAACACGTGCTTTCAATATTTGCATATTACCAGGGTCAGTTTCCAGTACCTCTCAGCTTGAAACGATACAATTCAATTACTTTATTTGCTGCTGTCCTTTTATCTCTCTGTTGATGAATGCATTCAGTGTACATGACTGTAGTATGGGGGGTGGGAGAAAACAGGGTTTTCTACTGTCCTGCAATTTGATTAATGACTCGCTCCAGAGGAATCCATCTTGTCTTTATTATTAATTGTACATTAGGGAGAATGAATTTGATATTAAATATACAATTCATAACTCATATTCAACAGCAATAAACAATCAATAATACATAATTCCCAGTAAATATAGGCAACCTATTTCTTTAAATATATGATAAAAATATATTTGGACTCTTGTATTTTATGTAGTTAGAATAGTTCCCGTCTCTCTATTTTCTGCCTTCTAGATCAGTAGTTTTCAGCTATGTGTAATGGGTCTTCAAAAACTTTTCATTGCCATAGAGCAGTGATTTTCAACCTGTGGTCTGTGGACCCCTGGAGGTTTGCAGACTATGTCTAAGAACTTCAAAGGCATGTCACCTTCATTTGAAATCTTTTAGGGGTCTGAAAATGAATAAATGTTGAAAGACAGACATTTTCATGGAAAGTCAAGTGTTCACATGACTAGCTACTTGGAAATAAACCTACCTTCTGTATTTATACTATAGAATTGCCAATATTTGCTTAAAATTTTCTTTTTCTCCCACCTCCTGTTTCCTATCCTCAAAATGTACTGAGCATCCCCTCCAACGCAGATCCCCACACCTAGCGAGCTCTGCTTTGTGTATCAAAATTCAGTCTGCAGCCCATTTCCTATTGGGAGAAATGGTGAGAGCTGTAGCTAGAGTGAGGGGCAGGCTTACTTGGTTGTTGATGCAGTATTTCAGGTCAATCCTGCAAAAAAGTAAAGTTACCTTAAAGGATAAATACATGTGGAAACAAAAAAAGTTTTTGTGTTAACCTTGGTTGGCAGCAGCCCCTCTGAACGATATCAGCAAGGCCTTGCCTGTCGTGCCAGGCATTAGCTCAACATCACCAGTACAGCCTGGTGAGCTGTATCTTGTGGGCCCAATACACCATGTCTGCCTTGTCCTGTCACCTCTGCCTGTATGTGGAATGAGCTCAGAGCAGCAGCTACAGTTCCCCTGCTGGTCTCTGGGGAGCACTGGTTCAGACAGCTACTCTGCATCATCTCCCATCTCTGCTCTCATTCTGGCACCCAGGCACATTGGACCCTTAGGAGAGAAGGAAGCTGTGGCTAGTAAGAAAGTTAAGGAGGGGAAGGGGGACTGCTGCAGTCTCCAAGGGCCCCCACAGTCCTTGAGCTCCCACTTTCTTTCCCCTCCAATAGCTCTTTGGGTTCCCAGTGTTCTTCTTAACCTCAGACCCCCGGGTCTCCCCATAGGCCTAAGGCTCCTGCCAGTCTCTTTTCTGTGTCCTCCCTTTAGGCTCAGAGACACCATAGGCCTGTGACTGCCATTCACTATGTCCTGCCATGACTTCCCCTCCACAGGTTCTCAGAAGCCATCCCACCTCCTTCTGCAGAAGAAACTTAGGTGCAAGTCATGCCAATATTTAGAACCCTTCATATCCATGGGTATCTGCTGTAGATGGGTAGGTATGTGCATCTGCAAACCTATAGCTGCAGATTGACCTGTGGTCTGTTTATCTGCCCAGGGTGCGATCCATTGCTGCAGCAGCTGCTGTGGTCTGTGTCAACAGCACATAGGGGAACAATGAAGCGCTCCAGCCGATCCTAGCTTAGCTCTAATTGTGGTCTGCCAGCCAATCAGAGTCTCAGTCGCAGCAGGCTGGGGCTTGGAGAGTCACCGCTCACTGTCAGACAATCAGCATGCTGGCCTTTGATTGGCTCATTCCCCCTGATTCCATGTCCATTTCTTTTTCTTGTTTGCAGTTCATATGCCATGCTGTCAATTAGAGATTTCATTGGCGGCCAAGGATATATGATTGACAGCACAGCATGTGAACCCCAAATAAGAAAAGGAAAAAAAGCAGGTGGAATCCAAGTGGGGAATGAGCCAATCAAAGTCTAAAATGCTGACTGTGAGCCCAAGCTTGGTTGCAGATGCGGTTACGGATATAAATAAAACATGGCATGCGGATTGCAGACCGTATAGACAGTGGTATTGATTGGATGCAGATCAGATGCAGATTCACATTTTTGTATCTGCACAGGGCTCTACCAATATATGCTTGAACATTCTCAGCTGTTTGTGTATACATAAATGTATCCCTTTAAGACCCCATTGATGTAAATAGAAAAATTAGAAAAAAATAGAATAAAATTCTGACTTAAAAAATATACTCCAAGATTTCAAGATTTGGCAGACCTTGTATCATACTTGCTGATACAGTCAGCTAATTACATACTCAACTATGTTTTACTCTGTGGGTCAGAATCATCAAAGAGATAAAACGGCGATATTTTTGGTTTATCAGACATTAGTGAATACATTTCATTTCAACATATTAAAATGCTCAAGCAGAAAAGTATTACCTAGTTTTAATAACTACTGTAATAGTTTATATTGCTGGAAAGCTAGCATAAATGTAGCAAAAAGTAATTTTTAAGTACTTGTTTTCTTTAGATATAATTGAGTAATTATCAAAAGCATGTGTTGTTTCACAGTGTTAAATAAGTGATTTTCAGTATTTTAAAACATAACAAATATGTTCTAAGGGCCAGGCTAATTAAAATAATACTATGTCAGCAGTAAAACTGCAAGAGGAGATAGAGTTTGCAATATTCAAAGAATTATTTGGTTTGTATGCTTCCATTATATTATGATATTAAAAATGCTATTTTGTTTTCAATTTAGACTTATTTTATTGACATGAAGAGGACTCTGGAGCTGCAAACTAGGAACTAATCGAATAAAATAAATTGGGTGTTTCCATTCTAGTACTACTTATTATTTCAATGATTCCAGGTGAAGAATGGGGGAAAAAAAACAATTGCTTTTCATATATGACAAAATTCAGTACAGGTTTAATTTATTTCACTTGCAAACCCCCTATAAACATAAACTAAAATAGTCCAGTAAGAAACTATGATCACAGAAGAATCTAAGCTCACCTATACAACTTTCTTCCTCCTAAAATCTTGCATATTCTGTAAAAGTTAGAGTGCAGTTGCTTAATGTAAGAATACCAGTAAAACCTCTAAATGAGACTGGGTTTCATAATATACCAATTGTGCATTCTGGGGATTTCTATCACATCTTGATTGCCTCAGCCTTGCTGTAACCATCAATTTATTACTCTTGGCTCTGTTTGTGTGAGACAGAGATAAGCACAGGAAACATACCTTTCTATAGGCATTAAACCAACTCGAAACACTGCTATCAAAATCAGAGACTATCCTAAGATTTATAAGAGGCATTTTATTAAACAGAGAAAACAGAAACAGAAGGCTGTAACTTATACTCTTTTACCTGGTGCATCTTAACTATGTGTTGTCCAGTGACATCATACGCTGTTCCATGCTGAGTAACAGAAGGAAAGTTGAAGGGGTGTGTGTGTGTGTGTGAAGACCTTTGTTTATTTCAGACTCGCAGAATTATCATGAAATTGTACTAGCCCAGGTACAAGTTTTCATCCACTCATGCTGTAATGATGAGGGTAAAGACAAAATGAATGATATTCTATTCACTCATCAAAAAAGTACTCAGCCCAATCAAGTGGGTATATAGAACTTTGATTTCTGTGTTTAGTGTTTTGTGTAGTGCCTTGTGACAAAAGCAGCTGTAACAAAATAAGACAAAAAAAAAAGTCAAAATGACTCAATGTGTCACCCTTCTGCAGCATATCCAATCAAACAAAACCAAAAAAAGAAACCAACATCTTATTGCTAGGGCTAGTGATAATTTTATAAAGCACAGGCAGATGAAGAGGAGTAATAGAATTGTTGTATGCGTGTTACAGATCATAATTTCTCACTCTCACCCAAAGACTTGCATGCACATTGAACAGACGGGGTGACAAGATTGAATGCCCTAAACCAGGTGTTAGAGCACTACAAGAAAGGAAGAGCGATTACTCAGTCACCCTGTGAAATCCCTGAGGGAGAGAAGAGCAGAACCCTTGCAGAGGCATACCATCCACACCATCATAACTTTCTAGTCAAAGGTATCTGAAACTGCTGATGTATCACTTTTTTGGCATCCATCACTAGAAGCAAATCATCAGTCAAAGGCATCTCCAGGCAATACTCTAGTTTAAATCTGTCTAGCATAGGTTTTCCTATTGTACTCTCACCAGCATATCTAAGTGCTGGATCCAAACTGATAAGAATTGAAGAGTGTTATGGACTGAAGGGACTGACACTGCCCATCATCACTTCATAACCTGTTTTAAAAGGTGGTGATTTGTAAGCAACAGGGCATACTTCAGAGATTATGACCAATCTGTGAGGTTTCAAACAGAGTTGACAGATGAAATGACTAGAACTTTGTAGATTTGAATAAACACTGTAACAACATAGTGCTATATTACCGGTAATTCAGGAAAGATGTTACTGATCAGCATCTTTGTCAAATCAAGACTATAGTTTCATTGACACTAACAGATTAAGTTTTCAAATGGTTGTATAGCAATAGAGCATGGAAGCAATTCTGAGAATCCTTAGTTCTTGTCCATGCAAAAAAAAAAAAAAAAAAAGGTTGATGTAGTCTTGAGAATGATGCCAGATTTAATCCAGTTAATTATAATTGGTAGAGAGACGAAACAAACTTTTAATTGCTTTTGTCAAAATGTTCATAAAGCCCTTCAGATGGGAGATAGGGTGAAGGGTTACAAGATGCCTGAGACACTCTGGTAGAAAGCTGATAGTGAAACGATATTGCAGATATGAAAATTACTCTTTGAAATATATGAAGGGGACTATGAGATGCTTAGGTGAAAGGGGCTGTGTAGCTGCCAGTTGGTGGTATTAATAGACATGAGAAGCTTCCATTAGGCTCTTTTCTTTTATATTTCTTTTGCAATTTCATTGCCCTTGGAAAACATTTAAATATCTTACTTATAAAACTAATATTTTTGTTATATTTTAGATGAAAAATCAAATGTATTCATACACTGTAAACCAAGAATACAAAATCAATATTGATATCTAAGACTCACCCTTTTCTTCCTATCCAGATCACCATGATTCTCCTCCAGGCCTCGTCATCTCTGATCTTGATAACTAATACTTCCTCCGCTCTGGCTTCTCTATAATCTCCATTCTCTGGTCTGTAGGAGAGGCTGCTTCCTCCTTTTCCACTTCTCAAACCATCTCTCCACTTCCTCTCTGAATCCTTCCATTCAATCCAACTATTCTACTGCATCACATTCAAATGTCTTGTTTTCACCTTCAGGGACACTCACAAATCTGCCTCCCTTTATTCCTTTCTTATTTCTTATTGTGTTATCCTCTCTGCACATCCTTCCGTTTTGCCCCGTGCCCATGAGACACCCTCCGTGAACTGATCCATAAGGCTTCTTACTTTCTTCTTCTTCCAACCTGTAGACCCATCTCTGCTGAGATGCTTAAAATCAACTACTGAATGATGGTTTGGGGGCCAGATGAGAATAGTTGGCACTTAGAAATTGCCCTTGTATATGTGAGATCTTACCATCTCTCCTCTTGCTCTTTGTATTACTTGATTTCTTAGTTTTTAAACTCTCTTGGACAGAGACTTCATGTGTGATTGTACTAGCACTGACTGTAGCCTCTGGGTGCTATTTAAGTATAAATATTCATAGATAGCTATGCAGGTGTGCCACACAGTTGACATGGAAACATTTTGTGATAATGTGCTAATGAAAAAACCCACCCAGAAAGCAAACAATCTTCTGCATTGTTAGTGATCTGTATAATTGCTAGCCTGTTTCTGCGATAAATAAGACTAAAGCTCTTTGTGACTGGGAACTGTAACTTGTTATATGTTCATACATTGCCTACCACAATAGGCACCTACCTGGATCAGGCCTTTATGTGCTACCATGATGTGTATTAAATGTTAATAAAAGTCCCTCAAAATCAGAAGCAAACAAAAAAAAAAATCAAAAACGGTTCATCTCAAGACTCCAGCTCACATCCAAGTAGCAGGTACAGAAGTATGAGTTCACATAATATTAATTACTCACTGCACAGGTTCTGAAACACAGCCACTTAGCATTTGAAATATTGGGCACTGAGGCTGTATATGGTTTTATTCAGGTGCTAACAGTAGCTTGGCCCTCTACAAAGCATGTCATGCTCCCACTTCCCTTCTTTAAAAAGAGCTGGTAATAGAATTTGGGGTAGTATATATAGGCTTCATAAAAAAAATGCTAACATGGTGGATATTATTGTTTTGTATAAAAGTGACAGGAAACTGGCTGCAGGGATGTCTTTTCTCTATATTTATTAATACCGTTGTTAGGTAGCTTAGATGCATCTTCATGGTGAGAGAAATTTGAAGTAGTAGTTTCCTGGCCATGTTATTTGTATTCCATATAATAGGTATGATTTTGTATACCTTGCAGGGCATTCTTTAGGGTAGTGGTTTTCAAGCTATGGTCTGGGACCCATTACTGGGTCACAGATCCAGTCAATGCACCCCCTGTTGCTGCCACCACAGGAGTGGAATGCATTGCTCAAAGATGTAATTGTTGGATTGTGGGCGTAAATTATTTTTTTCACCTGGATCCCAGGGAAGAAGTTTTGAAAATCACTGCTTTAGGGAGAGAGACAAAAGACAGATTAGGTAGCATTTTGGGATTAACATTGCTTTATGTACATACACAATGGTGAGACCAAATACAGAAGCAGAGAAGATATATTGTTTCATGGCAGTCTCGCCACACCATTCATGTGCTTTGTTTTGACATATAGCAAAGGCAAGGCTATTACCTTAGTAGATCATTTCAGCTGGTATATGGCTCAGAAGAAACATGCAAATAGCATATGGTGTAAACTGATGATGATGACCTGAATTTGAGTATTTAGTGCTTATGTGAGTTATTAAGACCATTTATAAAAAAGTTATTGTTTTGCCACTGCATTATTACTGTGCAGTAAAGTATTGTTACAGGTAACCACTTTCAAATAGTGGCACCCTGTATTTCTACAGAAAATGGAGTGTGAATATCTGAATGAAACAATGTTCTTCTGTTTATTTTGTTGGAATGGCTAATGTTTGAAGTATAAAAGTGGGGCGAAAAGATGTTTTTCCAGATGGTCCAAGTGCTGCTTTTTTCACCTCTGGTATAGCTTTGAAACCACAAGCCAATATTGTATAAAACAATCTACTTAATTTGGCTTGTTTGAAGAGCTTTCTTGGCTGGGAGCTAGATTGAAACTCTCAGCTGGCATTGACAATGTTTAGCAGCATTTGTTAGTTCCAAATAACTCTTTGCTGTTTCTGGATATATACAGGTGCCCAGACAGAAAAAATGTTTTTTTAAAATTGAATTCTGTAGAAATTGGTGTGCAGTCTATTGTGCAGTTTTTCTCCTCAAAGGTTTCTGTATGTTAATTTGTTTTGTTTATACAAGTCCAGGAGTTTTACTTTATCAAATGTTGCCTGCAAAAGCTTTTCTATGAAAGTTGTTTATTGCTGTTGCTGCTAATGTTGTTGTGTTTCTTTCCGTTCTTGGTGTTCCAAAGCTGAATTACTGTGACTAATGTACCACTGTAAATTTTTGCAACCATCTACATAACTGATGTCTGCATGTGATGCATGGTGTCTTTTTAGTGATTTTTTTTTTTTTTTGGTAACAGAAAAATGGCATTTCTGCTATATCAGTTTAGCATATGATGAAACATTTCAGTAAAATATTTCAGCATATCAAAAAGATATTAACCACTGTATATTGGACGAATTACTGTGTTTACCGTTTGCTGTCCCAAAACTTCAGTAGATGATTCCTAAGTGGAAAATGTGTTCAGATAGCTTTTGAAGTTAAGAAGATGAAGAAAAAGGAAAAAAAACTATTTTAGGTCTAACATTGATATAAACCTGCATGTAATGAATACCAGGTATTCTGGGATAAATAAAGCCTTTTCTATTTAGTTTTTGCTAGCTCATTCATTCAAGTGCTACATTAAACCTACTTATTATCTAATCTTGGTTGATGGTAAAAGGTGTGGTAGAAATTCTTTTAAAAATAGATGAGAGATTGCGTACCATAAAATAACCAGCATCTTTTCTCTCTTGCGGTCTTTTTCTTCTATTTTTAGTGCATAGCTCAGCCCAAGGGTAATATTTCCTGGTCAGACAGTGGATAGTTCTAACAGAATCTTTTTTTATAACCATCATTGACACATTTAATTCATTAGGTACAAAATCCTAAGTAAATTTTTGCAGACCATAAAACATAGTTAATCTGGTGAGCAGCAATAAAAGGTGAAAAATTGTTAAGCCAAATGTAGGATATTGCTTCTCCATAGAAATTTTTACTGGTCTACAGTATCTTTTGTCATAAATTTTTCTAGGGTGTTTCTTTACATAATTCATCTGCTTCTTGTTTTCAGACCACAGAATGGCTCTATGATCTTGTACAACAGGAAGAAGGTGAAATACAGGAAAGATGGGTATTGTTGGAAAAAGAGGAAAGATGGAAAAACCACCAGAGAGGATCACATGAAACTGAAGGTCCAGGGAGTGGAGGTAGGAGAACAAAGGGGTTGCTTTTCAGTGGATGGAGCAGTAGCCGTATAGTGCTTCCATTAATCTCTCTTTTTAATGGAATGTTGTCAATACTATTCTTATATTTGCTGAATCCCTGGTTTGTTTCCCATTAAAAAAACTGTATTATAAGTTTTAGTAAAATGAAAATGTAGCTCCACTTCATCAGAATATTGCCTGCTCTATAATTAAGAAGTTAGAAGGTTGCAGGAGGGTGTTGGTGAAGATATTGAAGTGTTGGTAAATGCGTCCCCCCCCTCATGCTACACACTTTTCTACAGCAGTTATTTACAAAGACATACAGACATTTCAGGCATGGGTTGCTAAGCATTTACAAGTCGCATCTCTTTTAGAAATGGGTAAGCATCTGTACCTTCGTATATATATGATTAATATGGACTTAATAATTGGTGACTGATGCTGTCATTCAGAATTTCAGGTAGTGACTGTAATTTGCTCTGATTTCACATTAAGGACCTACTCTTCCTCCCATTGGAAACAGAAGTGAAATTTCCACTGATTTCAGCAAGAGCATTATTGGACATTAATTCAAGGCACATTTTGAGTATGACTTTTATTACTCTGCTGTTCTTTGTGGGGCTGTCGAAAGAAGTCCTGATGCTGATGTAGCTTATAAATTCCATCTAAAATATGAGTATTTGTGCTACACAATATGACTCTTTGGAGCAGCTGTCTTTTCTTGAATCTTGCATCAGGAAAGGTATTCCATGACATTAATATTTTTTATAGGGAAGTGGAGAAAAAGTTCATTTATTTAAATCTCATATTTTCAAATTTTGCCAATGGGGAAGTTACTCTGGCTGCCCTAATAGTTGAGCTTCTACTGCAGGTGATTTGGTTTGTGCCATTCTTAAATCCTCCAAGATGCAAAGGATAGGTCTACTCCATTCTTCAGACCAAAATGAAGAAAAGTTTTAACAAGCATTCAAAAAATATCCATTCTAGGAAAGTGACTACAGAATTTTGCATGGGTGGGCATCCTCCCAGTTATGTGCAAGCATGCATGCACACATCCTCTTCCTAGAGGGCTCATTCCTGAAGAAGGCCTTGTGAATTTCATTAATATATTTAAATAATCTTTACTGATTAAAATTGTTTGTTTTCTGTTTATACTATGTACCTCTCCTAATGGACTCAATGCTACTCTCAGCTATGTGGCTGAAACTTCTATTGTAGTTGATGGTGGTGTTTAACCAGTATTTCTAGGCATATATAACAACAGTAAATCTATATTGATACCAATCATAGCAATAAAATAAGACTTCTGCACTTCTCAGAAACTGAGGCCTTCCCCCTTCCTGAAGAACCTGGGTAAGTATACAAGTGCTGCAACGTTCTCTGATCAGTTTATTTTGGACCCAGGCATGGAAGAATCAAGCATCTTCTGCCAAGAATGCTCCAATGCACATATATAGGGATTTTCAGATCTAGCACCTCATCTGAGCTCCTCTGTTAAGTGAGGTTTCTCAGATGCACAGAATCTGAATCATAAATGGCATTTTAGATTAGAAATAGCTCTTAAACTTCAGGTGGACAACATTTAGAAACCAGTGCAGTCTACCAAACAGAGGTGTGATATGTTTCTTGCTTGGAAAACTACTGAATATGCAACTCGTTGCTTTCTGCCCAGTCTGAATTTTCAAAGCCTTTGTCAGGAATAATCCCAAATCAAATGCATTACAATAATCTCATCCAAAGATCTAGAGTGCTGTGGCAAGGAATCGTTAGAATCTTTTGCAAAGTACCACTAAAGCTACCTGGTCATTTAGGATCAGTAAATTTTAGTAACAAAACACCAGCAACCTTTACTCTAATTGTTGCATCAATGAGCCTCTAATTCAGACAGACATTTAAAAATTTGCTTAGCATCCAATATGTGAGTGATTCTGTCGATGTCATGGGGAGTATTCACATGTATAAAGCTAAGAACATGCTTTAATAATTTGTTGAATCTGTTAGCATCAGTATTCTTAAGTTTATCCTTATAAAAGACTACTATTCTTGTTCCACTATCTATTTAGCACCAGCTCTGTTTTATCCAGATTGAACATCAGGGAGTTTGCTGCCCTCTAGATCCCAATCTAGAACAGAACCTTGGAAAGTTTATAAAAATTGCGCTACCTCTGTTTGATGACCAGGAGAAATACAGCTGGTATCATCAGCATAATAATGGTACTGCAGCCCAAACTAGTGTACTCCTCTTTTAATTTAACCTTGAGACTTACTTGAATGGTGACTTGCTAAAGGAAAGCATGAATCCATATACTTTTTTCTGCATCTGGTATTGTGTTGTGGAGTTCACAAGACTACTTGAGTTCACTGGATTACCCTATCATATTGAAGTTTTCTTTGAGGCACTTTGTCATTATTACATTTTGCATTATAGAGTTTTTTATGTTGAAAATAGCATCAAATGGGTTTTATTGTATTACACCAGAGATGCAACTTTATCCTATAATTTTAAATCTAATGCCAGTATCTTTTATTAGGATGGGCAAAGAAAAGTTACTATACTAGAAATTCTGTAAACATTCCTCAGATTTTTCACAGAATGATTTTAATGAACATTAAAATGCAGACTACCAAAAACACTTATCAGGAAGCCCACCTACAGAACTGTGATCATTGATTAAGACACTTATGAATATAGACAGAAATGTGCCTTCAGCCATTTTTAAAAAATAAATGTGGTGTGATGTTGTGATTGAATTATGTGAAAAGTATCTACTTCAAGTATTGTCTAATCACAGATTTTTTTTTAAGGCCAGAAAGGAACCCTCAACAATCTTGTCTGACCTCCTTCACATCACAGGCCATTAAATTTCACCAGACACCCCATATTGAATCCAATATTGTTTCTGACTAAAGAATATCCTCCAAAAAAAAAAAAAAAAGAATAAAAAGCAATATGTGAAGAGACGAAAAAGTATTTGTCTAGCAATGCCAAAGATGCTCAAGAGGCAGCTGAAAGAGGCAATAGTAAAACATTTCATCAGCTCAACAGAGTCCTGGCTGGCAAGCTAGCATTAGCTGAAGGGTCTGTGAAGGATAAATAGTGAAAGATCTTAGCAACAGAAAGTGCATGGCAGGCAGAGCTCTTTCAAGCGGTGCAAAAAGAAATATCACATGAAAAATTTGGTTTTGACAAAGAAAGAAACATCCAGAATTAGAGGACACAACTAGAGTTGGGCAAAATATTTTCAGTTTTTCATTCAAAAATGCACTTCTTGGTGCTTCCAAAACTATTCATGATTTGGATCAAATTTGAATTTATCAATAGGTTTTGGCTTAGAGAAACTGAGGTTTTTTGCTATAATGTTTTGTTTGGACCATTTCAGAACATTTCATTTAGACATTTTTTTTTGTTTTGAAATGCTACATTTAGAAAATGTTGAAATGTTTCATTTAGACTTTTAGTTTTGAAACATTTCATTTTGAATTCAAATTTGAACAGTTTTTAAAGAATAAAAAATAAAGAATAAAAGATATCTGAAAACAGCAAAATTGAAACAAAAACTTTGAAATTTTTTTGACCAAATCATTTGGATCAACTGAAAATTAATAAAACTGAAACATTTTATTCAAAAAACTTTTTTGGTTGATATAAATTTTTTTTCAATTTCTGATTTGATTAAAAATTTTGAAATCTTGTTTATATTTGAATCAAGCCATTTATTATCCATGTTGTGTTTTTTTGGCAGTGGGGGTGGGAAGGAGGAGTTGGTTTCCTAGCCTATTAGCCCCTCCACTGGTCCTGCATGCTGGGTTGAATACTTAAATGTTGGATCAGCGCAGTTCCTATTATTATTACATATGATGTTATGATTGTATTGCCATGGACTAATAAGTGAAGGGGATATACTATGTATTAAGTATATAGGATTAGATAACAATGTTGCTGAAATTTTGTCATTAAATGGCCTCAGTTTTTTGAGTCTTTGAGTCTCTGACACCTGCCAGATTTTTTGCACACACTGTCCATTTATTTCCAATAAAAGTTGTAGCCACACTGAGTAGAGAAGTTGAAGACAATTATTACCTATTTGAATCCTATTCCTCTCCTGCCTTTTCTTTCATGGCAGGGCGTGACTCTTGTTCATCCTGTAGCTGGAAAACACCTTCACTACAAAGGGCTGTAAAATCATTTGCAAAGTCTCCTTTTCCAAGTGATGTATTATGTGTCTTCTAGTAGCTATGGGAAGGTCCTTACCTCTGGGACAATCACACTTCCACATCATCCAGCCCAAGCACTGAAAATGTACTGAGTCACTCCCTAACTCATCTTTTGTAGGGTAATGTCTTGTTGTGCGGGTAGGTCATTTGGTCACAATCTTAAACTCAGTAACAGCCATCAGTCTAAATTGTGAACCACGTAGACGAAGTTCATCTTCATTTTTCTTGATTTCTAAATGTTGATCAGAGAACTAAATATTTTCTAAAACTGATTCATTTCTTGATCAAATTCTTGATTAATTACAAGTTTAATGCACAACACCTTTTGTTATTTCAGGTGAGGAGTTGCAGTTCTATGTTCCTGATCTCATTCTAATTGGAAGTGATGATGTTTACTTGGACACTTAGACAACACATTTAAAAAAGCTCCTTCCAAAGTTGGAATGATATTGTAGTTACCGCATTAGGAATTAACAGGGCATGAAATAACTCTGCCTTGTGGCACTGTGAGATCATTTCAGCTCTGCTTGCAGCCATGAGATAAATAAGTATCATACTTATAGCTGATGGAAAAATAGTTACAAAGAAGTCAGCCAAGAATATTTGAACTGCTCAAGTCAAGTTTTGAAAATGGCAGTTATCAAGCAAAAAGGAAAAACAGAACTGGCAATGAAATTACCAATCAGCCAAATTCAGTTTTTCATCCAAAAATGCATTTCTTGGTGCCTCCAAAACTATCCATGATTTAGATCAAATTTGAATTTATCAAAGAGTTTCAGCTTTCAGAACATTTCATTTAGACTTTTTGAAAAACTACATGTAGAAAATGTTGAAATGTTTCATTTAGACTTTCAGTTTTGAACAGATTTTAGAGGCAGCGTTTATTATTTATTTGTTTCTTTGAATGCCCTCAGTGTACTTTCTGCTGTCCTCATGTTACCTTTTGGTTGGGGAAAAAATCTTTTGAAAGAAGTTTAGATCAATTACTTATTTTCAAGGTGTCAATGAACACAATAGAGGAGAATTTGGTGCATATAGAGCAGTGGTTCTCAGCCTTTTGTAGGTTACAACACGCTTGGTGGCATAGTGTGACCCTACAGGACACACCAGTCCACCTCCCCCAAGCCAAATCCAGCCATCTACTGGTTCTCCGCAATGCACTTAATACTGTGTGGTGACACTAATGTGTGTCAACCACTGATACAGAGAATACAGGTAAAGAAACTTCAGTAGAGCTAGAAAATGTAATAAAAATTGCTTAATTTCTTCTTCTGTATGTCACAGTGATGTTGAATGACAACTCTGAAAGATTCTTTATCAAAATGTTGTCTAGGTAGGTTAGCATCACTGATTCTAAGTTTCTTCATTTTACTTTCTTGGTTAAATCATCCTCTAGTCTAGAAAACTATGGATAAACCAATAGAGAGCAATTCACTTGATCTTTCCCTAAACCTTTCTCTTTTTAAGATCCAAATCCATAGTCCTTCTTCAACTTCTAATTAGTTAGGATCCCTGGTGATATGTTGCTAATCAAGTCACATAATTAAAAAAATTTAACTAATAAATAATATTAAGTGATGTGTTGAAACAGCAATAACATATTTCCCAACTGACACTGGTCTGAATTTACAGATGGTTGGTTCAGTTAATGTATTTGCCTTTCCTTGTGCATGAATCTATCTCACTGTCTATAAATTGCATGCACACCTGAATGCATAGTGGACTATTGCTAAAATGAATAAGGTCATAAGCTGATAGTAATTCAGAAAGTAGCAGGCTAATAATTGAAAGTTCATTTGTCTTGAAGTTGCTAATAGACTCAAGGGCAAAGGGAGAGAAGAATGGGATAAATGAGAAGAAACGAAGATGCTGGAAATGTAGTGAATACTACAACATCCAAAAGAGAACACCTGGCCCTAGAATAATACTTCATGGTTTGACCTGTCTAGCTCACTGAGTTCTGGAAATGTGCGGCTGTGATTATTGGATCTGCAAATCCCAGTGTTTCAAATATTTGAAAACTGGAAAGAGCTTGTGAAGGATTGTGAGAGTGGTTATAACAGCAAAATGAGATTAAATTAACAAAGGGAAAATTTAAACTGAGTGGCCCTGATTTAGGAAAGCAATGAACCATATGTGTAATCCTTTTCTTATTCAGAACTAAAATTCATACACATACTTAAATGTCATTAATGTCAATGACTCAGGGGCATGCAAACTTGCCACTGAGTGTTTTGCTAAATAGAGATGGGGTTATTTACATGCTTAAAGTTAAGCACATACTTAAGTGCTTTGCTGAACTGGAGCCAATACAGAGAACTTAATCTATACAGAGAATTTAAGATGTGGAATAGTTTGCCACTTGATACAGCAGAAGTCTTGTAGCTTGGAATTTTCAAAAATAGATTGGCCAAAGTACCAGTAAATATACAGTAGAAAGAGATTCTGTATTGATAGCATAATGGACTGGACAATCTAATACAGGGGTCTCAAACACGTGGCCCATGGGCTACATGTAGCCCCTAAAGCTATTTCCTGTGGCCCACAGTGACACTATTGTTACTGATATTTGCAATATAGTTGTATGGAAAGGTTTCAGTGGTGTGGCCCTTGGGCTAATATACTAGTCTTCATGCAGCCCTCATGGTGATTTGAGTTTGAGACCCCTGATCTAATATCTCTTTTCCATTTCTAACATCTGTTCTAGTCATATGGGTAGAGCAGGGGACCAGACTGCCTTCCTTCAAGGATAGCTTGATATTTTCAGTCAAGCTCTTCTGTTTTCTGGACCTTGTACATAAGAGCTGGGTAGCCATACTGCCCACATGATGCACATCTTTAGATAACTGTTGATGGGGCCCATGCTGAAGCCCAAGACACATTAAGAATGTTAAACACTAACGGAAGTTGAAGATCTACTTTGAGACCATTAGGTTCTAGTATGCTGTGAGGCTGCTTTCCATTCTAGTATCTCTGCTTAACTGGGTTACCTGGAAACTAGAACTGATAACTTAAATATCCACCAAAGGGAACAAGCAACTTCTAGTTTTAAAATTGTGAACCCAAAGGGAATGAAAGGAGCGTCAATGGAGAAATCCAGAAGGAAAAAGAAAGATGAACCCTGAAATGTCAGAGCTTTTTCTGAGCTCACAGAATCACTTTAGTGGGCTTTATTGAGCAGTGAGGTTCCTAATAGTCCATGAGGGAGTTAGGGAAACCAACCAAATGCATTTTTATTTGTGACCAGTTTGAAGCCAGGTTTGCAAAGATAATTAGTTGGTATATTAACTTTGCATGCCCTCTTAATTCCGAATGTAATTAGGAATGAATCCATTTTCGTATCCCTGAAGTCCTTTGTATCTGAATACATATCTAGGTATCTGAAATGTCATGGGTATGATTATGAGACAAAAGCCCAACTCTCTGTATGGTGAGACAGTTTGTTGTTATTCCTTTGCATTCCACTAGTTGTCTTCATCTGAACTCTCCAAACACTATCTATCTGTTAATAAGCTGAACAATGCACTTGTGAAGTAGGTAAGGGATATATATATAATCACCCATTACCGAAACACAGCCACTTCTGGGTTGATGAAGGTAGGTGTCTAACAGTTTACAGCAACACTCCATAGCTGTTTAGAACAACAAAGAACAACACTAAATTCAGTTCAAACTACAAGGGAGGGAGGAGTATATAGGGAACTAGTGTGTAATTAGCCAAATTGAAATTTTGCCAGAATAATGGTATTAACCCCCCAATCTTACAAAAAGTTCTGTGGATTTTTTTTATTGTCATAGATGTTCAGAAATTCAATGCAACATCTCATCTGAAAGATATTCCAGCTTTGCAGTGCCCTCTAACCCCAGGATGACTGAGAAAGAAGGGTGCCTCTTTCAGTAGTACCTAGTGCTTATTAGAGCTTTCCCATCCAAATATTGACCTAGACTGACTTTGACAGTTTTAGACTTTAGATCCTACATATGTATAGGGTGGAACATTATCTGCCCTTGATGTGTTTTCAGCTATTACAAATGTTACTTTTTGTGATTTTCTTTCTTTAAACTTGATTTGAGTTTTATTAAGAGAGAAACTCCCTCGGGGGGAGAGGGCTGCAGAATACCAGCTTTGTATGCAGAACTTGTATTTAATTATTATCATAACAGTCCCTTAACATTACTACAGACTAGCCCACAAAGGCATATATGGAGATTTCTGTATAAACCCTGAAACATAGCTGTCAACATTCACAAAAGATTTCTTTAGCATTTGGGTCTAAACGTGCAGCGTGCTCAAGCTAGATATTATATAAACTGTATAAGCTTGGTGATAAAAGCATCATTTATAATTACAGTGTATAAGCTGGTCATACACAGTAAGGACAAGATGACTTTTTCTCTTAGTAAGTGACCAAATGGGCTTTACTGCATTATGTAAACCAATCCCTTACTGAATCTTAAACTACACATTGCTTTTATGTCTTTCAGTTCATGGCTGTTGTCAGTAAAATGTATTCCTAAATTATTCCTGGAGAGCGAGGCAACTTCTAAGATCACATGATCAAGCAACACTAATCTGAAAAACTATTTCTAAACTAGGCCAGTCTACTTCACTTTAATTTGCCTGGGTTTTTCTCACCATCAGGGGTGAGCTAGGTAATTAGGATCACATTGTTCAGTCGGGCTGCTTAATGTATTCCAGCTAAATAGATTAGGACCAGTTTGGAGCGAAAAAAGAGAGCTGAAGGTGAAAGACTTGGACAACTAGCAGAAGTTTCTAGATCACAGGCCCTGGTTCTCATGGGGGACTTCAATTACCCTGACATCCGCTGGAAGGGCAATTCAGCAGTGCACAGGCAATCCAGGAATTTTTTGGAGAGTGTTGAGGACAACTTCTTGGTACAAATGCTGGAGGAACCCACTAGGGTTCTCGACCTACTGCTCAAAAACAGAGAAGAATTGATTGGAGAGGTAGAAGTGAATGGCAACCTGGGCAGCAGTGACCATGAGATGGTAGAATTCAAGATGCTGATTAATGGAAAAAAGAAAAGAAGCAAAACACAGACCCTGGACTTCAGAAAAGCAGATTTTGGCTCACTTAGGGAGCTGATGGGCAGGATACCTTGGGAGGCTGATCTGAAGGGGAAAGACGTCCAAGAGAGCTGGCTGTATTTTAAAGAAACCCTGCTAAGGGCACAGGAAGATACCATTCAATGGGCAGAAAGAACAGCAAATGTGGAAGGCACCCAGTGTAGCTTAACAGAGAACTCTGCACTGAGCTAACATATAAAAAGGAAGCTTACAGGAAGTGGAAGCTTGGACAGATGACTAAGGAGGCATACAAAGATATTGCTCGGGACTGCAGGGATAAAATCAGAAAGGTCAAAGGATAATTGGAGTTGCGGCTAGCAAGGGATGTGAAGGATAACAGGAAGGGGTTCTACAAGTCTGTCAATAACAAGAAGAGGATCAAGGATGGTATAGGTCACTTACTGAATGGGTCAGGTATCTTCATGCTGGTGGATGAGGAAAAAGCTGAAGTACTCAATACTTTTTTTACTTCAGTTTTCACAGGCAGGGCCAGCTCCCAGCCCACTACACTGGGTATGGCAGATTGGAGAGAAGGAGAGAGGCCCTTGGTGATGGAAGGTCAGGTTAGGGACTGCTTAAAGAAGCTGGATGTGCACAAGTCCATGGGGCCGGATGAACTGCATCAGCGGGTTCTAAGAGAGTCGGCCGATGAGATAGCAGTACTGCTGGCCATTATCTCTGAAAACTCTTGGTGAACGGGGGAGGTGCCGGAGGACTGGAAAAAAGCAAATATGGTACCTATCTTCAAGAAAAGGAAAAAGGAGGAAGGAGGATCTGGGGAATTACAGACCCGTCAGTCTCACCTCAATCCCTGGAAAAATCATGGAGCAGGTTCTCAAAGAATCCATCCTGAAACACTTGGAGGAAAATAGAGTGATCAGGAACAGTCAACATGGATTCACCAAGGGTAAATCATGCCTGGCCAACCTCATTGCCTTCTACGATGAGATGACTGGATTTGTGGATATGGGAAGAGCTGTTGACGTGATATACCTCAACTTTAGCAAGGCTTTTGATACAGTTTCTCACAGCATTCTTGTCAGCAAGTTAAGGAAGTGTGGGTTGGATGTGTGGACTGTAAGGTGAACAGAAAACTGGTTAGATAAATGGTTTCAGTGAGTTGAAATCAATGGCTCCATGTCTAGTTGGCAACCAGTAGCGAGTGGCGTGTCCCAGGCATCGGTCCTGGGCTGGTTCTGTTCAACATTTTCATTAATGATCTGGATGATGTAATGGATTGCACACTCAGTAAGTTTGCGGATGACACCAGGCTGGGGGGAATGGTAGACACAGTGGAGGGCATGGACAGGATTCAGAAAGACCTAGACATATTGGAGCAGTGGGCCAATGGAAATCTCATGAAGTTCAACAAGGACAAGTGCAAAGTCCTGCACTTGAGACGCAAAATTCCCATACACTGCTACAGGCTAAGGAGTGATCAGCTAAGTAGCAGGACTGTAGAAAAGGCCCTGGGAGTTGTGGTGGATGGGAAGCTGAATATGAGTCAACAATGTGCTCTTGCTTCCAAAAAGGCCAATGGCATACTGGGCTGCATCAGAAGTGTTGCCAGCAGATGGAGGGATGTGATCGTTCTCCTCCATTTGGCACTCTTGAGTCCCCACCTGGAATACTGTGTCCAATTTTGGGCTCCCCACAACAAAAAGGATGTGGACAAATTAGAAAGAGTCCAGCACAGGGCACCAAAATGATCAAGGGGCTGGGCTAGAGCACAAGACCTGTGAAGAGAGACTGAAGGAACTAGGCTTATTTAGCCTGCAGAAGAGAAAACTGAGGGGGGATTTGATAGCAACCTTCAACTACTTGAAGGGATGCTCCAAGGAGGATGGAGCTTGGCTGTTCTTGGTAGTAACAGAGGACAGAACGAGGAGCAGTGGTTTCAAGTTGCAGCTGGGGAGGTCGAGGTTGGATATTAGGAAGAACTTTCTTAGTAGGGGGATGGTTAAACATTGGAATGGTCTACCTAGGGAAGTGGTGGAATCTCCATCTTTGGAGATATTTAAGGCTCTGTTAGCCAAAACCCTGGCTGGGATGATTTAGTGAGAGTGGCCCTGCTTTTTTGTGGCAGAGGGTTGGCCTAGATGACCTCATGAGGTCTCTTTTCACCCTATGATTCTATGGCTTCTAATAATAATATGCACACAAATGGGATGCCCACATATTCACAGTGCTACAAACAAAAATGAGGACCAAAAATACTTAAACTCTACCCCAGCAAAGTGAAAGGAGTTGCATGAATTTATTCTTTGTGCTCACTGTTAGGCAGTGATAGGGGGTTTTTTTGTTTGTTTGTTTGTTTGTTTGTTTTAAATCTTCTTTTATTTTTCTACTTTCCTTGGCTGCACTTGCATCTGACTTTTCCCTTCATATCCTCCCAGTCTGGGATTAGGGTTGTTGCAGTCTGCTCTGGTGTCTAATGGGAGAAATAGCTTTTCCCTAGCTGTATCATTGAAGTTTTGTCCTGTGATTCTAATTTTAGTGTATTATTTTAAGGCTGTAATAAAATCATGGAGCTTCCTCTATCACAAAGGATGCTCCTCCTTTCCTATGTCAGCTACTTCTCTTGAAGAGAGAAACAGGAGTGAAGAGTGTGTTACTGAATGTATTTTTAAGGTTTGGATTGAATTTGGGATTGATCAGGACATGCAGGAATGGAAGACAGATTGCTGTCCCCAGTAGCTATTCCACAACTTTGCTGAGATGAGAGGTCCCCCTATCCATCACCTCCCTGCTGCATGGGGATGCCCTGCATCTTTGCTCAAGAAATGCACCCCTCTGAGTGGCTTAGGAACTGTGGTGTCCTTTGTGTCCTGTCTAGGGCTGAGATCTTTGTCATGCCTTAACAAATAAATAAGCAATACAGACTAGGTAAAACAGTGCAAAAAGGAAAGTAGATTAAAAGAGCATGTGTGACTTTGGACATGGCAAGGCTGTAGAAAGGGCATTTATTAAATATGGAGTAGTTTTAAAGGGGCATGGACACTGAATTTAATAAAATCCCCTGTGGATAGTTACAATGAAGAGGACACCTACATTATTTCTTCTTGTTTAAGCATTTATGAGACAGCAGAAGAAAACTAATGCCTGTTACTTTAATCTTTGCTGCCATAATTTACACTAATCTTTAATGAAAGATGTAATAGGTGAACATTTATTACAGGTATGTAAAAAGTGTTGACGCTTCATGAATTGATTATTTGGAATCTATTTTATTAAATATCCTAGGTGCTACATGATATACTGAACTGATGGTCATTACAGCATCTTAATGAGTCATGCATCCATGGCGGTCTTAGGGAAGTCAGTGAGCTAGTTTCCAGTTTCTAAAGGAGAAAATGGATTATTATTAAATCTTGAATGAGTGTCTTGAGAATCAGTTCTGAAGGAAACATACATATCAATAATTCCTCTTCTACCTTGGGATCCTAATGTATTCACTCATAGTAACATAAATTCACAACAAATTGTTGTGCTTTTTGGCAGTTTTTCCTAACACAATATACACATGAAAAGACTTTTTTTTTTAATCCTTCAGCAACTATGTAACGTGCCTAATCCCTTAATTATGAAATCAAAAAATTGTCATTGGTTGTGAACTCCTGCAAAATGTTTAGCATTTCCCTTACGTTGGTAACCAACCCTCCCAGGCAGCCAACTTTGACGTGGAGATTGAGCATAGGATCTGTTAGGTCAGCACATTTTTTGGAAAGTTGCTCCATCATGTCTTTGACACAGATCTGAAGATGGAAACTAAAATCCTAGTCTACAATGCAGTAATCATTTCCACTTCTCTTTATGGGTGCTAGACATGTGTGACATATTGAAGCTTTCTTAAGCATCTGGAGTGATACCAACCGCACTGTCTTAGGAAGATTCTCTGTATTAAATAGGAAAACCATTGCATCAGTGCCAGAGTTCTCTCTGCAGTTAACTTTATCAGTGTTGAGATGAAGATTATGAAACATAGATTTTACTGGGCTTGTCATTGTGTGTTGTTTGCTCATGCTTGTCTTCCAAAGCAAGTTCTCTTTTCTCAACTTAATCATGGGAAGAGGATTCTTGTGGGACAGAGGAAACTACAAAGACAGCCTGAAAAGATTCCTTAAGAAGAGAGATATTGACTCCATGCATTGAGAAGAGCTGACTGGTAAGAAACTGAAATGGCATTATATTGTACATCAAGCCTCAGCCCATTTTGAAGAGAATCACTTGGTTCAAGAGGCTGGGAAATGGCAAAGGAGGAAGGAAAGTGTACAGCATTCTGGCAAATGGTTGTGCTCTCTCTAAGCAACCTCCTCTTCCATATAGAAGAATCTGTGTGCCATGATTTGAACTCCTCAGCCACCTTAAGTCTCATCAGTGACTTGACCCCAGCAGATACTATGTTTTTATTGAGGGATAGCTGGTGACAAATTAGGATGGCTTGTTGTATAGTTTCTAACTTTTAACAGTAAAAGCTTTCTTAATATCTGTGGGTATGTCTACTCTTAGAAGGTTAGTTTGAATTAACTGAATTCAAACTAATCAATTCAAACTAATAATGATTAGTCCAAATTAAGTTAATTTGAATTAACATGGCCACACTAGAAACCTTAATTCAAACTAGCATGTCCATGCACAGGACTTGCTAGTTCGAATGAGGAAGGGGGTGCTATCGCATAGGGGAAATCAAGCCATGCCTACAGTTAGTTCTAATTAACAAGGCTACACTGAGTTAATTTGAACTATTGAGTTGAAATTAAACATTACTTCAAAGGTAAACCAGGTTTTATAACTTTGACGTTAGCTTTCACCAATCTGAGCTAAGGCATTCCTTAGTTCAAATTAATGAAAGCCAGTGTGGGCATGCATTTATTTAATTTGAATTGATCCTCATCAATTCAAATTACTTTGTAAGTGTAGACATACCCTGGGTGTTTAAGAGCCTAAAATCCAGTAGCGATTGGAATGACTTTTTGAATATGTTTGATTTTTTTGAATGGAAATCTTAAATCTTACTGTTATCTTCCTGGATGGTACTTATACTAGTTATACTAGTTATTAAATCTACTAAAACTTTCTCTGAGTAAAAGCCCCAAAAGGAATGTATGCAAACTGTTACTAGGTTTTTAATTTGAACAAATTATTGTAGGAAATGCTAGTGGTAAAGATGAGTAGAACTTCTGGTTAGTTATTTTAAACTTTATGAAATGGTGTGGGTTTTTTTTTTTAATTTTATTTATTTATTTATGTATTTTTGAGGGGGAAGTGGTGTGTTAATCTACTTTGATCAAAAGCATCTAACATTAGATAGTGCTACATCACTTTTCCTGAATTTAAAGTCAGCTTTTCAAGTGTTTAGCTAAACATCACTTCTGTAACACTTTAAGAAGGATGCTGGTAAGTTATGCCATTCCATATGGTTAAGAGCTTAGCAAAGTCTCCTTCCCAAAAAAATGGATGCAACAACATACTGGGCTTGATTGAGATTCCACCTACACTGGCTTTACATTGTTTAACTATGAGGACTTCAGTGCAACAAACAAGGAGTCCTGTGATACTTGAAGACTAACAAATTTATATTGTGCATGAGCTTTCATGGGAGATAATCCCACTTCATCAGATGCTTTTAAATTTTTATAATCTGTTAGTCTTTAAGTACAACGGGACTCCTTGTTTGTTTTACTGAATTAGACTAAGATGGCTACCCCTTGGGAACATGACTTCATGTAGTTACTCCACCTTTGCACAAATCTGAGAGAGATCAGAAATGGGGCAAGTGAATCCATTGTTATATCTTTGAAAAAAGTAAATGAAGAAATCCACAGGCTCCTTGTTTGTATGTTAACAGTACAGTATGTTGGGCTTTGATATTTGTTTATTGATATTTGCATGACATTTTAAATACTTTTTGTTTCCTGGTGGAGCAAACTGAAATATACCTTGTTTACAAGTATATTGCTGTATAAAGATCAGTGTGCTGAGAAAATACACAATGAACAAAGATAATTTAGCAGAAATCTAAACTACTACTCTACTTTTTATAGAAGTATTATGACGTGGCCTAATAAGAAATCAGGGTCTTCCATATAGAATCTCCAGGTATAACTTATAGATGAAATTGGACACTTCTCACAAACTTGAATCTTTTGAAAAGCTGATATACAGCTTCTGGCATCTACATGCCCCAGATACACCTGGTTATCAAAACTGTTGTTTTTGGTCATTGAACTGTGTAGGGCTGGATTAAGGGGCCTTGGGGCCCTGGGCTGCCCACCCCTATGGACCCCCAGCTGGCCTGTGGGCCCAGCTCCTCCCCCTTCCCCCCCAAACCCTGGCCTCAGGCCATAGCGGTCTACAGTGGGCTGGAGGGGGGGTGGGAAACCTCTGGCCAGACGCTGCTGTCCACCAGCCACACAGTGGCAGATTTGCCCTGGGGCACAGGGATAGCTGGTGCATGGTGCAGCCTTGAGTGCAGCCTCCAGGACAATGGGCCCTGGAAGGCCATACCAAAGGCTACACTGTGTACCAACCAGCCCCACCCCTGGAGTGGAGCAAATACACACCCACCTGCCTTTCCCCTGGGGCTGGCTGGACCAGATGGTCCACGTGTGGAGCAGGAGGACTATAAAGTCCAGCCAATTACTTCAGCCCCCCCCCACCACCACCACCAGGCAGGGGCTCTCCCAGCACCCCCCCCCCCCACTTTCCCTTCTGCCCCAGGCTCCTACAGTGCTGTGATGACTGAGTGGGGTAGTCAGGGCTGCTCTGATTATGCAGGGGCCTTAGGGGTTGGAGTCCGGGGCCCACCTTTAGGCCAGGGCCTGGGGCTTCAGTCGCTATAGTTCCTGTGTTGATCCGACTCTGGGAGTGTGAGGAGAAATAGATAAAAGACAGCACTGAATGTCAACACATTAAGTCATCATTTGTGGCTCAGAAGAGCAAGCTACAGTATGGGCACAGCCAGTATTTACAGAATTTCTCTTCCTAGCATGAATTTCCAAAGGCTGTTGTGCTGGGATTTTTGTGGTATAATGCTTGCTTTGCATGGGTATACAAAAAAAGGAGTGTATAATTTCCATCACTCTGAAGCCTAGAGTGGCTTTTTCAATGAATTCTTCATGACCACGATTGAGCAAAGGACTTACGTACATGCTTAATTTTAAATATGCATGTGAGGTATCTTGGTTCAGCAAAACCACTGCATACATTCTTACGTGTGATTGGCTTAAATGGGTTTGAAATAAATGCTTTAAGCATGTTAAGTGCTTTTAAAAAAGGGGTTATTTGTATGTTTAGAAAAAGATTATTTATATGCATGTTTGAGTGCTCTGAGTTAGACCTCAGACTACTGAGAAATTCATACCTAACTCCTCCTTTTTTGGTGTAGATCATGGTAGTTGAGAGAAACCTTTAAAATGTTTTTGCCAAAACAGATTAGTGAATATTAATAGGAAAATTATGATATATTAAGACAATACAGTATAGTACGTATATCACATTTTACTCAGTCTCATATAAACAGGCAATATCCAGTTTATACTGATTAAATATTGGATACCTGCCATTTTGTTTATGGATAGCAACTTAGTCTATAAAATTGTTACTTTGGCACTTCCAGATGGAATTACTTGGTAAATAGAAAGAACCTTAGAAGGAGAGAAATTAAAATGAATTCACTAAGAAATAAAGAATCTATTTCTTATAGTTCCTTTTTGCAAATAGTGCTTCCATTGACATATTGTGAATGGACTGAGTTTTAACAAAAACAGATATAAAAGATTGCTCCGGGATAGAAAGAACAATTGTTATCCTTACTTTAAATGATATAGTGCAAAGCTATGTTTTTTTACACTCAATTAGTTCACACATTGTGTTGGACACAAACCAGAATGTAGAACATTTCTTGGTTTTGTTTTTGCATGATTAAGGGAGATGAGATTAAATAAATTCAGTAAACTACCCTCTGTTCTTTCTTTTGGTTGCTTTATTCTAGCTGTTGGTTTTGCACTATTTAGTGAGTTAAGGAATTTTTACTTTCTATGACTAATTTTAATTTTATTCCTGATAGAAAACTTTTGCAATTAAAACAGAGCAGAGGTTTCTTTTTCAAAGCAATTTGTTTCATTGTATCAACAATGTATTATGCTGCACATGTTTATAAAGAAGGATAAGAGTAGGAATTTTTATATCTTTTTCAAAATATATGTGGTTTGTATTTTAGTAAAGAATAAATAGTAAGGTAGACTAACAGCTGTTTGGAAACATTTAAACAGAGAAAAGCGTGTGGCAGATTACTTCAAGAAATTTATGCTTAATGATCTTTCCTTGCATTTTTGATATTACTACAGTAATGTTAAGGATCACCATGTTTGATTGTTGATATGAATGTTTAGTACATGCTGAATATAGTGACAAAATATTTTGTTTCAAATTAGCTTTGATAAAATTATTCATCATTGCAGAGAATAAAAAACAACAAAATCAACTAAACAAAACAGGATCCTTTGCATTTCCAAGTTATGTTCCAGTAATCTGTCTGGAAAGGATATGGAGAAAAATGTTGTGTAAACTATTTAAAAATTAAGATAACTTTAAAACAGTAAGTATTGATATAGATGTGTGGATGATTTTAAACACTCAAGATCCATAAACATTTTATTTATGAAGTATGTATATTGTCAATTTAAGTAACTTATCTAACAATATCCATTCTTTTACTTGTGGATTCATTTGTGAATGAATTCCCATACTTCAACTTAAAAAAAAAATCCTATTTAGAAGAACGGAAGACCAGTAAATGTAACTGGTTTTTTTTTCTTTCTGTGTTTGGTGTTCTATAATGAAACTATTAATAAACAAAATAGTAGGAACCTGCTGGGCAGAATTCCAATTACATGTTTTACTCCAAAAAACACATCAAATAAATATTGCACTTTATTTCTAGAAGATGCATCAGCTTTAGCTAATTTGCATAAATTATACAACTCATTATCTTTGTTTATAAAGCTTTAGCAAAATTTTGGCTCATGAATGCTAAGAAATCTGTTAAATTCAGTGCAGTCTGCTTTACTACCTCTTTACCTTTTTGTTAATTTACACAAGAAATATCTCAAACCAATATCTCAGGAAGTGATGCCCATTACCAGTGATAAATGGCATGCATTAAGTTTGACTTATGTTTGTTAATACTAAAGAAAAAAATTACACTCTTCTTGTAATTTGCTGTATTTCCATGACACTTGTGCAAGTTACTTTTACAGACCTAATAAGTTTGAGGAAATATATGCATATTTATATCATTGTGTTACAAAAGTTTAATACTGATCATGCACTAAAAATATGGTCTGTGTAACATAAGGGAGTATTTAAATGTATAGGTTAAGCTCTAAGAATACTAGGTAGTAAACGGTACTTCACCCTATCATTCTATACAATTTTGATCACTATATGATTTCTACTCATTAATTACTTGAAGGATAGTAATATTTTGGTGGCCTATATTTCACTGAACTAGTATCCTGGGATGTGTTAGGATTCTCTCTTTAGATTTGGAAAGTATGTTCAAAGGACAGAAAAATTGGATCCTATATAACTGCTTAGTCTTCCTTCTCAACTAAACATTGTACATTTCTGCACTGGATAGACCATTTAGGATATCATCTTAATACCGGCAGAACAGTAAACACATTTTGAATGATTTATAATAGACTGTGGAGACTAATTATGAATTATAATACGGGAAAATAGTTATTGTGATGTATCTGTGAAGCTGAAATTGTTCTCCATAGAGGAGCAGAGAAGATATTACGGTTTCAGTTTTGTATGGAAATACTTTTATTGCTAGGCCCTTGTGTGTCTGCAATCACTGTCTGAATGTGCTGATGTGTTGTTCAGCTCCCGTCATTGTCTGAGTTAACCTTTGCTGTAAGAACATAGAAGAAGCCTTGTGGGAACAACCAAACTTTTAACTGGCAGGTTGCTTTAAATCTGCTTGTTGCTTTTAATAACACATTGATGTTGTAATTAATTAATATGCTCTAGAGTGGACATCGATTCATGAGGTCTCAGTCTTGGAGTAAATTTGGGGGGATATAAGTGTTCAAAGCTTACTTCTCTTTGTTGATTTTTCCATTAACAACAATGCAAAAATACCTCCCCAGATTCAACAGTAGCTAACTGATTTACAATTGAGGTATTATACTGTTGCAGAATGGTCTTGACTTTGACTTTCAGGGATGCTGTATGAGTGCTGACTCACTCTTATTACAACATGGTTCTTATTATTGGACTGTGCTCTCATTAAACATTGAAACTGCTTAGAGAGAACCATAAGGCTATGAATGCAAATTAACACAAATTCCAATGCGAAGAATTCATGAACTGTGTACCTCATCAATAAGCAAAGTTGATATTTTCCTCTCAGTCTCCCATCTCCTTCTTAAACATTCACTGGAAAATCACAAATGGTCCAGGAAAATGTCAGGATCTAGGATAGATTTAGGATGTATGGCTGAGTTTCATATTTTGACCCCGTTAATGGCATTGAACTGCTTGCAACTGATCCACTTTCTTGAGCCTGAGTTGGTGAGAATAGCATAAAAGGGCCATAGATCTTCACTCATCATAAAGACAAACAATGAGAAATGCATTTAGATAACATGAAACTTTTTTTAAAAAACAGCTTTTTTTCTACTTTGGTCTTTAATTAGAAAACCTGAGAAATTTGTAACTAAAGCTGGAACTCTATGCTAAATCCTCCCATTGCGTTCAGCTTATGACTGTAAGAATGGACATGCTGGGTTGGACCAATGGTCCATTTAGCCCAATTTCCTGTGGGCTAGAATACCACTGTATAAATCCATACCTTGAACACTACACCTTAAAAAAAATGTTAGAATTGGAAAAGGTACAGAGAAGGGCAGCAAAAACATTAAGGGTATGAAACAGCTTCTGCATGAGTAGAGATTAGGAGACACGGGGGTTGTTTTGCTTGGAATAGAGACAGCTAAGGTCTGTATAATGATGAACAGTGTAGAGAAAGTGAATAGGGAGTATTACTTCTTCATATAATAGAAGAACCAAGGGTCACTCAATGACATTAATAGACAGGAGGTTTAAAAGAAAGTACTTCTGTACTGTATTGTGAGATATTAAGGGCAGAGGCACTCTCCTCGTGAGGGAAGGGAGGTATGTAAGCTGTAGAATGTTAAGCGCTTGTTTCTCTGTGGGCTAGCTGCGGTTACTGCAGGGCAACCACAGGCAGCTGAGGTCAGTTAAGGCCTAGCCAGGTGCCTGATAAAAGCCACCCTGCCCTGAATAGAAGTTGCACAAGCTGGAGAACGAGCAGGAGGTTAGTGGTGTGCTACAGAACTTTTAGAAGGTATTGGAGAAGAGAAGGACATAGACAAACAGAGGTTAAGGCAGAGATTTGGGGAAGAAACCCAGCAGAAAGGGAGACTGGGTGAAAAATCTAAAAGGTAAAAAGGAGGGGGAAAACAGCCCAGTGGAAAGGAATGCAGGACTGGGACTTCAGCAGCACATAGCTGGATGTCTTAGGGCCCCTGGGCTGGGACCCAGAGAAGTGGGTGAGCCTGGGTCCCTGCCCCCCCCCCCACCAGGAGTGACACCTGTGGCAGCCCCTATGGGCTTTGCAAAGAAGAAAAGGACCCCTGTGACCCACTAGCCTTCTAGAGTGTGAGACCCACTGCTGTGAAGGTACTGTTGTTTTGTCACACCTATCCATAGTCAAATTGTGGAACTCCTTGTCAGGGGATTCTGTAAACTATAACTGGATTTAAAGTTCATGGAAGATAAGTCCATCTGTGGCCATTGGCTATGATAATCAGGGATGCAGTCCCATATTCTGAGTGTCACTAAGCCTCTGACTGTAAGGAGGCTGGTGGGGAGATGACAGGAGATGGATCACTTGATGCTAGAGTGACCCCTGGTCTGACCCAGTATGGCTATTCTTATGTTACTAAAATTTGCTCAGGCTTAGCTTCATGGGGGTGAGTTGTTATTTGCTCTTGCAGTTTTCAGTTTTGCTTAACTTTGAAATATTTCTAGGAAGATTTAAAATGTATGAAATGTTAGAGGTTTGAGTGATTAGATTGGCACATGATATTGGGGCATTGTCTTTTGGCTTCTAAAGCCTGATAGTGGGGTGGCCTGGAATTACGGGGACTCAACATATTTAGAACTATATGGGGTGCCTAAGGCAGAAATCTTCTTTTTTTAGATTAACTGTGGGTCTCGTATTAAGATTCTGTTTCCTGTTATACAGGGAGAGTTTCTTGTTTGGAGTTTTTTGGGCTCCTGTTACGGGTTATTTACAAGGAAGTTTAGGTTCAACATGTGCTATATGTAGTTGCATTGAGAAATAGATATACCTAGTATTGCAGTTTATTAATGTAGCTTCTCTCTTTTAGCAGAAAAAGACATGCTTTTGTCTGAATAAAACTCCTCCCTCTTCTCAATGCTCCTGGCCTTTAGATCCCCAAAAGGGCACTTAACTTTTATTTTGGAAACAGGAAGGGTTTTAGCAGACAGCATAAGTATTGGGTGTTTTCACTTTAATAAAAATGGCTGTACATGACAATATCCAGCCAATTTAGGTCTTGTGTTCTGGAGATCTATAAAGATAGGGGCCTTGCAGCTCCTGAAGTTGTCACAAGACATCCTAACCAGAGTGGTAGAAGTTCTCTGACATATTATAAACCAGCTTTGTGTTGGGAAACATGTGAAATAACTGTTTGGAGTGGTTTTGTACATTTGCACAACAACATAAGTAAAATGTTCAGGTTTCAGGAAAGTTGGTGTTTTCTTGCCATAGGCCATGTTTTTCTCTTCAATAGCCTGTTTTAAGTACTGATGTTCAAGCTCACATCATACTAAATTGGTAGCTAATGCAATCTGAGCATGTCTTTACAACAGGTATAGCAAGGGCTTTTAAAACAGTTTTTTGGCTTACAAGGTCTCCATGACGAAATGAATGCAAAAGAGCAACCTCTAGTGTAAAGAATTTATCAAGTTGCTGTTTGACTAGTGGGAATTGCAAAAAAGGGCCTGGAAAAGAAATGCCTTAATGCTGTTTTACTGCTGTGGCCGGAAAGGGTATGTCTACACTTAGGCTGTTAGTTCGAATTGACTCAATTCAAACTAATCAAGTTGACCTAATTATGATTACTTCAAATTCACTCAATTCGAACTAACATGACCACACTAGGAAAACCAATTCGAACTAGCATGTACATAAACAGGACTTGCTATTTTGAATTGAAAGAGGGGCATCATGGGAGGTGTGGCAACATGGCCCCCTGTCAGGGCCATGTTGCCATCCAATCCTGTGCCAAGCTCCAGCCCCTACAGCCCAGCACAGGGAAAAGCATCCCCTGCATAGCTCTAGCCTCCCTACAGCCAGAGCTGGGCAGGGGACACTTTCCCCCAGCTGCGGCTCAGAAAACAGAAACCTGGCAGGGGACATTGTCCCCTGGCAGGGCTCTCTGGAGCCAGGGCACCCCCCTACCCAGCCCAGTGAGGGTGGGAGAGAGAGGAATCCACCAGCCCTGTGCTCTCAGTGCTTGGCTGGGGGGATCCTTTCTCCCCCACACCCTGGCTCTGTCAGCCCCACACGGGGCTGTCAAACCCCACTGTCAGCGGGGTACAGAGTTAGCCCTGTGCCAGGCTGTTTAAAGCAGCCCAGTGCGGGGGGCTGTCAAACCCCGCTGTCAGCAGGGTGCAGAGGCAGCCCCACGCAGGGTTGTTTAAAGCAGTTAAACAAGCCTCGCACGGGACTGCCTCTGTACCCCACTGACAGCAGAGTTTGACAGCCCTGTGAGGGGCTGCTCTTGACAGCCCCACACTGGGCTGGCACTGGTCTTCCTCCCAGGGTGCATAGCACCCTGGGAGGATGGTCAAACATATGAATTCGAACTACTTTTAGTTTGAATTTGTATGTCTACACAGCATCTATTCGAACTTTAGCATTCAAATTGACAATCCCTTCGAAGTTACAGGAAGTTCTGTAACTTCGAAGGGACCTCTCTTGGATTCAACCTATGGGAAGCCTTAGGTCGAGTCATCAAAGTGCTGTGTAGACAGCGCTATTTTTAAATTTGACCTAATGTTTATTAGGTCAAATTTAAGCATGTGTG
This sequence comes from Podocnemis expansa, assembly GCA_007922195.1. Classification (NCBI taxonomy): domain Eukaryota; kingdom Metazoa; phylum Chordata; order Testudines; family Podocnemididae; genus Podocnemis; species Podocnemis expansa. Next base: position 21,362,055 of record ML681963.1, read on the forward strand.
GAGACATACCCAAAGAGAATCTGCACATGTAGGAAGTATGGAGAGGGTGTTTTCATACTATCATAAAAGTCAGAGATCAAAAATCTCTTGTAAGGTTATTTAATTCAATCTCCCTGGCCCAAGTGCATGAGTTCTTTCTGAAATATGTTGTGCACTGTTTTATTCAGTCTAGTTTTAAATGTCCCAAGTAACTTGGCCATTGCCACTTCTATTGAGATGGAATTCCACGATCTACTAGATCTCACCATAAGCAAGTCTCTACAGCTGCTTAGTTTAATTTGTTTCTTAATTTCATCCTATTGCTTGGCATATTCAGCAATAATGGTTCAAAGTAGTAATTTCTATATGCCTACTGTAAGGAGAAGTCCTTGAGCTAATCTATCTGGTGAAAAATGTCTTTCTTTTGCTAGTTGTTTGTATTCAGGATGATTTAACTTTTGTACCAATAATTACTAAGTGTCAACAATTTCTGGAAAAGAGAATAGATATAACTGGCTTATGTGGGATACAGAGAGGACATAAGGAATCTGGTGGCATTTTTAAAGACTAAGAAATTTATTTATCACATATTGCATTTGTTAGTCTTTAAAAGTGCCACCAGAGTCTGTTTGTTTTTGTTGGACTAGACTAATATGGCAACCTTGTTGAAACTAGAGAGGACATAAGTGAGCTCAGAGGTGTCTGGAAGTACAATGGTGTAGATAGCACTCACTAACTGGTGAGTCACCTCCTGAATGGAGATGGCTGGTTTGTAGGCAAGTGCACTACTTCTTTTCTAGTTGCACTTAGTCTAAAAAGAGAAAATGCTTTCATTTTTAGACTGCACTGTGGATGCTAACACTGTGTGACTCTGGTGCTAAGGCTACTGATCTTGCGTTGCATTTGCTGGACTGCTTTAATCCAGGGGTCTCAAACATGCCTCCCACAGACCAAATGTGGCCCCTAAAGCTATTTCCTGTGGCCCGCAATGACGCTATTGTTACCAATATTTGCAATATCGTTGTATGAAAAGGTTTGAGTGGTGCAGCCCTTGGGCTAACATACTGGCCCTTATACAGCCCTCTGCTAGTCCTCATGTGGCCCTTGTGGTGATCTGAGTTTGAGACCCCTGCTTTAATCCAAAGAAACCCACCGAAATCCAAGTAATGTTAGGATATGAGTACAACATGCAGCAACATAACAGGTGTTTTCTTCTTCCTGGACACCTCTGGGTTCTTCAACAGTTATTGAAGTGCCACAGTTCAATGGCTGGTAACTCTCTTTTTAAATTGGATATATGCAATCCTAAAACAAAAAAAAGAGAGAGAAAAAAGAAATAGTCACATCAAATAAGTGAGACAGAAGAAAGGATAGCACAAAAAATGTTTGTTTAGGATTTTTTTAGCCAAATGTTCTATTTAGTATAGTATGTGGAATTAGATATACTTTTCTATGCTGAGACATAGAAACAAGCTTAGCTGCTAAAGTAGGTACATGCTTAAGTGTCTTGTTGGAGCAAGTCAAGTCAAGTCAAGTCAAGTCATAGGGCTGGAAGGGACCAGAATATCTGTGGTGTACAGAATTTCTAACTCAGCTCCTTTTAGTGCATATCGTCTATAAACTTTAACATCTGAACGAGATCCTCTTGCAATTGTGAGGCATGCAAGTGATTTACAGTTTTGCATTTTACTTTCATAAAACAGTCTCATGTAGTTTAAGTGTTGTTTCAGGTTCAGTGGCAAAATAAATCTTCTATGTGAGATTAAGGACACCTGCATGTGTTGCTATAACTGGCTGGATCAAATTCAGTCCTAATGTCAGTGCGTTGAAATCAGAGGAGTTAAACAAAGGATGTTTCAGGCCTAATAACAACAAAAATGTCGTCTTGTTGGTGTCTTGGACTCATTCTTAGAATCCTGTTTACCCCACTGTAATATTTCCACTTCACATTCTTCCTTAAAAGTTGTATAACATTGAACTGCAACTTATTAATTTTATAGGAAGCCATAAGGGTGGATGGTGCTGTCCAACAGGGTTGCTGGGCGGGGGGGGGGGACGGGGGGATGGGGCTGGCTCATGGGACCTCAGTCCCTGAGCAGCGCACCCCAAAACTGTGCAGGGGAGCACCATTGCACCCATGCGCAGGGAACACACTAGCAGCCGTGGCTTGTACTCAGCCAGAAGGCAGTCTTCTGGCTGATAGGGAGCTGCCCAAGGCTGAGCTGGGAGTTTTGAAATCTTCTGCCCTAGCCTAATCCCGCTTTGAGCATGCTCAGAGCAGGGTAGTGCTGAGGGCCTCACCTGCTGCCGCGGACCCGCCTTCCCCCTGATGCCAGGTAAGGGAACTGGGGGGGGTAGTCTGGGGGCACGCAGGCCGGCCCAGCCGGGAAAGAGTGTGGGAGAGGGGTCAGCCCAGGGCAGCAGGGGACAGTGGTGGGACTGGGGGGTTAGGAAAGGGCTTGGGGAACCAGCGGGGGGGCGGGAAGGGAACAGATTGGGGTCCCAAAGCCAGTGGGGGCCAGGTGCCCCCCTAATATTTAAGTATAGCGACACCCTTCGGGCTGTCCAACAGAACGTGAATGGCTTTAATATTGGAATCACTGCCTGAAAGAATTTATTGTCTTAGTGAGGTTTTTATTGTGTGCTAAGGACATTCACATGCTGATTTATACAAGTAATTATAAATTTAGGAGTGGGCACAGAACAATTCAAGCAATCAGTTTTCAGGGAAATATAGATGCGTATCTCTACGCTGAAAAGTTTTTTTCGAAATAAGGAGTCTTATTTCGAAAAAACTTACCTGTCCATGCAGGTATTATGAAATGCTTATTTCAATATTTTGAAAAAGTGAAGCGCTATTTTGAAATAACTAAACCTGCTTTTATTTCAAAAGAGCAATTCTTTGGAAATAGCTATTTAAAAAAAAAAGAAAACATTCAAAGCTGCAGAATTGGCTTTTTTCCAAAATGTCTCTGCACTTTCCCCTACCTTCCCCTGTTCTGAAATAGAGAGTCTAGTGAAGATTCTCTTTTTCAAAATAATTTCTACCTTATTTTGAAATAGTCTTCACTAGTCTCCTATTTCAAAATAATAAATTCAAAATAATGTGACTTTGAAATAAATATTTTGGGATAAATTCAAAATAGGTATTTCAAAATAACTATTTCACAATATCTTTGGCAGTGTAGACATAGCCGATTTGTGTGTGTGCTAGGTATATGGTGATAGTACCTGGAATGCTTTATGGGTTTGGAGAGTTCTCAAGAAAGGAGGAAGATGAAGTCTTGTGCCACTGGTTGCAGTGGCAGTAACTTTGGTCCAAACTGTGTGTTCTTTTTGGCACATCACTGCTACATTTGAATGACCATTAGGATGCCATGTGATGTAGCAAGTCATTTCCTTATCTGTCCCTCAATTTTGTCATCTGTAAAAAAATTCATAATAATAGTGGGCCCTTGAATGCTATTCCTGTTCATTCACACCTACTTTAACCCCTGACTATGCTTGACTGTGGTTTATCTGTCCTTTAAGTTATGGGACTGTTAGAAGTTGTGTAGTGCTTGGAGTAGATACGAGTATCACACTGTCTTTTAATGTTCCCGTCACAAATGCAGAGCTCACTGCACATTTATAATTACACTGTTTCTCACTGAATGAGTTCTGTGATCCTATTCTGTTGCAAGTAATATGTGCTTAGAGTGCAGTGGGAGATCTTCTACAGTATCCATTGTGACATACTACAGATTAGTTTACTTCCAAAAGTGGAAAAAAAAAATGCTTACTAAAAACAATGCAAAAATGCAAAATTTAAAAACAATATAGTGCAAATTTCTAAACTAATTTTAAAGTTCTATTACATAAATTTACTCTATTTCTGCCAGCTGTGAACCAACCAAGGCTCTCACAGGTCAGTGTACATCAGGGGTCTCAAACACACGGCCCACAGGCTGCTTGCGGCTCCTAAAGCTATTTTCTGTGGCCTGCAATGACACGATCATTACTGATATTTGCAATATCATTGTATGGAAAGGTTTCAGGGCTGTGGCCCTTGGGCTAATGTACTAATCCTCATGTGGCCCTCATGGCGATTTGAGTTTGAGACCCCTGGTGTACATGAATCTGTGACTTTCCTTACCATCCCCTACTAGGAGAAGGAATATGGCTTATGATGCCAAATGGAGTGTTAAGGGGTGTGAGAAGCTGCTGAAATGGAGTTCTACATTCCATTGCAAAGCAAGAGGACCCTATGACTTTTGAATCTTGTAGAATGGAATCATAGGGTTGGAAGGGACCTCATGAGATCATTGAGTCCAACTCCCAGGGCTTGAACCCAGGACTTTCTGCATAGTAAGCAGAGGGGCTAGCCACTACACTATTTGCAGGGCTTAGGTCACCAACACTCTAAAGTGTTTCTGTTTGGGGGAGCCCATTATATCCGGGTGCATCTTGCTCTGCTTATGTCTGTAAAAAAATAAAGGTGAATGTAGACACATGCACAATGAGGTTAGTGTAAGGCAATTTCTATTGGCCTAACATTGTAGTGTAGACAGGCCTAAGGGAATTTGATCACAGAACAAATTTTATCCCTTTTTAAACAGACAGACAAAACCTCAGCAATATTTATGAGGAAAGAAAGAAAATTAAAAGATCAACTACTGAACTGAGATGTAGCAGCTTAAAAACTGTACAAAAGTGATTATTGCAATCAAAGGAATTCTGTTTGGCTTGATTGAGTGTAAATGGGGTCAGGATTCATTTTGGATGGCTAGAAAGAAGAATGTAGTGAAGCTCCATTTAAATCAAGTGCAACTGTCTCTTTGGTGCAAGGTATAATAATCATTGTGGCACAGGTTTGCAATAACTGTTCAGGTAATTGCTTTGTAATTGACTGCATCACGTTTTTCCCTATTTGTTAAATAGCATGAATAAAGCTGAATCACACGTGGTAGGATTGGAATTCAAATTCCTATCATTAAAAGCAGAACATTTTCTATTTAGCATGTAAAGACAGTTTCTATGTAAATTATTCCAAAGGGATCTCCATGGACTAATGATGTTAGTGTTTAGATAGATTGAAATTGTTTGAGTAATTGATTCTACAACTGCATGACCCACCTTGGGAGTGGAGGGGAAAGAAACTGGTGATGTAACTTGAACAATTTTCTATTAAGGCAGAATTTAGTGTATTTTTCAAAGGGGTAGCCGTGTTAGTCTAGTCCAGAAAAAAACAAAACAAAACAACCCCCATTCCCCAAAGCCAAGGAGTCATGTGGCACTTAAAGACTAACAGATTTATTTTTCGCATGAGCTTTCGTGGGAGAAAAATCCCACTTTGTCAGATGCTTTGAAGATGGTCCATCTTCAAAGCATCTGACAAAGTGGGATTTTCTCCCATGAAAGCTCATGTGAAAAATAAATCTGTTAGTCTTTAAGTGTCACATGACTCTTAGAATTTAGTGTGCCTGCTAAATGTTAGATGCACTCCAAAAAAGCATGAAGGAGAAGGCATCTTAAATAGTATCAGGTATCCTAACTAACATGACTTGTTAGTTTCAGTTTAAAGATTCGTATTTCTTCTAGCTTCAGTTTTTATTATATCAGGGATGTTAATAGTGCAAAAAAAAAACAAAAAAACCTCTACCAATGTCTAGATTTACATCCTTCTAATGACAAGCCCTTCAGATTTTCTTCCATCTGGGCACCTCTTCCCCCTTTCATTGCAGGCTGAGACATGAGCACCAACAGTTAGGTGAGAATAGAACATGAAAAAGATACTTATTTATTTAGATCTTTAAAATACAAAGTCTCTTCCTATGCACATCAATAGTCACCTGATGGCAACAGGTTTAAAATCAGCTTCTATGCCAGCTAGGAGCTTAACAGAGTACATTCACAAGAGAAGAAAATTAACCTTTCAGCAACTTACAGTGGCAAAATATATTCTGTCCACCAAAGAGCTTCATACCCTTGGCCCTCCCGAAAGCCTTAGCAAAAGCAGAAAGTATTTATAGCACGCCCTTTTGGTCAATATATACATGCATGTGAAGTGTACTGTAGTGGTGGTAGTTAAAACGGAAGCTGTTGTTGAGCCCTGAAGAGAAAAGGGAATGACTCTGTTGAAGAACCAAAATTCTTAACTACACTGGGAGAAATTGGCTTTTGCATCGGACTCCCCTGAAGTTGGGATTGTGGATCTGATCCACAGCAGATTTAGATGGTGGAATGAGTAGCACTGAACTAAGAATTCTTAGAGAATCCTGAGTGGAAGGCTTGGACTGGATTTGTGTCATTTTGTTCACAGGGCCGGCCCAAGGGTTTTTGGCACCCTAGGCAAACTGACTTGGGAGTCCCCTCCCTCCATGGTTTGAGAGAGAATATGTTAATATATTTTTTCAAATAGATAAATTCAATTGTGTCTGATTTGGTGCCTTTCAAAGCCTAGCACCCTAGGCAACTGCCCAATTCACCTGGATTGTTGGACCGGCCCTGTTCTCATGTGGGAGGTTATTCTGGTATAGAATCTGATTTGTTTGCTGATAAAGTCAAAACCCAAGCAGTGGGTGAGTTTTGATCTTACACAGAGCTTGTGAGTTGTGTTATAGGGCAGATGGAAGGTCAGGTGCTCAGAGAGAACAAACTGGCTGTGGTATATTTTAGGAAAGTCAGGATTATCTTAAATCCAGAAGAGGTACAAAAGCAGGAAGGCTGAAGAACTTGTTACAGCCCCTAAACTGTTCCCTTAGATGAGTACAATGGGAATCATGCCTCTTAAATGTGATCTAGATAACACCCATTTTGATGTTAGAACAGTTGCGCTTTGCGCTTGCGTAATGTCTTTCATCTCTACTATCAAAATAACCAAAGCAGTGTTTTAGAAAGTATAATGCTCTGGGAAGGCCGTAATAGTGATTCTGGAGGTATTACTCTGCTGAGAAGTTTATAGAACAGTCACCTGCTAATCTAATCTTGTTTTAATAATATCATATTTAAACATAGAACAAATGTGTTGAAAATAAGAAACCATGAAAGTAGATTAATTAATTTCTTTTTAAAACCCTTGAAATGATTCTTAATTTTTTAAATTGTACAATTACTCACACTAAATATTAAAAATAGTTTTAGGTTAAATGTAGGCTTGTAACATTAATATAACTGCAGCAGCTTAATTTGGCATAAAAAAATTAATGGAATATTTTAATACAATTTACATTGAGTTTACTAATTTATATCAATTTCATGGTGTATTAGTAATTTTTATATTAAAAACAGTTTCAGTTGATATTTTTGTTTATGGAATATGCTTTATTCTGCATGGATGTACCCTGTTCTGGATCTGACTTTTTGACAGCCCAGCCCTCCATGTTTCTTGTTATTGTAATACACCCTCCTGTCCAGGTGTATGCTGGGGAGGGTTGGGGAAAAAGAAAGAACATTAACCAGTGCTCTGGAGTCTGACACTTGGCTCAGATTATTTCTCCCCTGGAGCAATGGGGAAAACAGGAACCAGACTGTGATTGTTGGGCTAGTCCTGGTGCAACATAACTATAACGTTACCCCTTTTTGAGGTAGATTGTAAAGTAACACTCTGATCTCTTGTGAAATTGCATTGTATATTTGCATACAAAATGGCAGCAACTTCCATGAAATTTGGGGCTTGTATTACAACTTTTTATAGAAAATAATGCTATAGAAACCAATAACTGATTCACCTTTATGAAGATGCAGTATTTCCTAATGCATAGAACACTGGGCTGACCTGGATGCTGTTCCTGACTCTGCTGCTGGTCTGCAAGACCTTGGGTAAATTACTTTATTGGTCTGTGAATCAGTTCCTCCATTTGTAAAGTGTGAATAATGAAACCAATCTCCTTTGTGAATACTTTCAAATCTATAGATGTAAAGCACTGAATGAGAGATTATCATCATTATTTGTAATTATTGGACTCTATTGTGGCTTCCTACCTTCCACTGGGGGATGTGTTTTGATAGGATAAGCTGGGATTCATCATGATATACGGTCAGCACCTGGCCATATTATTTGTTTGTTTGTTTCTCTTTCCCTTTCTTCCATCTCTCTCTGTCTTTTTAGAGTGTAAGCCCTTTGGAGCTGAGGAAAGCAGCTAGCAAATCATAGGAACTAGCAGAAACAAATAGTAAATCATGAGTGATGATATAATGGGTGATTCATTGTGCCCATGTGCTATGCAACAGTGATGGCAAACCCAGTTGCAGTATCCAGACAGAGGGAGAGAGATGGTAATAGGAAAGTGGCCTGTTCTTTGAGTGATGTCCCCATGGGTATTCCACGGCAGGTGCTGCAATGCCTTTGCGTTTGGAGTTAGAGGTCTTCAATAGCAGTGCCTACTGAACTGCACATGCACACCTCACTACCACATGGAGCATGCGGGAATTATAAATAGCTTTGTGCTGCCTGGCCATCCTTAGTTCCCTCTCTACCACCTATGGTCTGTAATTGCCTCATCCGGTTAGATACACTTGTCTAAACTCCTCATAGATAGTTAGTTAGGTTTTCCCTTTTCTTTTCCTTAAAATAAATTTAAAAAAAACCACATATTGGTATTTTTTTCCTTCAGTTATTTGATAGCCCTTAGTATAGTGTAGCGTAGTGGTTCCCAACCTTTTTGAGTATGAGGACCCCTTTTAATATCAAAAAATTCCATGGACCCCCAAATGATAATAGTTGTTATTGGGGACTGATTGCAGGCAGCAGCGCTGCGGAAAGACAGTGGAGGATCTGGCCCCCACCTACTCCCAAGGGGTGGGGACGTATCCAAGGTGAGGCTGCTCATAGCAGGCAAATATAATTCATTTAGAGCAGAGGTGTCAAGCTCATTCAATGTGAGGGGACACAATGGAGGGCAAGACACCAGTTGTGGGCCATGTAGTTGCATGAGCTCCCCAACACTTTGCCCCTCCATGTTCAGAGGGCATGGGCTCCCCAACCCTGCAGGCTTTCCTACACCTTCCCTTTTCCATGCCCTGTGGGCTCCCCTTCCCCACGCTGGCTCCATGACCTCCCTCTCCCCCCTTTCCTTTTCTCTTTCCACTTCCCCTGCCTTGTGGTGGCAGGCAAAAAAATCAGTGTCAGTCATTGGGAGCCAGGCTGGGCTCCTGCCTTTTTCCCTCCTGCCCATCACTGTTAGTCACTGAGAATGCTGGCCTTTGGTTGGCTCAGTCTCGGCTGGCCTGTGATTGGGTTGTTCCCACGTGGGCCCCAGCCACTTTTTTTCTTTGTGATTCATGCAGTATGCTGTCAATCAAATTAGCATGCTGACTGACTGACAGTGAACAGCTGGGGTGGGGGCCAGTGCAGTGGCTCTCCAGAGCCAGCCTAGATTGTTGTGACTGAGACTCTGATTAGTTTCCACCACAGCAGTGCTGAGCCGGGATTGGCTGGAGCACTTCTTTTGTTCCCCTGTTCTGTGACTCGGATCACATGCATGGGTCTGAAGCACGGCTTGCCCTGCTGTGCTTGAGCCTGTCTTTGCAGTTTGCTACTGCAGACAGCTTCCAGGCAGCAGCTCCACAGGCCAGATCTGGTCCCGCAGGCTGTAAGTTTGACACTCCTGATTTAGAGCCCTCTCCAACATGGATTGCTGGCCTGCAGTGGCTGGGGCTGGATGTATTCATAGACCCCTTGCAATAACTCTAGGGACCCCCAGGGGTCCCCAGACCCCAGGCTGGGGATCACTGCTATAGCGTCTTGTTTTCCACAGAGGAAACCTCTGCTCAACTTTATGCCTAGTTTGCTTGGCTTTTAGAAGTGTGTCATCTGCAGGGCCACCCTCCTGATAACTGATGGCCACGTACACCACATTTGCTATCTGGGTGAGGAATATATCCCTCAAAAATGTTCCCACTGTTGAGACCTAAAACCAGAGTGAGAAAGGACAGGGACATCAGATTAAAATTAATACTGAAGGAGAAGTCCCTTCTTCCAGCATCTGATCCAAGTTCTCCTTTCTCCCCAGAGAGACCCATGTGTTCTTCCATATTGACTTCTGACCCTCATTCCCCACGCTCTAGTAAGAGAAAAATGTCATTTGACTGAGCTGAGAGAAACAAGAAAACAGCCAGAATGGAGTTCCTGGCTGTATCTACTAGATCATTAGCTTCTGAGAGAATCCAAATCTCCTTGAGAAAACTGAGTCCCAAAGCTTCCAGAGCGAGGGACTGCTCTAAGGCATACAACAGGCAATCAGCACCACCTTAGGTGTGCAGTTGCTGAAGCCAGCTCTCTACTTCAGCAGTGGCACCAAAAGCCTTCACAATGTTGGGATATGCAAGGGCACTGAAAATGGCACCAAAAGAACATTCTGCTCTCACCAAAACTTTGGGACCAGCTGCTGCCGCCTCCTCTTTGGCACCATCTCTCATGAGAAATGGATGATGTCACCATTCACCACAACAGCACCATTGACACCACAAGAATTCAGATACACTTCTGACTTTAACAGTATCTGATACTTCTGAGTCTCCTCTTCTTAAAGGTGACCGAGTCCAAGTTCCACAGTCCCAGTTGATCCTTGCCTCCTTCTCTCCCGGGGGAACAGAACCCCTCTTCCTATATGATGTAGAGGAAGGAAGAATAAAATGAGTCTGTTGCTCCTTCAACTTCCAGTCACTTACCATCTACTCTAGTAGTTTTCAAACTTTTTGTCTTGAGACCCAGTTGAAAAAAATCATTTATGTCCACAACCCAAAAATTCTATCTTTCAGCAATGCATTCCAGTCTTTCAGTGGCAGAAGCAGGGGATGCTGTGACTCAGTACCTGAGATTCTGCGACCCAGTACAAGGTCCTGACCCATAGTTTGAAAACCACTGTTCTACTCTACAACCTCAGGGTGCTCAGTCCTAGCAAGGCACTCCTTGGATGCAGCCACACATCCCACTACCACCCACCTGGCTGTACGTGGACTCTTGGACCACGTGTAGGGCTCTGTCAGGGAACCCACCTGACCCTGTCAGCAGGTTTGAAAATTTGGGGACCTTGGGGGGCAATTACTGCACCAGCGGGGTATGAGAATCTTTATTGAAAATGGATATGGGAGTAAAGTGAGCTGTGGGGGGGTATGTGTGGTGTGCGTTTATGAAGTTTCACTGTGTCTCTGCAATGGAGTGTTGTGGAGTGTTCAACCTCATGGGGTGCAACGAGTTGGTAGGCAATGGGGGTTCTCTGCTAACTTTACTAACTCACAGTAACTTAAAAAGTGTCTCAACACCATATAAGAAGGGGGGGTGTGCCACGTGACTTGGTGTACTGCAGAGGTAGAGATGAGTGGAAACCAGCGGGAGAAGCAGGGATTTCAAGGTTGGCAGAGAGGGGAAGGGCAGAAGGGGGTCATGGGAGCAGAAACAGGGGAAGCGGTGGAGAGGGAAACTGGGGCTGCGGGAAGCAGTGGAGGGGGTGAATGAAGCCACGGAGGCAGCAAGGAGGGAGATCGGAGCCGGGGGAAGTGGCGGAGGGGGTGAAAGGAGCCACGGAGGTGGCGAGGACAGGAGGGAAGGAGCCACGAGAAGTGGCAGAGGGTGTGAAAGGAGCCGCGGAGGCAGCGAGGACAGGAGGGAAGGAGCTGTGGGAAGCGGCGGAGGGGGTGAAGGAAGCCGCAGGGAGGGAAACTGGAGCTGCAGGAAGCGGTGAAGGGGGTGAAAGAAGCCATGGAGGCAGCAAGGAGGGAGATTGGAGCTGGAGCCGCGGGAAGCAGCAGAAGGGGTGAAGGAAGCTGCGGAGGCGGCGAGGACAGCAGAAGCAGAGCCGTGGGAAGTGGCGGAGGAGATGAAAGAAGCCATGGGAAGCGGCAGAGGGGGTGAAGGAAGCCGCGGAGGTGGCAGAGAGGGTGAAGGCAGCTGTAGAGGTGGCAAGGACAGAAGGGAAACCGGGGCCACGGGAAGCAGCGGGGAGGGAAACCGGGGCCACGGGAAGCAGCGGGGAGGGAAAATGGAACCGCGGGAAGCGGCAGAGGGGGGTGAAAGAAGCCACGGAGGCAGCAAGGACAGGTGGGAAGGAGCCACGGGAAGCGGCAGAGGTAGGAGGGGAAAAACAAGAGAGGACAAGGGTGGTTTAGGGGAAAAGTTTATTTAACCCAGGGAAATCACAGAGGCGAAAAGTAAAGGTACTTGGCCAAACAATTCTGAGGGGAACCACTAAACAATACAATGTTACACACTATCTTAACACTTCTAAGGCAAATTACACTAAACAATGTTGCAACTTACAATGACACTTAAAGCCTCTACAGAAGAGAGGTACAATAATCAATATAAGGCAGTAGCTTACAACTGAGGACCCAGGAACTTTCGTAAACAGTGAAGAGAAAAAAGGCAATAAGTTAAGACAAGTAAGGGAAAAGCAAACAAGCCTGCTTCTAGGAACGTGGGCTTGGAGAAACTGCAGGAGAGCAGTGGCAAAGTAGCAGCACAAGGTGAGGTAACATTATTAAGGAAAGCTGCAGGGGCAGGTTCTTACCAATCGCAGCAGCAGCATTACAGGCAGGAGAGAGAGAGACTCGTTACTCGGCCGGCAGTTCAAACGTGGTACGCTCGGGGAAGAACTTGTGAGCGGAGGAGGTCAGCGTCTGGGTGATCAGGCCAGGCAGGATGTCAGGAACTATCCTGCCTGATCATCCCAAACTCTGAGCTTTTAAACTGTGTTTCCCGCCAGTGGCTATGATTGGCCACAGTTACAGGTAAGGGGGAAACTCAGGTGGGCATGACTCATGCCTTCACTATTTTAAAGATCTTGCACTTAGGCAGTGCCCACCTACGCCAAGCCCTGAAAAGATCAATGGGGTGTCAACAGCTATCTAGTTCAGTTTAAGGGTGCCATCTAGTTGAGATGAAGGGGCTATCTGCTCCCCTTAACATACTTAACTGATGGCCCGGGAGGGGCGGCCATCAAATTAACTTAATGAGCAACAGACACCACCCACACATCAACCCACCCAATTCCCTACTCTGATCCCACCTTCAACCACCTCACAAGCTCTGGAAAAACGTCCTTCTTGGATGCAAGAAGAACCAGAGCCCGAGTATGAGGAGGAACATGAGGAGGAAACACAAGTTCACTTTTCCTCATCCTTCCGAATAAGGCTATTATGCCTCTATGCTCTACTACAACTGATGACTTCTGGCATTTCCAAGAGGTCTGATGCATAAGCAGTCGTGGATTGGGGGGGGTGTGGCTGGGGCCAGAGGCTGGCAGCGGCCTGGCTGGTCAGCCCTGGGAGGAGGCTGGACTGACTGCTGTGAGTGCTGCACTGGAGCCTGAACTGGACACAAGGCACATCTCCCCCCCAGCCCACTGGGCAGGCTGTGGCTGGCCAGCTTTGCCCCTGGGAGCAGCGTGGCTAGCCCAGGAACATGGTGAGAATGGGAGAGTTCAGCCTGTGGGTTGATTCACCATGCTCCTAGGGTGAATTAGCTAGCTCAGGGGTGTGGCAGGAGCTCAGAGTCTGGTCTCAGGCCAGCCTGCCCCACCCCACTCCTCTTCTCAGTGCCCGGCTGCCAGCAAGGTAGATGGTCCCCCACATTGTGGTGGGCCCCTGGGCCTAGGCCCCATTGTCCTATGTGGTAATCTGCCCCTGTGCATAAGGTAGGTCCTTGTGTCCTCTACACAAGAGCCCCCCCTCTTGTGAGATTTCTTATCAAGTCTTAACCAACAGACAGTGGGCTTGTCTTCATTGATGTCAGCAAAATCACTGTTGTCAGACTGACCTTCCTGATTGACTGACTGACTGGGTCTGTGAAGAGGCCTAATCTGTGAAGACCCACTCAGCCTACTGGGAACCCAATCTCTTAAGACCAGCCTGGCAACTGGAGTAGTTCTGAGTCAAAGGAAGGCCCCTGCCTTTGACTCAGCGCAGTGGACATGCTGGGCAGAGGCAGTTGAACTGAGATACACAGGTTTTTTAGGTGACTTGTGTGTCTCCACTCAACTGCTGCTGAAATGGTGGGCAGTGTAGATGTGCCCAATAAGAGTAATGACCATCTTCGTGGGTGTACTATATCAACAATGGAGCAAGATCCCACTCTCTTTGCCTGTAGGCCATCAAACTGCAGAACTTCTGTATCCAAAACAACATCTTCTTCTTGGCAGCAGATCTCCCTGGGCACCAAAACATCACAGAGAACATGAGTGGGAATTGGACTTCAGAGTCCTGCAACCCATATTGCATCAATGGAGATATCCTACTACAGGCCTTTTTGCTATTCAACAGAATACTCATTGCCCCCAGTTTTTGCTCCAGAAAAGACTGGGGCTGGAGTCAATGAGGGATACCTTACTTGTGATCTAGAATGGAATGCTGCTCTGCTCATCCCATTTGTCCCCCACTTTGCCTCCTCTTCAGAGTCTCATGCAAGATTCAAGAATGAATCATACCAATAACACCAACCTGGCCTCAGCAGGTATGGTGCACCTGCCTACTCCTTACGTCATTATGCCAACACATCAGCCTTCCCCCGGTACTCTTCCTTCTATTTCAGGACACTGGCCGTATTCATCATCCCAATCTGCCAACACTCCATCAGAAGGCATGGCTCTTGCTTGGTTCAGGATCTGTAGGTACATTAATCAAGTAAAACATCTCCTTGCACTGTGTTCAAAGATAATATCCCAATTACTAACACTGATAAGGCAGTTATATGGGTGTCCTAAGACACAGTGAACTGACGCTACGCAGTTATGCAAGAGTCCTCCACAGACACTGTCCTTGAATGCAAAGTCCTATCCGCAGTTTTGCTGGCCACTCTGAAGCTGCAGCCTTTCCACTAGGGGTATCATTTTATAGTCACCTACATGGAAGCACTCATAGGGACATCACTCAAAGAATAAGAAGAGAGGGATGCTCACGATGTATGGTAACTGAGGTTCTTCAAAATGTGTGTCCCCATAAGTTTTCCAATGTCTGCCTTCCTCCCCTATATTTTGGAGCTCTATATATGGGCTCTGTGATAGAGAAGGTGCCAAAGGCAGCCAGACCACACAACTCTCTATATATTTCACCATTTGCTGTGCGAGGCAGGGGAGATGCATGTGCAGGCTGGCGAGCACTGGTGTTGAAGAGCATCAAGTTCAGGGCAAAGGTAGGAGCACCTAGAGTGGAGCACTCACTGGATGGAAGGGATATATCTTGAAGAACCTCAGCTACTGCACAAGGTGAATAATGTTCTTTTTCCATCACATGGAGTATTTCTGTGGGAAGCCCCATTAATATTATGGGCCACATTTTTGTTGTATCCATCCTGCACTGAATATGGTAGAGAGGAATGGCTGTCAGTCTGTTATCTGGATGTAACCAGCTTCCTAGTTCTCTTACTGGTTCCATTCCCAGGTATGTGGTAGACAGCTTAGTAGGGTTCCATAATGTTCTTCTAGCAGTGATCCCTAAGGTACCACGTGTCAACAGCAGATAGATGGTGGAACCTCAGAGTTATGAACACCAGATCCATGAGCTGACCAGCCAACCACACACCTCATTTGATACTGGAAGTATGTAAGCAGGCAGCAGCCAAGATCACACAGACAGACAGAAGGGGGAGGAGGACCTTTTCTGTGCTTGTTTCATTTAAATTAAGATGGATAAAAGCAGTAGCTTTTCTTCTGCATAATAAAGTTTCAAAGCTGTGTTAAATCAATGTTCAGTTGTGAACTCTTGAATGAACAACCATAATGTTTTATTCAGAGTTGCAAACGTTTCAGAATTATGAATGACTTCTGTTCCTGAGGTGTTCATAACTCTAAATGTCTACTGTACTCTGGCTCCTCCCCTGAAGCTTGGAGGAGGGGCAGTGAGAAATCCCTAGGGCAGGTTCTGCTGGTCTGTTCACAGCAGGGGATGCCCTGAGCAGGCAGAAGCCTGCCCCTCCGCACCGCACCCCACCCCACCCCGCATGGACATTAGGGCTAAAGTCTGAGTCATTGTCACTGTCTAAGTGACTCAGAACAGATTTGGGAATAGAATCATTCTCTATTCCAATTTTGTTGGAATTTTATACAGTTGGAAACGTTTCATATCATGACTGCTGGATGCAAAGTGGTGACTTGGTATGTCCTGTTAAATGAAAAAAGAACTTTCCCAAGAGCCAAATACAAATATGTGATGGAGCGCATCTGAAACTTATCAGCAGATTTTCAGTTAGAATTACTTTTGCAGTTAGACAAACAAGGAGTCCTGTGGCACTTTCTGCAATTACAGATGAGAATAAAAATGGAAGGTGACATGTACCATCTAACAGTCATTGAAAGCCAAGGTGTTTCCTTTGACATTATTTGTGTATATTTCTCTGAATTGCATTTTGGATATAATTGTATTAGATATCATCAGAGTCATTGTGGATATCAATGAAAAGAGATCAGCAAATTAGTTCCGAAGGGGAAGCTGTGTTAGTCTAGTTCAGCAAAAGAAGCAAGGAGTCCTGTGGCACTTAAAAACTAAAACTTATTTATCGCATGAGCTTTCATGGGAGAAAATCCCCTTTTGTCAGATGCTTTGAAGATGGAGGAAGGTACAGAATGGGATGAAAACAAATGCAGGGGAATGTAAGCATTTGAAGAAGAAGGATTTTTCTCCCATGAAAGCTCATGCCATAAGTAAATTTGTTAGTTTTTAAGTGCCACAGGACTCCTTGCTTCTTCAGCAAATTAATGTGCTTGGTTAGGGATAATGTAAGAATTTTCTAACTTGTACTTCAGTGTATTTGTCTTTTAAAAGTGTTTTTTTTTAAAGTAAAATGAATGCTCTCCTTCCCCCTCTTTTGTGGAAAAAAAATTAACATTTCTTATTTAGTAACACTATAATTCTTAAGAAAATTAAGAGCTGAGACCTCTATGTATCATTAAAATCCTTGTTAAAGAAAATGTTAGAACAAGAAAACAAATTTGAAATGAGTTAATATATAGTCTTTTCTGGCCCTCTTCAACCATGGGGTTTGTGCCATGGGGAGAATGTAAAGCACAAATGCACACTGACATTTATATTGACTATTTCAGTTTGAAGAAATTTTAAATTAAATATGCTTTCCACCTGCACTATGAAAAATCCATTTACAGAAACAAAATCCAATAGGAGATCTAAAGATTGGTGGCCAGAAATGAAATATTTTGAGAATAAAGTGAATATATGGAGATTGGATTGCTCAATCTGTGGTTTCTGTTTAATGTGCTGAAGGTTGAGATTTATTGGACTGAACTTCTTCCTGATAGTGTTTGCAAAATACTTTACATCTTGGCAGTTTAAAAAAATAAAGTTTACAAAGTACCACCCAAATTTCCCAGTCACAGAAAATATTCTGCATACACTTGGAGCCACCTTTAGACCATTCTTAAAATATGAAAATAATTCTTATGAGAACATGTTGACAGGAAATATACCCTGAAAATTGAGTCTTAATTTTGAATACTACAAATATTTTCATGAAGGATATTTTCATGCATTTATGATTTCTTCTCAGTAAAAACTGGTTTCCTCTAATTTAACACCAGAGAGAACCAGAGGTGTGGATTGATTGACCAAATTAGTTAATTTGTTCTAGTTAAACTAATTTTTCATTAAAAAAATTGATTCTTCATTGGTTCCATCTTTCCTATATAGATTTCACAGCTGTGTCCCTTCTCTTATATCACTCATCAGAATTAAATACAATTTGGCTATCTGAAGCACCTTTCATTCTGAATTCTTAAGTGTTTAACAAGGAATGACATAATAGCAGGGTGCAGGCTGTGCACAGACATGGCACTAACTATAAACTCAACTCTAGGAAATCCTAAAAGTTGGATGTTAGACTGCTTTTGGTTGTGAAACAGCATGCTCTCCTGTTACTCCTGATAGCTTTATCATTTCTGCCTAAAATTTCATTCATACTACTTGTTGGCATACCTGAACCTGATAGACTCCATTTCCAGTCCAGTGAGAAACCACTGTATGACATCTTGATTGCTTCCTTTGCCATGGATAACAATTTTAGTATCCCTTTCTTTTCTTTGTGACCTTCATGTGTTTAACTGTAACTTGAAAGGCAAACATTCTCCGCCAGCTACTCATTTTCTAAAAGACTTGAAATGCAGAAAAGTACTTTGAGTAAAATCCATTGGAGTTCCTCATAAGATTAACAGATTTACCCTTTCTGTAGAACTCCACATGATGGTGCAGAATGTCCAGTGTGTGTTTCATAATCTTAACTTCATTGTCATTTGGGCATTCAATAAAAACCTGAACCATCTGGTGTTCTATATGTCTGCTACATTTCTTCCTCAGTTTTTTCTGTGATATCACTCTTCTTGTTTGAGGTTTGTTGGTCTTTTTTTGGATGAGGTGATTAGGGTCAGATGTGGGCTGGGTTATATATTTTAGAAATTCAAACTTTTTTTTTCTGTGAACTTCTAACATGCAGATTACAAAACACTGCCTTTTTGTTATCAGTGCCATCTACCTAATAACTGTCTATACAGGATAGCTGAATTAGCATCATGATTTCAGAGATTCCTGTTTGGAAGGGGGAGAGTTTGATTTTGATCTCATTTAAACAGTGCAAATCAGAAGTAATTGCAATGAGATTAGAATCAGTCTCAGAGTCTTAAATGCTGCAGAGATGTAAGACACATTTTGTTTTTTCTTAATTAGAAAGCAGTCTCTTGTCTACTTGCATATGAAAAGGAATTTATGGGCTATATACCAACATTATTTTATGTGCTGCTTCCATGACCCTGACAGACCATTGAGAATTTTTCAAAAAGCCAAAGCGACTTTTCATTTGGTGCACTTAGATACTTCTGGCCAAACAGAACACAGTAATTCATATAATGCATGTGATCTTAGGCCAGGGATTAGCAAGTTGTGCCGACCCCTGTGCCAGTCCCTCCTTCCCAACCTGCAGCTGATTCCAGGAGCCCCTCTGCCAAAAATAAAAGCAGCTGCTGCCTTAAAATTTGGCAGTGTCCACTGCTGTCTGAAGCTGCTCCAAGTGGCTTCTTTTGGTAGCAGGGGTGGGAGGGCAGTCCCTAGGTACGCTGCCAGAAGAAGCCACCCAGAGTGGCTTTCAGTAGCATGCTTAGGGACCACCTTTCCCAGCCACCACCAAAAGAAGCCACTCTGGGTAGCTGGGGGAGGGTCCCCAAGCATGCTGCCAAAAGAAACCATCCCAAGCAGCTTTCAGTGGCATGCTTGGGAATCTCACCTTGCCCTCAACTGCAGCTGAAAGAAGCCACCAGAGCAACTTTTGGCAGCATGCCTGGCCTCCTGCTGTTGCCAAAAGAAACTGCCTGGTGTGAGCAGGAGCAGCAATTTCAGCAGCGCCAGAGAGGGTGCTGTGTGCTGCTCCACACAGGCACATGTGCCACAGTTGACACACATGCTAGGGGTTGCTGATCCCTGTCTTAGGCTCTGGTTCTGTCTGCTTGCAGCATTGAGGTCTGCATAGTTAAGATGAAGGGAAATTTTCATAGCTTTTTCATATAACAGCTGCCATTAAAAGATCAACTCTTATAATTAGTTTGCCACATAGTTACCACAGATATTTTCTAATCTATGGAGAGCAAAACATTGGTAGTATGAAATGTTTCTATGTGGTAAGATTTAGCAGATTCTGACTTTAATATCTGATTGCTGTGTAGGATAAAAATTATTCAACTATCATATATGCATGATGTGAGAATTAATTAGTTTTTGTACAGCACTTTTGGCATATAAAAACACTGAGCATGCTAACTACTATTGCGTTGTCAGAAAATAAACTGAAGGTCAAAGTGGGGCTACTGGAAAATTCTTAGTGACTAAGGAAGGCCATCTCCATAGATAGAGTGAAGATGTGCACTCAAAAAATACATATAATGATATTGCCTATATTTTCAAAAGGTCGAAGTGCCATTTGAATGCAGATATGATTTTTACAGTGCTCTTGGGGACAGGCTGCCTGAAAAGTGTACATTTTTTTTCTAGCTGCTGGAAGAACCTTAAAAGATCCAAGTGACTGATTTAAAAAAAAAATTCCAAATTCCACCTACTTTTGTTTCCCATTTTAAATTGGATATTACGCATGGAGACTGACAGTTGAGTGTTGTTTGTAAAAGTGAACACCCTATTTGCATGTGCCTCTGTAGAAATTGTACTTACCAATTAGCCACCAAAACTGTGTGCAGATTCTTAAATGCAAAGTTTCAGTTATGTATTTAAGGCTCTACATGCTTTATACATGACAAATGAGGATGGACGCTATGTATCCAAGAACAGCAAATGTTAGGTTTGTAATTGTGCATTCATTCACCCTGCTGCTTTGTCAGTTTGTTGTGTACAATCTCACTTCATTGGAAAGTGTTTGCAAAATAATCAGTTCCTGGAAAATAACCTTGTTGTGAAAGTGTTAAATAAGAAGCTTAAACACAAAAGCACTAATGAGATGTTAGACCATGTTAACAACATTGACAATGCTGGTGATGTGATGTGGCTGACAGGCCTAGAGATCATCGGTGCTTTAAATTCAGTGAATATGTTGAACGTGAAAACAAGATACAGACAGTGATCTAACAGACTGAATATTTTATTTCTGGGAATAAATTATCTGGAACATTTCTCCTGAGAACTGCAAGCTAAGATTACTCAGCACTTTTCCACCAGATGCTCAGCACAAGGCAGGATCATCTTCCAACCAAAGCATGGAAAAATTAACACTGGAAAGCTGGAGGAATTAGCTGAATCAGAAACTGTTCTTTGGATTTTCCTGACAGTCTCTGAGATGGGCTGGGCAAAAGGGATTTTAAAATACTAATTCCATAAAAAGAAAAGACAAGCAATACTATCAGCAATGAAAATTATAGAGCAATTTTAAATTCTATTACTTGAAAAAGGAAAACTAGTATTTTCCCACTGCTTACTTTGTCAGGGAAATAACCTGCATATTAGCTTACCCTGAGCAATTGCTTCATCTTTGCAAAGTGTTTGAGTATTATAATTGTATGGAAATATAGTCATTCATTGCAGCGTTTTCGTATTTCTACTGCCACCTTGTGGCTACCTGGTATTAACAGCACTGTTGTATATGTAATGTTCTTGTTACTGGGGAACTAACAAAATTGATAAGGTTAAGCTTCTGGCTTGGGCAGCATAGGTGTCTGAATTGTTTGAATTTTTTAATAACTTATTCTATTAGCCAGTCAACACACTCTTGCTTTTCTGTAATATACAAGAAAACACGTACTCCTTCAATGAGCTGCCTCAAGAACAGCACAGAGCCTTAGACCCTTCACTCATTGGGCACTGTTATTTGTCCATTCACACTACTCCTGTGATGAGAGAGCCACCTCCTTCGCAATAACTAGCTTATATCTCTCTGCCTCATTTTTTCTTTTCATTTCAAAGCTCAGCTGAAAAACACTCTTCTATAGAGGAACAAAACAACATGCAAAAGAGATGATTTTATATTTTGAACCTGTTACTTAAATCTACAGTTTTATATGTTGATTTCTGCAAGGGAACACTCATTTGATTTTTGAATCCCTTAACAGATCAGTTTGAACTTTTTGTGATTGCTTAAGGGCTGAATTATCATGGGCTTTGAGACCCATTCTGATATAAATGAAATCAGATTATTTTACTTAATTTGGAATGCTGCAAACTTCTACAAAATGATATATAAATATCGAGACTTTGTTACGGACATAAAATGTTTTACAGCAACAGAACAGGAAAAAAATCTGGATGTGCTGTTCAGCAATAATTGTAAGGCCATATTTGCTTACCATTTGGTGAATTCTGATAGCAAGGAGGGGACTCAATCTGAGTTCATGGGTGATAATTATGCCTTAAGTACCTTTCTGGAAATAGAATTTATGAATGCACCATTTGAGGGCTAGTTCTAGGACACTGACATGGTATTGAATCTGGCTGTACCAATGTTTTTTGGAATCTGCATCATGAAATTGAGCACTTAATTCTTCCCGACCTTCATCAACATACTGCAGCCCCTCAGGACTCTGCTCCCAGAAGTTAGATTTCCAGAACTGCTTTTCCTGTCTGCTTATAGCTGGTTCTTGTCACTTATTACAACAAATAGAGTGTATTATTCCATAAAAAGGCCCTATGCTACTAAGGACTACTACATTTTACAATACTATAAATATGTTTTTGAGGATTATGTCTTCTGTCTAACCTCAGTACATTTTGTAATACTTTGTGGGTGTTACTGTTTATGGTTCTACTTTGACTGCAATTTTTGTATTCCTGATGTCATAAACAAATTGTTATTAAAATGTAAGTGAAATAATTTTGTGTAAAATTGAAAGTTATTCATGAAATCTATGTAGTGCAAGTGCTGGGCTTGCTAACACTACCTTTGCTTATCCAGCTCACAAGCTATGCTATGTGCATAATGTAAACAGATTTATTCCCTTCCTCATCAAGATCCAGACGGCTCACTATCTTAGTATATATGTATCCATACAGAATATAATATGTTGCCTCCTGTGACCAAAGTGACATATTTTTATGCCTCTTCAATGTGAGGTTGCTCTGAGCTTCAGAAAGTGAAGTAAATCTTTTTTTTTTTTTTTTTTTTGCCACACCTGCCCTTCTTCACCCCCCCCCCCATTTTAGTTAGTTATTTATTTATTTATCAGGTTTTATCTACTCTGGTCTCTGCCTATAAAATTGTAAGTTCCCACTCATTGAGCATTTTTATAACTAATCTATGGCTGTAGAAGGCAAACAATTGCAGGCTTTGGCCATGTCTACATTGAGGAGGGAAATCAATCTATTTTAGATCAACTTTTGCCCCTTGCTGAATTCTGGAAGTCACAGGGGTGCGATCACACCATTCTCATCGAGTCAGGCTCTTGCTTCCCCACTAGTCACTGCTGGGTCAACATTCAAAATAGTGCACTGCAATTATCTATCCCACAGTGCAACTAGATTCAGAGGCTTGTGGGAAGGTTCTCAGCCTTCCATGGTGCAATGTGCTCCCTCCCACTTCCTCCTTGTCACGAACAAATGGGAAAATTTTTCATGCCTTTTCTCTCTGCTGTGTACACGCCATTGCTGGAGAGTACTTGAGCCCACTCGACTCTGTACTATCATTTTGAACATCTCATGCCTTATCCTGCAGTGTTTTCAATGGCAAAACAAGCTGCCATGCGGAAATTGAGAAGTTACTGAGGCTGCCTTGCTACAAGCCATAGAGTGAGACAATTCCCACTTGCTGCAGACTTCACTTGCTTCTTCAATCTGTGGAGTGCCAGTTTTGGGCCTGGGTAACAAGAACAGACTTGTGGGACTGCATCTTGATGACTACGTGGGATGATGAACTGTGGCTACAGAGTTTATGTACGCAGACCACTTTCCTTGAACTGTTCATGGCCCTGAAGTGTGTGAATACTCTCTTGAGACAAACTTTGATGATAGAGAAGAGAGTGGCTGTCACTCTGTAGAAACTAGCAAACACAAACTGTGACTTACTAGTCAGTTGTGGAGAAGTCCACTGTGGCAGCTGCTGTGATAAAAATGCACAGGGCAGTTAATAGACTTCTGCTACAAAAGAAGGTGACTTTAGTATGTCTTGCACATTTTCCAGATGGGTTTACCCCACTGGAATTTCCAAAGTGGGGTAGG
This sequence comes from Podocnemis expansa, assembly GCA_007922195.1. Lineage (NCBI taxonomy): Eukaryota > Metazoa > Chordata > Testudines > Podocnemididae > Podocnemis > Podocnemis expansa. The sequence goes on from ML681963.1 coordinate 21,385,650, forward strand.
GAGGGCATAGAAGGGATGCATCTCCCTATTTTAATTCCAGACTACCTTGCCACAGGGTACATAAAACACAAGGAATACTTCTTAATGGTCTTATGAATGATCACAAGGGGCTAATGAAGCGCTACACTAGGCGCCTGTATAGTTTTAAGAAGCATCTCAGTAATAGGCTCAGCAAGTGCTGAATGGTGGTGGAATGTGCACATGGGTGTTTAAAAGGAAGACAACAAAGTCTAGTTATTAGGCTTGACCTCGGTGGGGGAAAAAAAGATACCAACATTTATCTGTGTTTGCTGTGTGCTCCATAAAGTGTATGAAATACTAGTTAAAAATCCCCCTTCCTGCCCCCCTCCCAGGACTGGTCACACAGGCTGATAGGCTGGCTGTGAATTTTGAGCTGCCACATGCCTGTTTCACAGTCTGAGCAAACTACAGTGTGCTGCACATTGGGGAAGCATTGAAACCCATTTTTGCAATGAGCAGCAATTATGAATTTCCCTCTGAGCACCATGCTTTTAATTGCCACCCCCCACTTATGCACCATTCTTCCCCTCCCCTTTTTTCTACACTGACAGTGAATACAGTATGAATGTATAAAGACAGATTTTTTTTCAATAAAATAGTTATTTGTGACTGGGTTTTTTTGGCGGGAGGAATAAAAAAGAATGCTATAATGCAGTTCTTAAAGGGGCTGTCACTTCTTACTGCATGATACTGCTCAACATCCACCTGAAGTGCTTGGAGGTGGGGGCTGGTAACACAGGTTGGTGAGCATTCCCGAGAGGCTTCAGAGGGACTTTGTCCAGCCACTGCTGTTCCTGGAGCTCTACCAGGCATCTCAGTTTGTCAGACTGATCCCTAATAATATGCAACATCTGTTGCATTTCACGCTCTTGGTTCTGCACTTTCCTTCTGTCCTTCATGTCTGTGTTTAGATTTTTGGACAAGGATGGTCTACAGGCTCTGAGCTCTGTATTAGCTACCGTGGAGGCATTTTTCAGCTCATTGAACATGTCATCCCTGTGGGTTTTTCCCCCTCCTTCTTCCTATTTTGGGAGTGGCTCTCTGTGGGATTTGGGTGGCAGAAGATCAAAGAGTCAACTGTAAAGCAAGCAAAGCACATAGTGTTAGATGAGCCCATATAGTCTAAAAATACACATTGTTAGAAGAACTGCCTTGATTATACACAATGTGAGGCTGGGACCACATTTCAGTCCACATGTATCACAGGGCTCAGATTGCCATTCCTGACATGGTTAGCCAGGTGCCCTTACATCCATTACAGAGACTTTCAGCACACTACACAGTCCCAAATAAACAGTTAACCAAGGAGAAAGACCATTGGGCTTTCCCTTAAAATCCCAAAGTGTACTTTGGAGGGAGGTGGGCAAAGTGGATTACAGTAGGCTATGGGGAAATTAAGGCTGCAGACAACATAGGGTGACCAGTATTGCAACCTTTAATGCCCATGTGTGATGTTCCCATCCCAGACTCTGATCTGGGGTGCCACTGTGACTCCCTGATCTCCACTCCTGAACTGTGACTTACCCTGCTATGCTAGGTGACTACTCACTCCTGAGTCAGTTCACACCAGCCTCTTGTGTGTAATTGGTCCCAGGCAGTAGGTATGCAGCCTCTGGCCACTCAGGAATCAGTGCCCCAGTGACTGAACTGGGAACTTCTATCCTAAAGGGATCAGGGTACTTACCCAATTACTGTTAGACTCATAGACACATATCAATGCTGACCAAACAGGAAATGGTAATTCAAAATTTCCCAGGGCTTGAGGGCAGGGGCTATGTCCTGTTTACATTGGCACGGTGCAGCAGAGCATGAATCTCCTGAGTAGTCACAACAGAGACTTATGAGAGAACTCCTGAAGGCCAGTGACATCGACTTACATTTTGCTTTGCCTACACTAATGGTAATTCAACCTCTGCACTATTCTACTTGCGAGGGTGGTTTCTTATTAACTTGAATTTCATCATGATTTAGGTTGACATAACTGATGTCCCAGTGGAAACACACAGGTTAGAGCAGTGGTTTTCAAACCATGGGTTGGAACCCAGGTACTGGGTCGTTGCACCCCTGCTACTGCTGTCAAAAGACTGAAATGCATTGCTCAAAGGTGTAATTGTTGGGTTGTGGGCTTAAATGATTTTTCAACTGAGTTCTGAGGAAAAAAACTTTGGAAAAACCACTGTGTTGGGGGGTCGATGTAAGCAACAATATGTTGGCCTCCATTGTCAATGTAGACCAGGCCTTTGATTTTTAGAAAATAAATATTATTAAGCATATTAGCACTTTACTGGGATTTTCAAATTGGTCAGTCTAGGACAAGGATATTTACCTCCATGTTGCTATAAGAAATAAAGCTGTTGTTCTTGATCAGTACCTGCTATGTTTACCAGAACAAAAATTACTGTTATACATTTCCTCTCAATTGCAAATTCAAACTGTTTAGGAAGACTGGTATATTTTCCCATACTTTGTTTTTGCCAGTGTTCTTTTATGATGCACCTCACAGGAGACTGTGACTCTTGATTTTGTTGACCTTATTCCCATTATATTGGATTTCCAGATCAACCTGTGCTTGACCCTTGTGAATCACAGATGCCTGACAGACTGGCTCTGTATGCTGTTAATGTGGATAATAAGGGAGAAATATCTGAAGCCCAAAACAATGACTTGGGTTATGGTCACTTGAAATTCACCAGTCCTTGTCTCATTGTCTTTGAGACATCAAAATAGAGAACATTGTGAAGCTTGGTCATTATTTATAAAGGGCTTTGAGATCCTCGGATGAAAATCTGCTATGTACTATGAAAGTAAAAATAGCATGTTTTTGTTCCTTAGAATATGTTGACAAATTTGCTGCTGCTGCTGCTTTCTGCTGAGTCACAATCTGTGCCACGCCCAAGACAATAAACTATTCCTATTTGTTAAATATGTTACTTTGCTTAAAATATCAGATTGAAAATTTTCTTCAAGTTTTTTATTAAAAAAATGGTAGTAAGGAATTTGCACCTAGGTGACTTCTCTGTAGTTGTGGCTGTTCTCCTTCCTGTACATCTCATTGTCTTCTGATTTAAGATCCTCTTTCAGGAGAGATGTCATGGTTATGCTGCCATTGACAGACTTGAAGCTACCAAATTCTCTATTTTTGCATTAGTATGTGATTCCTTTTGTTGGGAGTTTTTGTCTTCATCACAGGGCAGAATTTTGGCCTCAGTGATAAACACCTCGTAGCCAATATCCACAGAAATTGTCTTTAATTTAAAGATAGCAGCTAAAGGCTAAGGGCCAGTACTGTTTAGGGAATGGGTTAAGCTTCCTAGAGTAAACATCTGAAGTCCACCTTTCTTGCCTGTGAGTTTTGGTATTATTTATAGGATCCCATAGGTTTCCACAGACTTCAGGAATACTGGGCTCCATTCTAGCCCAGTGGTCCCCAAGCTAGTGATGGGGGAGAATACTGACCTTGTTGCATTTTCCCAGTCTCTGATAAAGTACCTTTTGTGAGGTTTGCGCTATGCTGCTTGGGGAGGAGGAACAGGTCTCTCTGACATACACCTTCTACCTTATGATTCCAGGCAAAAAGGCCAGGTGGGATTTAATGCTGCAAAGCAGCACCTTCTCTTCCCAAATCTAGAGTGGGGACTTCTGGCCAGTCAGCTGGTGGATAGAAAGGGCAACGAAACTTATAGTGCCTAGAGAATTCCATAAAGTTGCTGGCCCCTCCAGTTGTCCCACAACTCAAATGTTTCTGTTGCTAAATCAGCTGCCAGTCGTATGGTGCTGTCAATACCTTACCCTGATTCCTTAAGAGATGACTCCAAACAGATTATTGTACAGTTTCATTGCTTTACCTCAGAAACTTGGGATTGTCTCTGTGCATTCTGTTACCTGTCAAACTGGTTAGCTGGTTTAATGGTCATGGTGTACATAAGTGACATACATGAGAAACACTTCTAGCATGACCTAGATTTATGAAAAATCTTTTCATTGCTTCAAACATATTTATACAATTAAGGAATTTATCACTACTCTACTAGAAAAACCTAAATAATGGTAATTCTGTAATTAACAAAAAATGTGCCATTCCAGTAAGATACCTTTAGTTTAGTATAAGTAAAGCAAAATAATCTTTTTTTCTTTCTCTTATTTTTGGTGGGTGGAGAGGCAAGTACAGTGAGTGCAAAGGATTCTGCATCCCTCTTAGATGGTATGGCACAGAGCCAGCCTTCCCATATCTCGATCCTCTGGAACACTGGGTAGGGAGAAAAATCTCCAGAGTTCTCAGGCTTTCCAATACCTACTTTGTCATACTTTTCAATTAACACTTTTCAAACTTTAGTAATTGTATAAAATATATGGAAGAGTTTTGATTAAAATATGAAATCTGAAGGGCTATTAATGATTGGAGGGCATTGGAACTTGGTGCTTAATTGTGAGTTCTCTTGTCAATTTATAGCGCTTAAAAATTACAACTGGTAAAATGACTCGAGGGTGACTTTGTTTGCATAGTCTACGTAGCTTTCAAAGTAAATATTAATTCCATTATGCCATAAACTTTTATTTATCATGACAGCAAACCATAAAGTTCTCTTACTAGAATATAGCCACTAAATTGCATATCCTAGATCAGAGTACACACATTGAATTTGAGCAGCATTACCTGCCAAACTTTAAACAAGTCAGAAATACATACTTAAGTATCAATCTTAGCCTAAGCTTATGCAAAAAAAAATCTTTAGCCATTATCCAGCCAAACAGAAATATGAGCAGAAGGTTACACTTGCATAATAATAGGCATAGGCCAGGACTGAAGACCAAAGTGCACAGAGCCACCAAACAGTAATTCACTGAAAGTGTTCCTTGCATTTTATGTTTGACTTTTTTAATTACCTAAATTACTCATTAAAAGTGCCCTATAATTGCCTGACTCCATGGTATTATGAGAATTGTAGGCTTTAATTATTCTTTTTTTTAATGAAATGCTGTTGACTTCTGTGGGGTGATAATTTAAAAAGATGGATTTTCATTAACTGTTGTGCTGTGTGTATATTTATTAGCAGTATGGACTATTGTTCAATGTTATTAGAGTTTAAATGGGAAGCACTGGCTACCTTAAATGTTCTCACATGCTTTGTGGCCACATTTTAAATGTACAAAGAACTGTAGGTAATTGAAAGAGATGGGTGTTTATTCTTTTAGCTCCATAATGCCATGTGTCTAGACAGCACTTGGCTGCAGAAACATTTTTCTGTCGACCTAGCTATTGCCTCTCTGGTAGGTAGATTATTTACACTGATAGTAGAACCCTTTCCATTGATGAAGGTACTGTAATGTCTATATCAAATTGGTGCAGTGGCGCTGCTTTAGCATTTCAAGTGTAGACAAGTCTACTGTGTCTGAGAAAACTGAACCATCTAGTAACTATCAACAATTAGACAGTCTTGTCCTAATGTAACAATGGAAGCTACCAGCCAAAAACTATTGAATCTTACCAGTTGCAATGACTCTGTGCCAGAATCCAGTGGTGGTGGGGGTTGGCGGGATGGAATACCTCCCCCCAGAAGGATTGAAAGAACAGTGTAACAAAACGGCTTCTAAAGGGATATGCTGTCTCTAGCAAAAGAGAGAGCCACTTCCAGGCATCTTCACTGATGGCAATGAATTCACTGCTGTCAGACTGATCTCCCTAATCAACTGATTCAGTCTGTGAAGGCCTGTTCAGCTGATCAGGAAGTCAATGCTAAAAGAACAACCCCACAGAAGAAGTAGCCCTGAGTCGGAGGGAAGGGGTTTCCTTCTGGCTCAGGCTACTGAAGACGGCGTAGTAAGTAGACGGTAGGCAATTGGAGGGAGATGTGCAAGGGATTTTAAGTGTTTTGTGTAGCTCTCTTCGATTGCTGCCAAAATCACAGAGCAGTATAGACCAGTCCTGAGCAGGAGGAATGAGAAAATGGGGTGACCATAGTCCAATTTTTAAAGGGACAATCCCATATTTTAGCTCTTTTCCCTGTGTCTTGATTTTTAATTAAAAAGGATGAATTATCCCATATTCCGTTCTGGCTTCTCATGCAGCTGAGAGCAGGGGGTGGTCTGGAACCATTTTAAATCTCCTGCCATGTGCAGCCCAGGGACATGTCTGGACTGTGCAGGGTGGGAAATGAAATGCTGCTGCAGGCTCTCTCTACAGCCTCTTCCTTGGCTGTGGTGAGTGTGGGTGAGGTGTTGAGGGGAGGAAATGAAAGTAGGAGGCATGGGGTGCTGGAAGACAGCTGGGCAGGGCAGGCACAAGGTGGGAGGTATATGAGGGAGGAGCTGAACCAGGGTGCCACACAGCTGCTGGGGAGAGGGGGGCTTGGGCCAGGGCACTGCTGCTAGCAGGTGCCAGGGGTGGGTCTGTAGCACCAGTGCTGTGGGTGCCAGAGAAGAGAGGGAGGCTGGGGTGCCTTTGCTGTGTGCACTGCAGGGAGGGGAGCCCAGGCTGGGGTGCCACTGCCATGAGTGCCAGGTTGGGCAGGTGCTTTGCTGCTGGTGGGGGAGGCCCAGGCTAAGGCACCACTGCCATGGCTGCCAGGGGGAAGGATGGCTGCACTATGGTGCTGCTGCTGAGGTGTTGGGTGCCAGGGTGCCACTGCCATGGCTGCTGGGGGAGAAAGGGGGTGATGTGGGGTGGGTTGGTGTTCCACTGGTGCAAGGTACCGGAGGGACCCACGGAAGATGAGAGGCCTGTACCACAACATGCTAGGTGGGAAGGGGAATGAGTTGGTCACTGCAAGGTGCTGGGGGTGAGGAGGCAGCTTCAGGGTGCAAGATGCTGGTGGGATGGGGTAGGGTGACCAGATCCCTCCCCCCCATCTCATTTTTTCCCCATTCGCTGGCTGGTCACGCTCTGCAGAAGGGTCCTGGAATCCTTGAAGGACACTGACTAAAACTCAAAGGAATCTCAGGAATAGTGAGGAAACTGAGGGAGATGGTGCTTTTCTGTGGATAAGGTACATATGATTTAGAAGCTCCTTTGCAAATTCAGCGTATTACTTGCTCCTACTGTCATATAGTTCTTGAAGAGCAAAAATGTAAACCAGAGTAGCCACAAGATTGAGGTTTTGGAAAATATATGGTTAAGTTATTGGTTAGATTAGATAGTTGTTGCTGGTCTTAAAACCCAGAGCAAATGTACCATGGAGTTCTACTTCCTGAGAAGCAGATGGAATGGAATCTGGACCCAGTGAGTGTATCTTAGTGGCCAGACTCACGGAAAGTATCTGGATGCTGCTCTTGCTCAGTCTCAGTAGGCTTGGAAGTACACAGGATCCAAAAGCTGGGTGGAATACAACTGCCTAGTGTCCATCCACAAGGGGAAACTCAGTCAGGGCTGTAGTAACTTTTCCATATTGAAGGACAGTCAAATGATTTTGAAAGACCCAGCAATAATTTCTTTCAAAAAATTCATTGTTATGATGTGCATAGACAGTTGCTTTTTCTTTGTTGTCTAGATTATGTCTGCACCTTCCACTGGGAATTCCACATAACCTTATTTGATATGAGAAATAATAAATATATCAAAGCCATACTAGATGTCATTAACTAGCCATAAGTTGCATACTTATAAATGTTACACAGTCCTAAACTACTAAGATAGAGCACTGAAAGCCATGAAATATGTAACTGTAGTATCCATTTTTAAATGATCTGCATGTAATGTTCCCCTCCTGCAATCTGGACTTGTGCGTAGCTCTGCCACCCCAATCCTTCACTCCAGGGTCCTGACTCACCTCGCGTTGCTGGATGATCCCTCCACTCAGGGCTGGCGCTACGCAGTAAGCAGCCCCTGCGTTGCAGGCTGGCACTGGCATTTTGAGGGGCATCAAAAGGGGACAGCGCCGTGGCGCTCCCCTGATGACGTCACTCATCTGCACCGGTGTTGCTCTGCTGCGGGGGGTGGGGGGGCACCACGATCCCCAGCACCAGCCCTGCCTCCACTCCTTGGTCAGCTCATGCCCATCCTCCTCTGTTTAACTGGTCTCTCAATCAATGGAGAAGCACTCTCACTAGCCATTCATGAGATAGACTGCCAGCAAAAACCCTTAGTTCCAGATGCAACCCCAGAAACTACCATCTTGCAGGTTTCAGTGCTGCCCACTCCATCCCACAAGCTCATATATGCTGGTCTGTCAATATATCAAAGAAATTGGTGTGCCCCAGCTGTCACTGTCAATGAGGCCTCTGGACAAGCTCTTGTTCCACATTGCACTGTTTTAGATAAAACAACATAAGTGTATTGACTATAATAAGATTTTAAGTGATTCTAATTCAGAATATTATAGAACTCAAAGATTAACAATAAGTCAAGGTATTAATCACAACCAAATAAAAGAAAACTCACATTCTAAACTAAGGTAACTGTTCCAATCTAGTCTTAGTTTATCACACAGGAGGGCTGCAATGTGTTTTACAGCCACCCTCCCTTGGCCTTATGTGGGCAGGTAGGCAGTCCTTAGTTGTTACCAGCTTTGCCCATCAACTCAGGGTCTGCTCATTTATTAGGGTTACTTCCTCTGGGGAGGGGGGTTGCAATTCTATTAGTGTACTGCTTGTGTCACTTGTGTCTCTGTGTGGAGCTTATTTCTCCCTTCTGTAAATCCCTCCCAATGGAACCACCCTTGCAGGACCTAAATTTCCCAAGACTAAGTTTCTAAGCTCGACTGAGTGGACCGGGTCTGTCAGCACTCTCAGCTGACCCCTTATGTGTCCCAGAACTCAGGAGGCCAGGTTACACAGCACTGGTCTGCTGCTACCCTTATGTGCCCCTGTACCGTACTGGACTAGACTGGAGTATGCATCTGAGCAGGCTGGGTTAAAACAGCACTTTCAGCTGTCACCTTATATGTCCCAGGACTCCGCTGGCTGGGTCAAAGCAGCACTTTCAGCTGTCACCCTTATATGCCACAAGTTCAGCATGCTGGTAACCCCTTAATGAGCAAACCTTACAAGGAATTGGGCATCACAGGGATCTTTGGCTAGGTAAAAGGAGCATTGCTGCAGAGCAACTGAGCAAGTCTGGCAACCAGCTTGATCAGGAAAGTTACTGTATTGCCAGGTACATAAAGCTTATGAATAATTATAAAAGGAAAGAAAAATGCCCAAACAGTTACAATATTGATAACCATACAAAAGAAGAAAATGATCAAACAGTTACTATATTACCCAGTTTCAATTATAGTATTGGGGAAAGCTAGCCCAAGTGGATTACAAAAGATCAGGGTTAGAGAGTTATAGCTGGACTAGGGAAAAACAAAGAGAAAAGTATGGGGGGGAATGCCTCACCACTCAGTGCAGCTCAACGGTACCCAGGAACCAGGCTGTTCAGCTTAGGGTCTGGAGTGCTGGAGACAGGCAGAACCTCCACCTCGATCAGCAAGGGGAGAGAGAAGTCCCAGTGGACCTGAGGCAGCTTGTAGGTCCAGGCAACAGATCAGGCTTCAGAACAGACTCCCTCTCACTAACTCTCATGTGGAACTTGGGTAGGGGTTTTTGTAGGGAAGAAACAATGGTTCAAGGCAGAACACTGGGGTTGTTTTGGGGTAAATAATGACTTAAGGGAGTATACCAGAAGTGTTTTGTTTAGGAGGACAATAGGAGCTGATCATTCCTGGTGATGGGTGGCATTCCTTTTAGGGAGCTTACAATGCAATGAGGCAGATTCAGTATCTTGGATATCAATTGAAGATCTATTGACTAGAATTGGTCTGATAACTGCTGAGCGAGGTGTGTGCAGGCATGAGTTCATTTGTCTCAGGAGCAGGGATCCCCCATTATACAGTGCTTCTCCGCTTTGGCAATCCCAGAGTTCAGTGCGACTCTTGTCTTGGAGCTTGGTTCTCCATTCAGTATGCTAATTTTGGTTCCATCCTTGATGCAAATGAAGTTTCTGTTGTCCATTCAATGTGCTAACAGTTCACAGCTTCCATGTAGATGAGGCTAGAGGAGTTGGCTTAATTTCAGTACCCTTGTTCAAAGGGGGTTTAGGTGTGTCTCCCACTGCCTTTCATTGTTTCTGGTTTCTGGTTCAAGCAGAGGCTGAAGGTGTTGGGGGGGGGGGTGAGTTTCAGTGGCTGGTTACTATGCTCTGATTCTCCAAGAACACAGAGCTACCAAGTAACCTAGTGCTGCATAGAAGATGGTTTCCAGGGAGAGAGCCACTGACAAAATCCAGAGGGGTAGCTGTATTAGTCTGTGTACAGCAAAAACAAATGAGATTCCTGTGGTACCTTAAAGGGTAACAAATTTCTTTGGGCATAAGCTTTCATGGGCTCCAGCTCACTTCATCAGATCTGAAGCCCATGAAATCTTATGCTTGAAGAAATTTGTTAGTCTTTAAGGAGCCAGAGGGCTCTTGTTTTTACTGACAAAAGTGTCTTTGTCTTTTTTAAAATACATCTCCTCCACACCCCCTAGGGTCAGGGGATTGTTCGTGTCCAGCAGTGGGCATGATATTTCCTTCTTGAGCCAAAGTGCTTAGGCTCAATTGTTCCTGTATGCATGCCTCTGCAGGGTGTGAAACTGCAGCTGTGTGTTTCAATTGGGGTCATGACATAGCAGAGTTTCATACTGGTACATATATCTGATGTTGCAGGAAACATGTTACCCTAAACAGCAATGTTCAGTATCCTGTGAGCATTCCAAAAATGCCTTGATCAACATACTTTGCATTAGACCATGCATAGTTACACCGTAAGGGTGAATACGAATGATACACAGATGACACCACAAGGGTTTACATGGAGTGCAGCATGTCACACCGTAATACAAAATTCACACATTCTAAAGAAGAATTAAATAAGGAATGCAGTTTTTTCTTTTTAAGGGGGCCTAATAAAAGCTGGTAATACATCACTTAGAGAGTCACATGAATTAAAAAGGATTTTAGTATCAATAGCTTGCTTAGATGATCATCTAGAACACAGCCATGTTCACTAATGTTTCATTGGGACATTCTCACACCCCAGTTTTCTGCACCCTTCTCACAGATGCTTTTAATGGTGTAAATGTGGAAGCATTTCCAAGCAGTGTAACAGGGTGTGCTGAATTTGTATCACAGTTGCTGATGGAAAGGAAATCAGTTCAAGGTAATTTCAGACTTGATATTTATTCTTAGGACTTAATCAGAGAGAGGAGATAAAGACAATTGCATTGTTGTTATAGCTATTTATATCAGGTCATTGGTATACCTGGTGCTTTGCAATCACATAAAAGAACAAAGTCTGGCTCTAAGGAGTTAACTCTCGCAGGCTCTGATCTCTCAAACACTTTCTACCACGCATGGTCCTTCCTATTACAGGTAGTCCCTTTGAAGTCAGTGGCACTAAGCACTATGCCCAGAAGCAAGTGTTATCAGTGAGTTCTGCTGAGAGAGGTTGTTCTAGCTCAAGGGCTGGTGTGAAGAAAGACACACAATCATGAATCTGTAATTGTAACGGTGCATATGTACACAACTAAGATGAAGGGGTATGTACTGGCAAATATAATGTAGATCAGTGATTCCTAACCTGTGGCCTGCAGGGGCTTTTAAAGTGGCCTATGGCTCCCCTCTTGCTGACTGTGGTAGGAAACCACTGCCTAAGGATCCAGGTGGATCACGTTTCGACAGGACTAAAAGGCTGGTGCAAGCTCCTTGCCATAGCCAAGGGGATGGGAGATCAGCAATCTCCTCCCCCTGGCTGTAGCAAGGAGCATGGCAAAGTGCTCTGCCTAAGTCCATAGGTGCTTGGGTCCCTGCTGGAGCCAGAGGAAGGGGAGCACTGATCTTCTGTCTCCCTGGCTGCAGAAGGAAGCCACTGCCTAAGGACCCAGGTGGAGTGTGCAGGGCTACAGAGCACATGTGGTTTTCCTGCTGGGCTGAATCAATGCAGGGGCTATAGGAGTAGAAGCCCAATGCTCTATCCCCTATTGCCCTTTCATGGAGCCTGAGGGGTTGCTGGGAGGGCCCCTTCCAGTGCTGGGGACCATGGGGTCCTGGATCCAGAGGCTGGGCTCCACGGCACCCTTGCCCTGTCCCTGGGACAGGGAGGGCCAGTGCATGTTCCCTGCACTCTGGGGACAGAGCTGGCTGCATTCATGTCGGCCCCCATCGTGGCCCTCTAGGGTTGGAGGGTCACATTGGAGGTCACACTGCATGCCAGTTGGCCCTGTGGTGGGGTGGGAGAGACCAGCTGGATCAGGGCCAGCTGAGAGTCACCTCAGGTCCCAGGGTTCTCTCCAGTGCTAGCCAGCCTGTAGGAGGAGAAGAAACAGGCAGGGTGGGGGCCCCCACAGTGCAGGGTAGCCTGCAGCCCCTTAATCCTGCCCTGTTTTCCTGATGCAGGCCTGCTGGGGAATGCTGATGGCCCTTCAGGTTTATAAAAATGATATCTGTGGCCCTTGAGCCTGAAAGGTTGGCAACCCCTGATGTAAATAACCAACAGTTGATCAAAACAAACCTTAGGATTCAAATGTTTTGTATTTACAGTGAATGAATTTGAAGCACACTTTCTTATAGAAGATATTGTTTCTAGGGTTATATTTGAATTTCTGAGGAATCTGCTACTGTAAGAGACAAGTCCAAGCTCACTGTTGACAGAGATGAAACTTCAGTGAAATAAACCCTTGTAAAGATTACAGAGAAATGCTTTTTTGTTCACAGAAGGGTCTTTTGATGTTTAAACTACTCAGATTCTCTTTCTCATACCTTTCCCCTGAAGTTTGGTCTTAGGGTTAGAAATTTCTGACTCAGTATTTATATTTTAAATTGTTTAATTTTCTCCAATACTCTGTTGACTTCTTCAGTTTACTTCTGATAATTACCAAAAATCAAATATTTGCAAAGTGGGACAGAGCGTATTTATATCATAGTTAAGAGAGCTGGAGCAGCTTTCACCTTGTGGCAAAGGTAGGGCTAATGAGGTATATAAAAGGTACAGAAAGATGATTCAGGAGGTTGGTCTGTAGTACCAATGCCAATGTTGATGGGGTACAAAGGGCAATGATAGTGATGGGTGGATTATCAGCTTTTCATTTATGAGGGGGAAAAAAGAAGGTGTTGCAGGGCAGCTTGAATCCAACTTGCTGCATGTCTAGTTAGCTAAAAGGCAAAGAGGAAAGTAGTCACATTTATTGAGTGACTCCCCAACCCAAATGATCAGAAGTTGCTTGACATGTTGTATTTCAATAAGACTTTATTTTAGTACAAATATGCCCAGATGTATTTGAAATTGGAGCAATACAAGAGGGAAATTTTGAATGTCAAAAAGCCACTGACAGATTTTCTTTGTCATTAGAACATGATATCTGAAGTCTGAAGGCTTGAGAGTTCAGCATAGGTCAGTAGTTTGAGAGAAGGCCATGCCCTATTCAGTCCTCCTGGAAAGAAGCACTGAGAAATATGGACACCAGCTGAGACTGTTAAGTCAACATACTTTAAGGCTTAATGCAGATTTAGTGTCTGTTAATATATCCATATATAGAAGATCATTTTTCATCCTTCCAGTTACAGCCATTGATGGTTGTTCCTTTTATTTATTACTTATATTCTAATAGCACCTAGACGTCTGACTCAGTAGGAGAAGGGATCATTGGGCTAGGTTCTGCACAAACACACAAGTAAACACAGTCCCTTGCCCAAGGAAGCTTATAACTTAAGAAGACAGGTAATATACAAAAGATGGAAAAAAGGGAAGCTCCAAAATAGATCCACATTTTTAATGTACCAGCTCTGAGCCTCATCCTCATTTTTTGGCAGATTGAGAGCCTTGAATCTGCTGAGCTGCTCTCTTTCTGTATTTTTATAATTTATTTCAAATTTTAACATTTTAAGAAAACTGCTGTGGTTATTGTGCTGCATCCTGAAAATGTTGTGAGCACAAACACACACTGCCTCTATGCTGATTTATTCATTGATGCTGGAAACAGAAACAGAAAGCTATTTTCTTACTAAATTGTATTTCCTTTTCTTGCACAAGCTATTTTTTCCCCCACAGAGTCCCATCACTCTTACTTTAATATCCCCTAGATATGGCCTTGTCTTATTGTTCCAATTGTTAAAACCCCTTCTCTACATTTAGATTACCAAAACATCTCTCCAGTATTCCTGCTAATCTTCCCTCACTGTTCCAGTCTGTGCAAAACAGCCCCATCTCACCACTCTGATTCCATCCCCTTTCTGCCATGAATCCTTTCAATGGATTCCCTGTCCTTTCTATATCAAATTAATTTGTCTTTGCCCATTTTTCCCTCTTTTTTTCCCATTCCTTCCAATCCTTATCAGTAATCTCTCCAGATGGTCCCCTAACTGAACTTCTGTCTCATATCTTGCCTTGCCCTTGTTTGTTTTCTCTATCCTAGAATGGGAACTCTTCAAGACATAGAATATGCCCTATTATTTGTTGGAGAAGTGTTGTATACATTTATAGGACTATATAAATGATTAACAATGGTGATGATAAAATGAAGGATGATTTAGGCACGATGTTTTTGGGTGGCAGTTACACTGCCGTTAAGAATACATTTTGCTCCTAGTGTTATGAATTTCTTCCCCAGTGTAAAAAGAGTCTCTAAGACCTTTATGAAAGACCTGTTTTTATTGCAAGGAACTCATAACAACAAGCAAGACCTTGAAAGGTGCCTCATTTTTACAGGCTTTTTTTTTTATTGTATAATACAAGTTCCAACTCTGTATTTTAAATGATTTTTATCTGAGACTCTTAAATGAGGAGGAACTCTCTCTTTTCTGTCCCACAGAAGGGAGATGAAAAAGGAGCCAGAGAGAATCTGTTTATTAATGAGGATTATGAACTGCTATTACTCAGTAGAGATGAGCTGGACCAGGAACCCCAGATTCAAATCTCTGTTCCCAAACATGTGGAGCAGTTTCCATTGCAATTTGAGCTCAGTTTAATAACTAGCCTGTCTCTCTAATGAATTTTATGTGGAAATGGTGTCTATAAACACTTCTATATTTCAGAGAATTTCAGATTCAGACCAGATTGTGACAGAGCTCCACAACCAAAGATTATATTAATACCTGGATTTTGCCTGGTTCTGTCTGGTATCTTTTCTCGGAAGAAAGAGTTTCACCGCAAGAGAAATGTGCTGTTGAGATTATGCAAATGTTCTTTGGTCTAGATAATGTAGGTTTATGATTTTAAAATATGAATAAATAGCTGTTGGCAGAGCACCTGTTGAGGCTGTGGTATTTGAATATTGACTAGCTGTGTTACTAGATGTAATGGGATAACTAGGTACAGTTGTCAGGTCTGGATTTGCATAGTGTTTTACAAAATTTGAATAGTTACAACATTTTAAAACGTGGGCCAAATTGTCAGAGTGTCTTGGTTGCAGTGAGTATTCACTTGGGCTGTTTGGAGTGCCATTCCTTGTGTAAATCAGAAATGAAAATGAACATAATGATCTTAAACTAGTCCTCGTGTCTGTATGTTAGTGTATTTTCAAGAAAGGCACAGGATTGTCCTGGCTTCCGGAAAGACTTGTACTGCATTGCCAGGGCTGCAAAGGGGAAGCTTCATAAGATTCTGCTCAGTCCATTCCACTTTCTAGCCAGTACTGTTCAGTCCATCACTTGTGAACACAAACAAATTGAAACCAGAGACTTTGATCCTGCTTCCATTGAAGTCAGACTGCAGATTGAATGCATGTTGATGGAAAGGGTTGGAGATTTTTCTCTGAGCATAGTGCATCTGACCTGACTTAAGAAACCATCATAATCCTTTAGATGCAGAACATAGAGGATAGCTCTTACGGACATGGATGAAAGATCCTGGAAATAAAAGTGCACCATGCCTGTGCCTTTTCCCTGTGTAATTAATCAACAGTTACAGTCTGTGAGTTAGGTTAAATGGGAAACAACATGCTTCTGACATTTCAGCTCCTCAGTTAAAATGTTTCCCTGGAGGTCATGGTGAGCAAATGTAGCCATATGTTTCTTCTCTGCCCAGGTTAATAATCTAAGGAAACTGGGTGGAGCTGTGATGATGTTTGTCAGAAATAAAATGTGTAATGATTGAAAACAAGGGATTTCTGTTTTCGAAGGAAAAGTCCAGGACTGGAAACATTGAGTGATGTGTTAGAAGAGGTCATGGGTATTTGAATTTTTGGAAGGATTAAACTGGAAGGCAGAGTAGAAAAAATTTAAAGTCCCTGTTGCTGTATTTACAAACTGCTGCATTTGATCTGATCTCAAAACTTAAAGGAAGAACGTCTTTACTTTTACTTCATCAGATCTTATGAATGTGTTCTCACATATCATTTCATATTATATTACATTGTGTCTTTTGCCCGCTTTATCCTGAGAACATTTTTTTTTGACAATGCAACAACTCTGGGTATTTTTGCATGTATGTTTATTACTTTAATATGAGGAAAAGAACTGGTTTCACAAAATATTTAAATTATTTTATTTAAAATAAAACACAATCTTTGTTATGCAAGCTTGCAGTGTAACCAAAGCTACAGGCAGCTGATATTGATTTCTTTTCAAAATTAGCCAAAACTGGAAAGGTGCTAACTATATTAATGAAATTTCTTGAATGTATATTTTAGCCGATACCAGCCAAAGTGGATTTCTGTATAAAAAATTGTTACATATGACAGATCTGAAAGAATGTGAATTATTTTCTGGTTGCTCTTGAGTGTGGGAAGAATGATACAAACCCCAAACTCTAAATTGTATTTAAATTGATAAACTGTGTTTAAACTGAAATGCTTAGACTTGTTCTCTCTTTTCTTTTTTTTTTTTAAATGAAAAACATTTTGTTTAGAAATTATCAGACGACTGTGAGGAACTGTTACCAAGCCATTCAGACTGATCAAGACAGGAGACAGTAATGTTATTTTCTATAGGAAAATCCCTGCTATAATTTCACTGTCCTCAAATGTTTTTTTTTTTAAACCTAGTTCTATCTGTGACTTGTATGATTAAAGATCAGATTTGAAGCAGTAGATCACAAAGGTTTAGTTGCTGAACTATTCCCCTTCTCTCAGCTGATTATACCTTCTCTGTGAGACTGAGAATCTGTATCAGACATAAGCTTTTAACTTTATTGAATGGAGCTGCAGACCTGTCAGACACTTACTTTTCTATCCCATCCCTCTGGACTGCTGTGCTGTTTCTGAAGGTTGATGAATCATCTTGGATGAAAAGAAAGAGAATGTCCTTCCCTTCACCCAAATTAAAATGGGGCCAATTCTAAAACTCTCAAATGTTCCTATTAAGTTTATTCTCATGTCCCTATTTTACTTCAGTTTGGCACTCTGAGGTTCCAGTCAAGGTCCAGAACCAGAAATACAGAAATTTTGGGGGAGAGGTTTTAGAGTGGAATATTTCCAGCCAGAACTGGAATAGAACTGCTGGATATTTCAGTCAAATTTTGCAAACCCATGAAGTTTGGATACTTCAGTTAAGCATCCAAACTGAAACTGAACTCTGAATTCTTTGAGGTTCCTTGCCATGTTCTCCTTTGCTTACGTGGGTTATCCAGGCTGTGTGTCATCACAGTTGCTGCCATTGTGATGTCTTTATTAACTGTGGATATGACAAACCATAAAGAATCAAGCAAGAGGAGAAAATCTGTGTGTTTTCATAAAGTAATATGCTAGTGACGATGGGACAGGAAATACAGACTAAAAACGTGAGCGTGAAATAGGGTTTTTAGCCAAAAATCATATTTTTAAATCTCATCTGGTGAGCTGCAGGATTCCAAAAGCCTTCCAAGCAGATCATGGAATCATAATTAGATTGTGCTATGTTGACGTCTAACTTTCTTTATTGACTTTCGCTTGACCTTAAGTATGCCTGTGTGAATGAGAGGAACTTAAAACTAATGTCCCATGTCCACAGAAAAGGATTTAAATTATTTAATTTATAAATAGTAGTATTATGTATTTCATATTATGAAGCCTAGTGTACAAGAGCTGGACAACTCCTTCTTACAGCCTCTGCTTCAAATGAGAGTCATGAGAGCAAGAGAGGAGAAGACTCAAATCTGCCTTCCCCATCTCTGTTATGAGAGTGCTTTCTAAACAGCAATTGTGGAAGTGGCATGCAGTGAAGTATTTTGTGTGACTCTGGGCAAGTAATATCACTTTGTCTCTGTTTTTTGATCTGCAATATGACACGAATAAAATTGACTTGTCTTACATAAGGGATCTGTAGTGTGTTCAGATGGAAGGTGGAATTCAGATGAGATCTTAATTAATTTTTTACATCAGTAAAAAGTAACATTGTAAATTATTTGCATTGTCTGCTCTCTACATCTGAACAAAGGTGCCTTGCTCAAATGTTAACAACTAGATAGCATAATCTAGTAAACATATGAAATGTTTATCTATACTATACATGTTTCTTTGTATCGTCCATGTACCATATATGAGATTTTGGCTAACAGAGTCAATCAGTTCTTTTTAAATGGTAGTTCATTATGTGTATTCAAGTTGATTTCAACATCGTTTTCACAGTACAGATTTGAATTCTAAATTAAGTCATGTTTAATCATACCTAGGCATAACTGCTGGAAAATATAAAGTGATTATTTAATCATGTTGATTTGTGATAATTGGTTGTTAGGCTATTTGGGCCACAGGAGCTGTACTATATTATGGGGATACTTTACATTGTCATTTGCTTTTCTCTGTGTTTTTCAATATAAATCTCTAAACCATAGCAGGTAGAGCCTAAAAGAACTGCAGGGTAAATCACATAGAGGAAATTCCTGCTTTGCTTTGCTCGTATGCTACTAGATCTGAATAGAAGTTACTCAATTGGTCTGAGTTAGGCATTTGAGAAACTTACTTGAGCCCAAACATAGCACCAGATATTTGGATTTTGAGCTAGATTCTGGCAGCAAATATTAAAAAAACAAAAACAAACACAACCCTAGTGAGTGAATTTTAGAACTTTGAAAGGAGATGGAGTCACTAAAAGTGCCTTGTTTGTCCAGAGAACAGGGACAGCCAGAGCAGAGGAGGTGCAAACTACCTTAGTACCACGTCTGAAATTGAGCATGGAAGGATCACCTCTGGGTTTTAGTCTGCTCTCTTATATAACACAGGCTGTATAACTTTCCCAAACTAATTCCTAGGGACAAATCAGTAGGGGAGGTAGAAGTGGATAGTAACTTGGGCATCAGTGACCATGAGGTGGTCAAGTTCAGTATCTTGACAAAAGGAAGATAGGATGGCAGCAGAATATGAATTCTGGACTTCAGATAAGCAGATTTTGATTCCCTTGGGGAGTTGATGGGCAGGATCCCCTGGGAGGCTAATAAGAGGGAGAAAGGAGTCCAAGAGAACTAGTATATTTTAAAAAATAACTTATTGAGGTCACAGGAACAAACAATCCTGATGGGCAGAAAGAATAGCAAATACAGCAGGTGACCATCTTGGCCTAACCAAAATCTTTGGAGATCTTAAACACAAAAGGAAGCTTACAAGCAGTGAAAGCTTGGACAGACAGCTAGGGAGGAGAATAAAAATATTGCTTGAACATGCAGGAGTGAATCAGGAAGGAATTGGAGGTAGATAGGGGATGTGAAAGTTAACTGGAAGGGTTTCTATAGATATATTGTCATCAAGAAGATGGTCAGGGAAAGAGAGGGTCCTTACTGAATGGGGGAGGCAACTTAGTGACAGGTGAAGTGTAAGAAACTGAAGTATTCAATGCTCTTTTTGCTTCTGTTTTCACACACTGGGACAGGTCCCAGACTTTTACATCAGGCTGCACAATATGGGGAGGAGGTGAGCAGCTCTCAGTAGTAAAAGGAGCTAGTTCAGTAGCACCAGGAGCAGGCAACAGGGCTGTTAACAGCGGAGTTTGAGAGGGAGTTAGGGGCTGTAGAGGAGTTTTGTGGATTTGAGAGTGCTTTTGCAGCGGCTGAGTGGTAGCTGGGATCAGGTGACCCCATTTAGGGGTGGAGCCTTCCTATTGGGGGAGCTATAAAGGCAGCCACTCAAGCAAGCTGCAGCAGCACCAGGAGCAGGCACCAGGGCTGTTAACAGGGGAGTTTGAGAGGAAATTTGGTGGGGGGGTAAGACAGACTTATGGCAGAGATAGAGGTAGCAGCAGAAATCACTCCAACAAGAGAAGAGACAGTGAAGATGAGAGGATGTGGAAGCTGTGGGATGTACATTATCTTGGAGGGTATAACCCCAAAGAATTTTGTTTGTATGAAGTGCTGCCTCATAGAGCTGTTGGAGGAGAAAATCCGAGGGTTGGAGATGCGGGTGGCAACTATGGTTGAGTTTAGAAGGGGGTTTGAACAATTGATGGAACAGAGGACTTGGAGAGGCTGGAGACAAAAACTCAGACCTGCAGATGGAAACAGGAGCAACCACTTCCAAGGGGAGACTGCTAGGTGAGGAAAGTGAGCAGTGGAAACATGTGACTTTGAGAAGGTGGCAGAGAAAAAGACCAGCTAGTGAAGGTGAAATAGAACTCAGTAACAGGTTTGTTGAATTAGCAAATGAAGGAGTCCAGCAGGTGAACACTGAAGGTGGGAGTGTGAGGAAGAAGAGGAGAACAGCTAGTCCCATTCAAAAGGAAGTTGAGCCTCTGGTGATAAATAAGAGCCCAAGGAGCATTCAGGAGCAGATGCAGAGGATTGCGAACAGCAGCTGTAGCCATCATGACTCCCAGACAGAGAGAACTGGGGATAGACTGGAGAAGCACGCTGTTTCCAGGAAAAGGCAAGTGTATGTGATTGGGGATTCTCTGCTGCGGAGGACAGACAGGCCTATGACTAGAAGTGACCCTGAGAACAGGAGGGTGTGCTGCTTGCCTGGAGCTAAGATACATGATGTGGATCTGAGGCTCAAGAGGATCCTCATGGGAGCAGGAAAGAATCCTCTGATTCTCCTTCATGTGGGTACAAATGATATAGCTAGATTCTCATTGGAACGTATCAAAGGAAACTATGCCAGGCTGGGGAGGACTCTCAAGGAGCTGGAGGCTCAGGTAATGTTCAGTGGGATTCTGCCTGTCCCTAGAGGAGGACAACACAGCTGTGAGAAGATTCTGGCAGTTTACAGATGGCTCAGGCAGTGGTGTTACAAGGAGGGCTTTGGGATGTATGGGCACTGGGAAGCATTCATAGACAGAAGATTGTTTGCTAGGGGTGGACTTCACCTGAGTAGGGAGGGAAACAGAATTCTGGGAGGGAGGCTAGCTCAACTGATTAAGAGAGCTTTAAACTAAGGAGTGTGGGGTGATGCTTGGGAGATGCTTGGACAGTCTCTACGCCTGATACTAGCATTGAGAGGCAGGAAACTGAATCAGAGAAGACAAAGTTGTGGGAGGCAGTATAGATGCTAGAAAGGAGGGAAGCACAAATTCTGGTCTGATGGGCAATGTTGGCAGCAGTAAAAAAAATAGGCCATGTTGGGTAGAGAATGTGAACAAAGCTGAGCAGCAAAAGCTAAAATGTCTATATACCAATGCAAGAAGCCTAGGTAATAAAATGGAGGAACTGGAACTACTGGTAGAGGAATTGAAACTGGATGTTATAGGGATATCAGAAACATGGTGGAATAGTAGTCACAACTGGTGTACGGGCATTAAAGGCTATGTGATCTTTAGGAAAGACAGATGTAATGGCAAAGCTGGCGGTGTGGCACTGTATATCAATGATGCAATAGAATGCAAAGAAATTCAGAGTGATGAAATTAGCAGGACAGAGTCTATCTGGCTCAAAATCACATTGGAGAAGAAAGCTACTAGAGTTTCTCCTGGATTAGTGCTTGGGGTGTGTTACAGACCGCCGGGATCTGATTTGGACATGGATAGAGAACTCATTAAGGCCTTTAAGGAAGTAAACACTACTGGGAACTGTGTGATTATGGGAGATTTTAAATTCCCAGACATAGACTGGAGGACATGTGCCAGCAGCAATAAAAGGGCCCAGATTTTCTTGGAGGTGATAGCAGATGAATTTCTCCATCAAGCGGTTTCCAAACCAATGAGAGGAGACGCGATCTTAGATTTGGTATTAGTCAGTAGTGAGGACCTCACAGAGGAATTAGTTGTAGGGGACAACCTAGGTTCTAGTGATCATGAGCTAATCCAATTTAAACTGAATGGAAGGGTAAACAAAAATTAATCTGTGACCAGAGTCTTTGACTTCAAAAGGGCTAACTTCAAAAAATTAAGGGAATTAGCTAGGGAAGTGGACTGGACCAAAGAATTCATGGATATGAACACTGAGGATGCTTGGAACTGCTTCAAGACAAAGCTGCAGGAACTATCTGGAGCCTGCATTCCAAAGAAGAGGAAAAAAATTTCAGGCATGGGTTCTAAACCAAGCTGGATGAATGTACATCTTAAACAGGTGATTAGGAGCAAATAGAAGGCCTACAAGGAGTGGAATTTGGGAGGGATAGGAAAGGAGGGCTACCTTTTAGATGTCAGAGCATGCAGGGATCAAGTGAGGAAGGTGAAAAGCCAAGCAAAGTTAGAACTTGCAAAGGGAATCAAAACCAATAGTAAAAGGTTCTTCAGCCATATAAATAGAAAGAACACACAGAAGGATGAAGTTGGACCACTATACACTGAGGATGGGGTAGAGATCAAGAATAATCTAGGCATGGCTGAATATCTAAATAAGTACTTTGCCTCTGTCTTTGATGAGGATGCCAGTGAGATTGGGGACAGAGGTAGGGCAGCTAATGGGAATGAGAATGTAGAAGTGGAAATTACCATATCTGAGGTGGAAGCCAAGCTTCAGCTGCTTAATGGAACTAAATCAGGGGGTCCAGATAATCTTCATCCAAGAATATTGAAGGAACTTGCACATGAAATTGCCAGCCCTTCAGCAAGGATTTTTAAAGTATCGGTGAACACAGGGGTTGTACGTTATGACTGGAGAATTGCTAATGTGGTCCCTATTTTCAAGAAAGGGAGTAAAAGTGATCCAGGTAACTACAGGCCTGTTAGTTTGACCTCAGCAGTATGCAAGGTCTTGGAGAAAGTTTTGAAGGAGAAAATACTTAAGGATATTGAGAAAAGTGGTAACTGTGATAAGATACAACATGGCTTTACAAAAGGTAGATCATGCCTGACCAACCTGATCTCCTTTTTTGAGAAGATAACAGATTTTTTGGATAAAGGGAATGTGGTGGACCTAATTTACTTAGATTTCAGCAAGGCATTTGATACAGTTCCACACAGGGAATTATTAGTTAAATTGAGGAAGATGGGGATTAATATGAAAATAGAAAGGTGGATAAAGAACTGGTTACAGGGGGTCATAGTGAAAGGTGAACTGTTTAGCTGGAAGGAGGTTACTAGTGCAGTTCCCCACAGATTGGTCCTGGGACCCATCTTATTCAACCTTTTTGTTACTGACCTTGGCACACAAAGTGGGAATGTGCTAATTAAGTTTGCAGATGACACCAAGCTGGGAGGTATTGCCAGTACAGAGGAGGATCGGGATAGCATACAGAAAGATTTGATTGACCTTGTAAAGTGAAGAATTTAGAAATAGGATGAAATTCAACAATGGGAAGTGCAAGGTCATGCACTTAGGGACAAATAACAGGAATTTTTCTTATAAGTTGGGAATGCATCAGCTGGAAGTGATGGGGGAGGAGAAGGACCTGGGCATACTGGTTGATCACAGAATGACAATGAGTAGCCAATGCGATGTGGCAGTGAAAAAAGCTAATGCGGTTCTGAGGTGCATCAAAAGGAGTATTTCCAGTAGAGATAGGGAGGTGTTAGTACCATTATACAAGGCGCTGGTGCGACCTCAGTTGGAGTATAATGTACAGTTCTGGTGACCCTTGTTTAAGAAAGATGAAGTCAAACTGGAACAGGTGCAAAGAAGGGCTACAAGGATGATTCATGGAATGGAAAATCTTCCCTATGAGAGACGACTTAAAGAGCTTGGTTTGTTTAGTCTTCTCAAAAGAAGGCTGAGAGGAGATATGATTGCTCTTTATAAATACATTAGAGGGATAAATACTAGGGAAGGAGAGGAATATTTGAATACAGCACCAATGTGGACATAAGAACAAATGGATACAAACTGTCCTTCAGAAAACTTAGGCTTGAAATTAGATGCAGATTCCTAACCATCAGAGTTGGAACAGTCTACCAAGGGAAGTGGTGGGGTCAAAAACCTTGTGTCTTCAAAACGGAGCTTGATAAGTTTATGGAGGGAATGATATGATGGACAGTGTAGCTTGGCCATTGTCTGTCTTTTACTACTGGTGATGGGTATGATAGGGACATGGGAAGGGGCATTTGATCGAATGGGTTCTGAGTTATTACAGAGAAGTTCTTCTTGACCAGCTGTTGTGGACTTGCCCTCATATTCAGGGTTTAACTGATCGCCATATTTGGGGTCGGGAAGGAATTTTCCCCAAGGGCAGATTGGCTTGGGCACTTGGAGGGTATTTGCCTTCCTCTATAGCATTGGGCATGGCTCAGTTGCTGGTTGATTCTCTGTATTAAAATCTTCAAATCATGATTTGAGGACTTTAATAGCTCAGTTACGGGTTTGAGGTTCATTGTAGGAGTGGTTGGGTGAGGTTTTGTGGCCTGCACTGTGCCGGAGGTCAGACTAGATGATCATAGTGGTTCCTTTTGACTTTAGAGTCTGAGTCTATTTATAAAATCTGCACATGCACAAGTCCATGGGACTGGATGCAGCGCATCCGAGAGTCCAGGGGGATTTGGTTGATGTGATTTCACAACCATTAGCCGTTATTTTTGAAAACTTGTGGCAGTTGGGGGAAGTCCTAAACAATTGCCAAATGGCAAATATAGTACTCATCTTCAGAAAAGGGAAGGAGGAGAATCTGGAATTCTACAGACCAGTCAGCAGCCTCACCTCAGTCCCCAGAAGAGTCATGGAGCAATCTTTTTTGAAACATTTGGAAGAGAGGAAGTTGATCAGGAACATTCAGCATGGATTCACCAAGGGCAAGTCATGCCTGACCAACTGGATTGCTTTCTATGGCGAGAGGACTGGATCTGTGAATCTAGTGAAAATGGTGCATGTGATGTGCCTTGAGTTTAGCAAATCTTTCAGTACGTCTCCCACAATATTCTTGCCAGCAAGTTAGAGAAGTATGGGTTGAATGAATGGATCATAGGATGGATAGAAAGCTAAGTAGATCACTGGGCTCAGCATGCAGTGACTGTAATAGAAAATGAGATCCTAAGTTAAGAGATTTAGTATAACAGGCCAGGTATGGGGCCTGATGCATAAGCTCAAGTAACAGTTAAACCCTGCTGTTAAAAAGCAAAGTTAGCAAAAGTCATACTGTGAATACTGGCAAACTCACAGACGCACTAGCTACAGAATACTCACATAAGCACATTCCAGAAAGGTACCAGAACACCCCACTACCCCAAAGATAACAAGGGCACATTGACCTATTAAAATGATAATGAATGGTAGAGATGTTTTGGCTGAACCATCTGGTACAAAGTAAAGATGGTATCTTACCATATCAGAGGGTAGAAATGACACGTCAGAGAGCAATACACAACTTGTTTGTATCAGGGTATAAAGGAGGGTCTCAAAGAGAACGTCCTGGTCCAGCCAAAGCAGAATTGAAAATCTTGCCATTTATTGTTCTTGTTTATTGTAACATGAATACATGTATAGAGTCTGCAGGACACTAGAACAGTGCTTTGTCTACAATAAACCTGGTGTGGTGCCTTTGTTACTGAAATAAATCTCCAGTTTAGTGTTCTGAATGGTGTGATGGATTGCATCCTCAGGAAGTTTGCAGATGACACTAAGCTGAGGGGAGTACTAGATATGTTAGAGGGCAAGGAGAGGATACAGAAAGTCCTAGACAAATAGGAGGATTGGGCCAAAAGAAATCTGATGAAGTTCAACTAGGACAAGTAAAGAGTCCTCCACTTAATATAGAAAAATCCTATGTACTGCTGCAGATTGCGGACTGTGTGGCTAAGCAGCAGTTTTGCAGAAAAGGACCTGAAGGCTATAAGGGACAAGAAGTTGGATACTAGACAGCCGTGTACCCTTGTAGCCAAGAAGGCCAATGGTATATTGGGTTGCATTAGTTTTGAGCATTGCCTGTGGATCAAGGGAAGTGATTATTCCCCCTTGTTTGGCACTGGTGAGGCCACATGTGGAATATTTTGTCCATTTTTGGGCCCCCCCCCCCTCAGGAATCATGTGCACAAATTGAAGAGTGTCCAGTGGAGGGCAATGATAGTGATTAGGGGACTGCTGCACATGACTTATGAGGAGAAGCATAAGGAACTAGACCTATTTAGTCTGCAGAAAAGACAAGTGAGAGAGGATTTGATAGAAGTCTTCAACTACCTGAAAGGGGAGTCCAGTAAAACAGTAGTTATCAAACATTTTTCCTTGGAACTCAGTTGAAAAAAAATCATTTATGCCTGCAACCCAGAAATACACTGGTCAAAGATGTGATTACAGTTTTTCAGCAGTGGCAGCAGGGGTGCCACAAACCAGTACTTGAGGGTCTGTGAGCCAGTACAGGGTGCCAACCCACAGTTTGAAAACCACTGCCATAGAGGATGAAGCTAGGCAGTTGTCAGTGATGGCAGATGACAGAGTAGGGAGCAATAGTCTCAAGTGGCAGTGTGGGAGGCATAAGCTGGATATTAGGAAAAACTCTCTCACAACGATGGTGGTGAAGCTCTGGAATGGGTTACTCAGGAGGTGGTGGAATCTCCATCCTTATGGGTTTTTAAGTTCTGGGTTGACAGAGTTCTGGCTGGGATGATTTAGTTGGAGTTGGTCATGCTTTGAGCATGGTGTTGAGCTAGATGGCCTCCTGAAGTCCCTTTTATTGCTAATCTTTTATGATTCTGTAACAGGCCTTGGTGATGGCTCATCCAGTGTTCAGAATTAGTTGTCTAGTTATGGTCCCATGACAGCACACGTTTTTTAGTATAGTGTTTTTAAATTAGACCCTCTGCTCTATGGGATTGATATGAAGTTACGAATTCCTCACTAGTTGGAAATTTCTAATGATAATAGCCTAAGTGACATCATTGACTGAAAAGGAACCCATTCATTTTTTGGAACTGGAAAAAGAGCAAAGGAAATATGGATATTTGTTTAATTAGGATATGAGAGCCTAATGCTCCTCTCCTTATCTGATTCAATCTCATCTTTCACTCAGGATTTAGTGGGACTCATGTTTTCCTCTAGGCATTTAATAAAATGCAAATACTAATAATTGTCATGATTTTGATTTCATTTGTGCTACTTTACATTGATGTTTCCAGTGACTGGAGCATTTAGTCTTGATTTATGCCAGTGTAATTCAGATCAGAATTTATTCAAGTACTTTTAAATAATGCAGAAGGAACTGGAGACTGGAAGATTTAAAAACCCGGTTGCTTACCCATTGTAGTTCCAATCTTCACATTTCTGTGCCCTTATAAAGTGTTTCTCCTCAGGAACTTGGTACAACATGTTTATTTTATGAATAACTTGATGGAGAAGGAGAAACTCCCCCATCAGCATGCCATCCAGGAGACTGTTTTTATTATATTGTGTCAGTAAACAAAAAATTGGTACATTTAATACTTACACAAATCCTGTGGGGTTTCTCAGATGAATGCAAAATGACAGTTATCACAACATCCCATATAAATAAAGTCTGTTTGCAGGAGTCTATTCTCTTTTTAATGTAAACTCCACCCAACTTGTTCTGGGGGAGACTAGCGCAGATCTATGGAACTTACACTTGTATCCATCACTCATACTGTTTTGTCATTTTCATGCCTTTTCTTTTTTAGCCATTATTAATGCAAAGCAGTGATTGTTGTTCATCTAATTTAGCTCCAGAGTCAAGATTGACAGCATGATATTATTTAACTGATTGCTAAATAGAGGTGCAAAATGACACACATGATGGGTGACTTTATATAACAGCAATAACACTTTGATGGGTGACTTTATATAACAGCAACAGTTCTTTGAGCAGATCTGTCATTTAAGATCAAATTGCTGTGCAATGTATTGGCTTTATTGTGAGAGAAACAAGCAGTAAAAAATACATATTAGTAGGTTGTAACCTCTGGAGCATGAGTTTACATGTAATGGTAATATAGTGAATTGATTAAGGACATATTTTATTGCACATTTGCAGACTGGCTTCTTAGTTATGATATGATATACATGACCAGTTTTTTTTTTATGCCAACTCTTTTGTTTTTGTGTTTTTTGTTTTGTTTTGTTTCTCTTTTGTTTTTGATACCTTTTTCCCCTTTGGCACAACATGAACCTTCAAGGTGTTTATTGAAATATATATATATTTACATACTTCTATATTTGCAAACGTGTGTGTGTGTGTGTGTGTGTGTGTGTGTGTGTGTGTGTGTGTGTG
>ML681963.1:21414057-21522787 GCA_007922195.1 Podocnemis expansa
TGTGTGTGTGTGTGTGTGTGTGTGTGTGTGTGTGTGTGTGTGTGTGTTCGGGCATTTATAACTGCAGTTTAGAACAGAGTCCTACATTTTAATTCATCACCATTTAATTTAATTCAAATTACAAGTGGATTCCTAACATGACAGAGAGGAGTTTACTGGATACTGAAATTTTTCCAAAAAATATCACTATGGTTGAATCCAAGGTCAAGTGAAATAAATGTGTATCTCATCTACTGTTACCTCCAGGCCAGTAGAGCACAGGTACATATTCCAGACCATGAAATCTACATCACACCAAGACATTGGAGACTGTGTGATTTAAGAATTTCTTTCTAATTAAGCAGTCGGAAGGGATCTGTCTGATTTGTGAACTAAAACTACCATAGGATGTCTTGATGTGCCAGAGTGCAAATGTAAGTCATAACAGAAGGTTCATGGCTGTATTCAGCTTATTTCTGCAACCTGAAGATGAGGCAATATCTTTGAATCTTAGAAATTGTATTCTGTGGCAGGGTACTGGCAGAGTGCTACCACATATCAGTAACTCTAGTAAATATATAAACATATAATGTTCACCTCTAGTGGAAGATGGAACCTGGTATATTTACATGCAGCAGTAAGTTTAAACAACTTTAAGCAGCCTTTCCCTGACTTTTGAATAAAGCATTTTTGTAGCCTATTCAGAATTCTCCAGCTAGTTTCATTTTAATAGGAATTCCTGTGAAATAGGTTTTTTTAATTGCTTATATATATATATATATTATCAGTAGGGGAAAAAAGCAAAATGGCCCAGCTGAATATTTTCCAAAGAGGTGGCTGTCTTGGTTCAGTTCAGCAAAACAAAAAAGGAGTTCTGTGACACTCATGAAGACCAATAAATCTTTATCACATCCCACTTCCTTGAGCATTTGACAAAGTGTAATTTTCTTCCACGAAAGCTCATGCAATAAATCAATGTGTTAGTCTTTAAAAGTGCCATGGAACTTCTTGTTTGTTTCCAGCTGAATGTGTATAGAAAGCCCTCTCCTTTGAGTAATCAGCAAACAAAACTGTTAAAGGCAAAACGCCATGTAAACCTGCCAGATTGCCAAAGCAAGAATATGTGCAATGGGATGATTTATATATGGTATCAGGAAAAATTCTATATTAGAGCTAAACATTTTCAAAAGAGTCGATTGGAAAAAGAGGGGTAGCCAACAGGATTTACAGCTTGTTGCTCCATGCTGAAAGTGGAATATCTGTTTAAGAAATTTAAACAAACCACATAACCTCAAAATATTTGTCCAGAGTTTGTGGGACTCTAGGACTATTTCTCCTCCACAAAGGAGGTTGGTGAAGTTGGTTGACATTCAGAAAAGTCTAGAAACAAATGCAATTGTAGCTAAGCTCTTTAGAGATGTACAGTAGCACTCCCTTTTGTTTCCTTTTCTGCATGAGGGGAAAATCCTGCCTGCTCAATGTGTAATAAACAGCTTTCTGTTGAGTAGTTAGTCCCTAGATAGTAGCTCCATGTTGCTGTTAAAGTCACAAAGGATCTGCTCATCCTTGCATGTAGTTAATATTAACTTTCTCTTGTGCAAAAGGTTCTTCACATCACTGTTGATTTGTATAATATAATAAAATGAGCCAAGTCAGCTATTATAGCATCGAACAGACAAACTGCCAGCTCTTTCCGTTGGGAAGTCTTTCTCTTTCCTCTCCTAACATTCCCAAGAGATCCCTAATTAAGAATTACAGATGCAGTTTAAAAATACACTTGCCAGATGTTTGTTTAAAATGACCTATAACTGGCAGCAGAAATAGAAAAGGCCGAGAATGTTTGATGCCATAATGTAACCTTTTTGTAGGCTGTCATTCTGTGTGTTAATGAAGCACAGCTGAATTTCAAAGCCAGACCTGCCAAGCCATAAAACAAACTGCTTTGAAAGCACTGCATCAGTAATTCTTATCACCTGGCATCTGGAGCTCCTGTGAAAGCTGACTTTCTAATTAGAACATGGGATATCATGGCTTTAGAGGAAGTTCTGATTTTGTAATTTGCAGGCTGATGTATCTGCTTGCTGAAGCTAATACAGATCTGGACAATTTCATCTGCAACATCTCGCTTTGAAACATTTCAACACAGATTTGGTTAGTAGCATATATTATCTTACAATACAATGTTGATAGATATCTAGATGCCAAACAACATTGCACAGGCTAATTACTCAGATATGTTTTAAAAAGTTAAACTCAAGTTTTTTGAGTTGGATATGAAATTGTTATTGGAAATCTAATTTTCCTCTGAAAAAGTTAAGTGATTATAAAATTAGCATTCTTTAATCAATTTATTCAAAGCAAACTAAGTGTCTTTTCTTACGATGACCATTTATGGACAGCTTGTCAAAATAGAAGGATTTCATATTTTTGTGGATAATTCGATGGCAGCTTTTAGCTTTCAACCGACTGAAATGCTGCCTTCATTACCTTGTACCCTTTTCTAAGACTTTGGTTGGCATATATTGATGTACTGTGTCTTGAATTAAGATACCTTGCTTGCACCTGGGAGACATGGAAATTGGGCACCAGGTCTAAATTGTTGCAGCTTTGCTCAGAAAAAGAGAATTTAGATTCATGGAGAAATACAAATAACATGCAACCGTGCACATTAGTAAGAATTGTGGGTCTATCTTGCTCTAATTCTGCCAATTAGAAAGGTATGATACATTACCCATTGTATATGATCTATCTCATATATACATTACTTACAAATGTAAGTTTCATTGCAGTATTTTCTCTTTGAACTAAGTTCAATAAAACTCATTTCCTAATTTAAATGAGCCACAAGCAGTAACTCAGACCTGTTGTTTATTAAAATCATTACTTAACTGTTCAATCATTTGCTTTCCTGAACTTCTTCATGCAAGAAGCTATAGATAGCCCTGTGACTTTACGGCTGTTTTATTACTTTATTAGATATGTGTTGATACGTTCCCAAAAATCAACATAATACTAGTCTGAAACACCTATCACTGCCCTCGGCTTAACTTTTAAAAGCTCTGAGTATGTATGCATGCTTTTTTTTAGGAATCATAAAGGGATCCAGTCTGAATATATGAAAATATCCAGTACCTTTCTATATTTATATTGAGCTACACAGTTCTTTCAAAGTCCATGAATGGAGACTGGCCTAGATTATCTCCTGAGGTCCCTACCAACACTAATCTTCTATGATTCTATGAAAGTGGAAAGCTTTACAAAGCATACATATTACAGGATAATTGATCTTGGGAAATGCTAGACACACAGATCCCTAAACAGCGCAGCAGCTGGAAGTATTAAGTGTTCATAATCATCTAAGGACCCTCTTCTATCCATGTATGCGTTTTAACTCTATTCAGTAACCATTTCCAGATAAGAGTCTTAATCAGCAACAACTCAAATTGTATCACATTTTAACCTCTTTTTCAATCAGTCGTGTATGGAAAACTATGTCTTCTTCCTGTTATAGATAAGAGTTCCAAATTCACATCCAGATTTGTTATGCATTTATCCTGATATCTCTAGCTGTGCACACTGGATGTGAAGAGGGAAGTAGGAAAATTCTATCACATGACATCATTCTCTGGACATTAGTCTATGCAGATCTTAAATCGTGTGCTGCCATTATTCCTGGAAGTTCTGGTTCAATATCCTCTACTTTAGATCTACCAAGTTGCTCCATGAATCTGGAGAATTGGATGGGAGGATCTGGCAAAGTCTTGGGCGACTCCGTCAATTGCATTAGTTACTGTTAAAAATAATAATAGAAATAGCTAAGATTAGGGAGTCAGTAGGAATATAAGGAGTGCAGGGCATGCTCAGGTAACAGAGCATTAATATTCCTGTGGTCTTGTTGGGGAGTTTTTTCCCCTTTGCAATGAATTCTATTGAATTATTGTTAGTTTCTAAAATGAAAGCCACTCCCGAAATGGTGAATTAAGAAAGTGAGTTGAGATGGAAGGACTGATGTCCTGTTCTTCTCTAGACAATGAGCCATAGTCAATAGGGCCTAAAGAGAAGGTACACTTTTTTCTTAAAGGGATTGATTGTTTAGAGATCTGCTCTTATTACAAAATTCTGACCACGTTTTCTCTGTATCTCACCACTGGTGCATGTAGCTCACATTCCGATTAATCTAGACAGGACTCCTCTCCCTTGAGGGATACTTCCTGCTTTTCCCAACAGAATAAGGTATGAATTAACCAGAGAACAGGCATATCAGACTGAGTTAGAACAAGGAGAAAAAGAATTAGTAAATGAAAGGAAGCAAAGGCCCATGCTGTGTCTGTTAAATCTAGAGCTGAAGAAAATGGACATGAAGCTCTGGGAAGCATTTTCTTGGTGAGTTACTGATTATTGTACAGAGACAACAAGCTAATTATCTAACCACTCTAGGTCATTCATTTTGTGGATTGGTACAGGTTATTGATCAGCATGCTGGCAAATGTGCAAGTCCTACAGCCCCTTCCAGGGAGGCTGGAGACACACCCCGTAGTGCAGGTTGTTGTGTAGCAGAAGGCAGAAGCAAAAGATCTGCATTCTCCATTTCTTTGTTTCTGGAATAGTGCAGTAAACCTGCTTCTGATCCATTTGGAAATAGAGGGGGGTGGCATCGGGGTAGCAAGTTGGTCCTCTGCTGTAAATGATAATAACTAGGGAAGTGCAGTGGATGCCCTCAACTTTTCTTTCCATCTGTTTAAATGTGATGCCACCATCTTCAGAATTTTTATGCTTTTTCTTTCAAAGTTGTACCAAAGCAGCTACAGCAAGGCATGGATAGGTGACAACTCCATCTATCACATGGAGAGCTATCCATTCATGTTAGTCTAACACTGTGTGCTGTCATGGCATACTGTATCCTTCATAATGAGTGAGTGTGGAGGGGAGAAGTGCAGCAGTTGCATAATGTGCTCTGAAAACTGTTTGGGCTTTTTTAGTATTGCACAGAGAGGTTTGGGAGATCTGCTACAAAGTTGCACTCATTTTACATGATTACATGGATAGTCAGACCCTGAGCCTACTCCTCTTTTGTGTAATTGCTACACCCTTGAGATGTGCCCAGATTTGGGAAAAAATTATAAAGAGAAGGCTGACATAACATCTGTAAAACTCATATGAGACCAAACAAAAATAAAACTATGACAAAGAATGAATTTAACAACTGAAGACCAAAGAGGATCTTGAGTAAAAAGACAGACTATTAGCAGGCTGGCACTGTTTTCTATTCCATGTTACATTCACATTCCATGAGGTCTGACACTAACCTGCTTTTGTGACCTGTTACATGGACTATTTAAAATGGAAACAAAATCTTAATTTAACCATGTGCTCATGCTCAGATGTACTACAATGTGAGCAGGGGAAATTTTTCTTGTGCAGCACAGCTTCTTATGAACTTCATAAGTAAAGAACTGGAATGTTAAATTAAAAAGTTGGTTTGATAACTGGCTGAAGTAAAATCATAACCTTTCTACATTTGTGTGTAATTGGGACCTGTACAATATGTTTAGACCAAATACCAAGAGACAGCTGAGGAGGTAAGAGTAAAATACAGTGCAAGGTGCTTTAAAAGGATAGTATAGAGAACACGGTCCCTGTAGGGCAAGTGCTGTATTTTGAAAAGGGATTGTTCAGTACAACAAAAGCAACACTTTACATGCTGGTCTGCAGGCTGGGAATGTGCTGCTGTTTTCAGTGGCAGCCTAAATAAAGTGAATGAGGAGAAAAACTGCAAGTGAGTAACAGGAAGCAAGGTGACTTACCCACATCACAGCCACTTCACTATACTGCACAAAGCATGGCCTGTGGAAACCAGTTTAAATTCTGGAAAATGGTGAATGATGCATTGAAAGCATTGCTGTTTCTTCAAAATATAAGCGGTACTCTACAGAAAAGGTAAAAGGGGAGTTATTGACTTTCTAGAATGACCCATTCTAGAGCACTGAGACCAGGTATTTCTGGATTTGAACTGAACTGTCACCGAGTTCAGAGTTGACAGCTAGTAAAAAGGCTGTGAAAGAAAGGCAAGTGGTTTAGTACTGACAAGTAGTTCCCATCAAGACTCGTTTGCAGATAGTAGCACAGCAAGAGACATGCTCATAATGAATATGTGATTGTTCTCTCCTCTCATAAATATTATCTGCATACATTATATTCAGGCAGCCTCAGTTCAGTAATTTGGTCAGAGTCCAGTGCTTTCTCTGCAGAATTTTAAATCGTGTCTGTCTCAGTCTGGGCTCTGTGCCCTCTGTGTGGAGTAAATAAGAACCTGAAAGGGGAAAATGCTATGCCTCAGATAGCAAAATGAAGTTAAAATTACAATAACATAAATGTCTTTATAAACGGTGAGAACTCTGTAAAAGCAGAGTGGGCATTTGGATACTAAGGTTAGGAAATCTGTCATATGTTAACTGCCAATGAACATGGAATTCTGAGGCTTTATTCTGATCACTTTTATGCTGCTGTAACTCCATTAACTTCAGTGAAATTACTCCTAATTTCTTCTAGTATAGATGAAATGTGAATTAGGTTCATAGTATACTGATGTTTTGTTAATTCTTCCTGTTTGTCTGCTTAGGTGTCCTGTTGCTGTCCCTGGACCAAGACTTAGTTGCTCTGTTCTGCTAGAGGGGGGCAGCATGGTAAATTAAAATCCTTGCCAGCCGCAGAGTTGGCTGCCTGGCTTATGGTCCCTGCAGACCGGCTGATGAGAAATCCCATACCTATTAGGCTGTTTATGAACTGCTCTGATAAAAACCACAATAAATTTATCTTCATTAGAATTGCCATGGCAGCACTGCAGATACCTGGTCCACAGCAGTGGAATCCTGAGCCAGAGGGAGCAGTGATTTACCATGGCACTCACAGGAGGAAAGAGGGGGGTAGGGGGTGATCTTCATCTGGAGACTTGCGGAGGTATAAGCAACAAAAGTAAGCCTATGACTTAAAGGGGTAGAATCTAGTGATTTGTTTCCAACGGAAGAGAAACATAATTTTACTGGTTCACTCCAGTTGTGTTCGCACAATTTCATCCATCTTCATCCTTTTTACATATCAGG
The DNA here is from genome assembly GCA_007922195.1 of Podocnemis expansa. NCBI lineage: Eukaryota > Metazoa > Chordata > Testudines > Podocnemididae > Podocnemis > Podocnemis expansa. The sequence goes on from ML681963.1 coordinate 21,421,137, forward strand.
TTTCTAGGATTATGTACATTGATTTGGCATTCAGTTATATCTTTTGCACCTGCCTAGAAGTTTTGGAGACAAGTTTTTTGTATCTTGCAGTTGCCTAAAAAAATTACTGGTAATCTGATGGGGTAAAATTAAGGGATGTCTGATGTCTTCACTATTTTTCTGCTTTTTGCAGCGCATACATTCCAGTACCTCTGTGTGTGTGTGTGTGTGTGCGCGTGCTCGCAGATCTCAGTAACGGGGAGTAAAGCCACCAGGATTCCCGGAAGATGGGTGTTTGAAATACTTCAGTATAGCCAAGTAATGTTGTAGATGTTCATGCAAGATAAAAGCCTGTTACTTTCACATTCTCGGCCTTGTGACTGCATGTATCCTCCTCTGTTGCACAGATGTAGGATGATTACACTAGATTCAGTTGCTTTTGGCTGGCTTTATTTAAGTCCGAGGAGGTCAGTTCTTAGTCACATATGTACAAGGAATTCCTTTTAAAATGAATGTATGCCTCTGTAGCAAAAGGAGCCTGCACATTGGATGATATTGAGAGGAGAATGTTTGTTTTCCCTGTCTGGATGAGCACCCCATTTAAAAAAAAAAAATTATTTTTTTGGCATCCTACCCAGAGCCTGGTATGTTTTCTGGGATATTTTGTATATATTTTGGGAAACAAGTACTAATATCATACTTGAGACCGATCTTGCATTGTTTTGTCTTTAAATACATTATTTAAATATATGTTGTGTCACAAAAGACTGGAAAATGCCAGATTCTGAGATAGAAACTTTTTATCTGTGACTGTAGGAGGTTTAACAGTTACTAACAATTTGAGTTTGAAGTTACCAGTTGTTATGTTTCCAGCAGTGTTGTCAGCCATAGCCTCACATACTTCTGAAAAAGATGAACAATTGATTGGATCATGTTTTGTTACAGTGTATCTTACCCTCCTTTAGAGTAGTGGTTCTCAACTGGGGGTCTGTGTACCTCTTGGGATATGCAGAGGTCTTTTAGGGGGTACATACACTCATCTAGCTATCTAGTACACCTACTTTTATTACAGGCTACATAAAAAGCACTAGCAAAGTCAGTACAAACTAAAATTTCATAAAAACAAACAAGGAGTCCTGTGGCACTTAAAAACTAACAAATTTCATAGAGATACTGCTCTATCTACTATCCACTTAAATGTAAGTACAATATTTATATTCCCATGGATTTCCTTTATAAAATGAGAAAGTAAGCAATTTTTCCATAGTAGTATGCTGAGACACTTGTATTTTTATGTCTGATTTATGTAAGGAAGTAATTTTTAAGTGAGGTGAAATTTAGGGTACACAAGAAAAATCAGACCCCTGAAAGGGTACAGCAGTCTGGGGAGGTTGAGAGTCACTGCTTCAGAGCATGAGATGTTGGTAAAACAGCTTTCACTAGAGTCCATTATAAATGTGACCTCCTGAATCACATAGAGCAATTGGTCAGTTTTAAAATGTTTGTAAAAGATTTTATTTGCAAATAACTTTTAAGGATATGACATGCAATTTAATGACATTTAGTTTATTATTTTTACTGCAGCTCTAAGACTTTTGTTTTCTATTCAGATTATTACTGCCTTATGTTTTTGAGGGATTATTGATGAATTTGTATATTTTCTCCAGGGCATGGAGATATGAAAACCGGAGAAGATAAATTTCCAGTACAGGGGGATAGCTGTACAACTCATATCTATGTTAACAGGATTTGCTCTGCTAAATCCTCATGTACTAACCTGAAGCTGAAAAAGTATGTTATTAAGGCATGTAATGACTGCCCTTTGAGCACAGTGATCTTGGCTTTGGTTTCTTAAGCAATGCATCACATGACAATAGCCCTGTGGTTCTTGTCCTTCTGACCTCACATATTGCTAAAATATTGTCCTGTGGATATGAAATGAAAAGGGTACAAATTTATTCCTTCCAAGATTGGCCAATCTTGCCCAGAGGTATAATAAAATTCCAAACTTTTCGTTTAGGAATCATCTTTGGTAAGAAATATCTTTCAGAGTTAAGTGGTAGGTATACAATTGTGAAATAAAATTTCAAGGCTCAGTGCCTTGAAGCTGTGCAGAGTTTTATGTTGTAGTGACTGCTCAGTTTCATTAGGAGAACTCCATGTTGTAAAAGTGAGTTTTTTTCCTGTGGAAGACAGTCTGTGAAGAAAGAGATTAAACCAGGGGTGTCAAACTCATTCACTATGGCGGGTCAGATTTGACTTAAATGTACTTCAAGTGGGCTGTAGATACCATAAATTGAAATACTACAGCACTCTTGTGGCATCATGGAGTGCTGTATATGCAAAACTGCAGTCTGCAATACCAGTCTCTCTCTGGCTGTAGCTACACTGTTGGACTCTTTTAAGCTGACTTAAGAAGGTCGACTTTAAGTTGACTTAAAGTTAACCTTGTTTAGTTGATTTAAGAGCATGTCAACACCAGACACAGTGTAGACATACCCGAGGAGTGTTACTGGGCCCACACCCAGGCCCCACTCCATCCCCTGGCCTGTCCGGGGGCCCAGTCCAGCTCCTGCTGCCTTTGGCAAGCGGCTTAGAATGGATCGGGCTCTGAGACACTTGTGGAAAGCGGTTCAGGGATGGATTGGTCTCCAAGCTGCTTATAGCAGGTGACTCAGGATTGCTGGCAGTGGCTGGGGCTGAATTAGGCCTCTAGGGCTGGATAGGGCCATAGGGTGTGGCAGGGAGTAGGGGCTGGACCCAAGATCCAGCTCCTGCCTCTACATAGGTTGATTTAAGGCTTAAGCCAACCTTAGGGGCAGGTGTTAAGTCAACTTAAGCAAGCACTTAAGTCGATTTATTACAAGCCGAATTTGGATGTAGAGTTCCTTAGGTCAACATAAGGGGGATTAAGTCAACCTAAAGCTCTAATATATACATACACTCTCGTATGGAGAGTGGTACCGCAGAGCGCAGTTTTGCATGTACAGTAAATAGAGCATGGTCTCACAGAGTGCACTCTTGCCTACCCAGGAGCGCCATGATTTTGCGAGACCTGACGCTCTTGTGGCATTGCAGAGCACTGGGTTTCCAGGACTACAGTCTCTCTCTCTCTCTCTCTGTTAGGGAAAGAGTGTGGTCCCAAGGAGCATAGTCATGGGTCAAATGGAAGAGGTTTGCAGGCCGCATGTTCAACACCCTTGGATTTAACATAAACTTACAATATCCAGTCTTGCCACCAGTCCTCCCACACTGAGACCCTGCAAGGTCATATACTAATATTCAATACAATATGCCTGAAAGAGGCTGGGGCCTGATCTACACTGACAGGCAAATTCAGCAGCAGTTGACAAGAGTTACGCAAGTTCCCAAGGGAGGTGGTGGAGTCTCCATCTTTGGAGGTGTTTAAGGCCCGGCTGGATAAAACCATGACTGGGATGGTTTAGTGGGAGTGGTCCTGCCTCTGGCAGGGGGCTGGACTAGATGACCTATGAGGTCCCTTCCAACCCTATGATTCTACGATTCTAAGTTATACAGAGTAGCTTGTGTAACTTGCATCAACTTCCTAAATTCCCTGCTGTGCCAATGGGTACCTGTTGACACAGTGCTATGCTTTTTGATGAGGTGGTTTTATTAAATCAATTTCCAGATCGATTGAGCTGGTCTTCACTTCTACTCAATTGATCTGGGCTAATCAATCTGACAGTGGAAAAGTTGCTACCATCAGTGAAGACATGCTCAGACAAATCATCAACTCGAAGCTGTCTTTAGGGTAATGATTCTCTTTATAGTCATTGCCATCTATCATCCTAAGAAATAGTGCATAACTTGATATATCATTACACTGGAGTTCTAGTAAAGGTTCATCCACTGGGGCAGATCAGAGAAAATTCTGGTTTTTTTTTTGTTTGAATAGAGGATACATTGCATCAGAAATGAGCTCAATACTTACAGGTGATCTCTACAAATGGGCTGGCTAATATTGCTGATAATATAAAAACAAAACAAAAATGAAAAGTAGGAAAGTGATTCAGTCCCAAAATTTAAATCCAAACAAATATTTGTGATATAGTTTATTAAAAACATATGTAAATTGACTCGAATGGCCCAGGGGGTTTTATACGGATATAAAGCCATCTACCCCTAGGTCAGCAGCTCATCCCTATCCATATATTGAGGCAAGTTTAATGTGTGCATTAACACATTACAGTAGAAAAGATTATTTTTGTTTGAGCCATTCACACTTTAAATGAGCCTCATGTGATTTTTGGGAACAACTGAACAACAGCATCCAGTAGTGATATGTGTGCAATCTGCCTGAGTCCTTGTCCTCCCCTGAGAGCACATAAAAGGTGTAGTCCCTGCTACCATTCAGTAACACAATTTTTTGTACATGTGAGCATCATAGTGCTTGTATCACTGCTGAAACTCAGGAAAGTAAGTAGAACCCACTTAACATAGCTGAAAATTAGTCTGGGCAAAGAGAAAATTCCGATATTTTGTTCTTTGTCTGGCAAAGGCTAATATAAAATGAATTCTTGTTCTTCTCCCCACAATCAACCCAAATATTTCAGCTACGATAGGCAAAGAGCAGCTAACAGCAATCAGATGATGGGCTCAGAATTTTGTAAATCAACTTTAGAGTATGACCCTCAGTTGACAGGTAGAAAGAAAACTGCCACTTACGGTAGATATGTAATACTGAGAGAAGGAGACTGCTGCTATGAATGGAAAAATGCATTTAATGAAGTTGTTCTTCTAACACATTCCATTAAAAATAATCTCTGACAGGCCATAAAACATTTATTAATCAAAATCCTTAATGTTGACAAATGTAAAGCAATATACACTGGGCTCCAAATCATAAACACAAGAACAAAGATCAATAGCATTGAAATATAGAACAACAACTTTGGAAGCAACTTCAAAGTGAATGGTGGCTTTTTGTCTTTTAGAAAAGCTGGGTAATAAGAAAATGCCATTTCAAGAGCCAGCAGATTACTAAAACACACAAAATGTAGATGGAAATAATATTTGAATAGTTAGAGTAGATATTGCTCAGAATATTTTATAATACCAAAATTTCATATATGCATGCATGCAAAATACTTTTTTTTAATTTAAAAAAGTATTATTTCACTTAAGTAATAGCCAGTGAAATGCTTTGGAGATTTGATGGGGAAAATGGCTTCCAGACTAAACTCTTGACAATCCAAATATCACCTACAAGAAGGATTTTAGGGAACATAGGAAGCAGGTCTTCAAGCAAGGAGTGCTAAACATATACATTGCCAAATTCTCATGTAAATAGGTGAAATGACAGTGAAGTCAGTGAATCGGTACCCATTCAAACCTGTGGAGAAATTAGCCCATGAAAAATAGTTGAATCAAAGAGTGTTAAGTTCTGGAGTCATCACAATTAGTTTTTCAGTGAGAATGAGACTGAAGGGAGATAGGTAGAAGAAGAAAAAACATTCAAGAGATGGCATGTTGTCTTTGAAGAGGCTTGTCCCTAAATTTTTTTTTAAAATGTATCTTGATCCACAATTGAAAACTGGGCATCACCCTAACCCAGAGATCAGCAACGCAGGCTCAGTGAGCCACGTGTGGCTCACTGAGTATCCCCTTCTGGCTCCCTGGCAATCTCCTACAAGGAGTCAGGTGTGCTCTGGGGACTCCTGGCAGGCCCCAGCATTGTGGCCAAATCAGGGGCCTCGGGGTTGCCCTCCCCCTTCCACCACAACTGCATGAACCGGAAGCAGCTCAGTGTGTGGGTGGCATGCGATCCCTCCATCCCTCCCTCCGCTGGTGGGATGGAGCAGCGCTGTCCAGCCTACCCCCAGCTGGCTGTCCCTCCCAAGAGCAGCTGACAGAGAGGTGCAGCTTGTGGAGGCAGGGCCCTGGAATGGCCCCTCTGCGGAGTTCAGGCCGCTTCCACCTGGCCGTTCCGGGCCTGAACAGAGACTGCCTCACCCCCAGGCCCTGCATCGGGCCCGTTCAGCCCTGGGGTGGCCAGATTGAAGCAGCCTGAACTCCATGGAGGGGTTATTCCAGGGCCCCGCCTCTGCAAAATGCACCTCTCCACTGGCTGCTCTTGTGAGGGTTGGCTGGCTGGGGGTAGGTGGGGCAGCACTGCTCTGCCCTGCCAGCGGAGACAGGAATGGAAGGAGTGCGTGACACCTGCACGCCCCCCACCAGCACTAGAGGCTGCGTTGTGGCCACTGAGCTGCTTCTGGCTCATGCAGTTGTGGTGGGAGGGTGGGGGGAAATGGCTCTTTTGCTCCTTTGGGTTGCTGACCCCTGCAACCCGAACAACTGTGTACCTTCAATAGCTTCAGTGATCATTATGGCATAGTAAATAACATTTAAAACATATGAGACAGCTAATTAGACTTTGCAGTTTCTGTGAATGAAGAAGAGGTTTTTACGGATTTCTGATGCATCTGTAGATACTGTGTAGTATGTTTTCATGATAATGCAAACAACAATTAGCAGTCACTTCACTGGGAGCTGTGTGTACATTGAAGGGAGACTGTACCTCCAAAACTGTTAAAAGGAAGTACAAAGCCATTAATTTAGCTAACTTTAGGGCTGATGAGTTGTGGAAGAACAAAAGGTCAGTAGGGTGTATTAGAAACAGAACCCAAGGCTTGTGTCACTGATGCTAAAATTTGGATGGGAGCAGGGATAATAGGTGCCTCTGTAACACAAAGCCCTGAACAGTGGGACTGTCCCTATAAAATGTGTTCACCCTATAGCTAGTCATACTGTGCTTCTTGCTCTTTGCAAGAGAACTTGCTGTCAAATATTTAACTGAAAATAATAGAAATACTAACCATTCAAAAAGAGTAAGCAATTTTTCCCCCTTAAAATTATATTACCTCTTTTTTTTTTTCTTTTTTTTTGTGAGGGCTGAATGCCATGTTGTTACTGGGTTAGTCCCTGAGTAGTATGTCTGCACAAAGGCACTGGGGATTTTATGGTTATTTTCTCTCAGTGGCTTACAGATCATATTTGCTGAGGTGATAGAAAAAGAAGGGTGTTTTTCTTAACAGCTAGCAGTATAAAATCACCTGGGATCTGAGAGTCAAGATGGGTTCTTTCTGATTCGTACATTATAACTAGCAATAAATATTCAATGGGTGGGGGACATAGTTACTCCTTTAAAAACCAGTTATCTTCAGAGTATAGATGTAATGGCAGGAAGAATTCAGCTCTGCATTCAGAATCTAGTGCCTGATCCACAGTTTGCTGAAGTTAACAGAGGGACCACCACTGAGTGTGGTGGACTTTGCATCTGATTTTTAGTTAAGCAATCTGTGGATGAGAGATAAACCTACCATAAGTAGAATCTAACTTTCTCTGTCTTCACTGTGTCAGGTTTGGAAAGCTGGAGCAAAAGATAGTAAAGACATTTTTGTTGCTACTGATTCTCAATATACTGGACTGAGGATACAGACTAATTGCATAAAACAGTACTATTTATATCTAGATCCAACTACAGCAAGGTGGTTATACCTTCTAATCATCCGAGTTTCAGCCCAAGTCAATTACAGAGGAGTTTCAGTGAATCTGTTGCACTTCAGTCCATCTTTTTTGTAGAATCAAAAAATGTGGGGCTGGAAAGAACCCCAAGAGGTTATCAAATCCAGCCAGCTCACTGTGCTGATGTAGAACCAAGTGAACCTACATAATCCTTAACAGGTGTTTGGCCAGCTTATTCTTAAAAGCCTTTGATGATGATTCCACAACATCCCATGGAAGCCTATTCTACAGTTACTTTGATAATTAGAAAGTTTTCCCTAATATTTAACCTGAATCTGTTTTCCTGCTCCCTTTACTTCCTGTTCTACCTTCAGCAAACAAGGAGAACAGCTGATCACCATCCCCTTTATAAACGGCCTTTAACATATTTGAACAGTATTATCAGGTCCCTCCCCTACACACACACACTTTGTCATCTTTTCTCAAGATTAAACACATTTTTTAAAAAAAAACAAACCTTTTCCTCATAGTTCAGGTTTGTTTTTTTTTAAATTTATTTATTTAGTCTGTCTGACTCCAATTTATCCACATCTTTCCTAAGCTGTGGTGCCCAGAATTAAGCATAGTACTACAGCTCAGGACTTGCCAGTGGCAAGAGCAGGACAGTTACCTGCCATGTGTTATACATGACATTCTCTGTTGTTATAGATTATTTGCCATTTTTTGGAAACAGCATCACATTTTTGACTTTCTGTGATCCACTATAACCTTTGGATCTTTTTCAGCACTACTGTCATCTACCCAATTATTTCCCCAATTTTAGTTTTTGGCATGTTACAAACCATGCTTTTTTCTCCTCAGTGCAAGAGGAGGAAGGACTGCCAGAACAGAAAGGGAGAAGGATTATTTAGGAGATAGTTTGTTTGGGAAATCTGTTGAACTCACTGTGTATATAGTATGGTTTGTATTAAAGTGTTCTGGATGGACATCTATATAGCTATGTAGATTGTGAGTCCCTTGGAAAATAATAATTGGCAAAATATTGAAGGAAGATGATTGATACAATAGGGCAAATTTCCCTTTTAAGGAATTCCCCTTTGAATTACCTGAAACTGCAGTCTGAAACTGTAATTACACCAAAGATAAATTTAGCTAACTATATATTTAAAGAGAAGAAAATGGGGAAAAAAAGTAACAGCCAGTGAAAGAAATGAGGGCTAATGTGCAATTAAACCTTTGTTAGTAAAAATATACAATTGATTCAAAGGTAACAATAAATTGGATGTGGTGCTAATGGTGTGGAGAAATTGGAAGCCCTAGGACTCCAATATAATATGAGAAGGCAAAATTTTTAGTGTTTATTTCTGGAAATGTTACACATCCATTTACTTCATAATTTTTATTATGAATACTATTTCTCAGAACAGGGAATGGCTTTGACTTTGTAGACTTTAGCTATTCCATTATGTGACTGGGTCATTAGGACATCTCAGCTGCTTCTAGGAAAGCGATGTAGATGTGTAGACTCTAGGCTATGATCATGTTTCGGGTTTTTTTGTTTTGTTTTGTTTTTTAAGAAAGATTATGGCTGTGAGCTGATAGTAGCACTTTTTAGTTTCAAAAATATCCTTTATATGTGATCTCTCAAACAATTACATATTAATATGACTGAAAAATGAGGCTTTCTTCCATCATCTGTTGCCAAAACAGGATGATCCCATCTGCCGGTTGGTCTTACTCCGCTAACAGCTACATTGGTTAGAATATTTTATACCTGTGCTATGGGGTTTATGTAAGGGACTGATAGCCCCTTACTGAGACTGAATGGGCCTTTTGATTGGCCACTCCCACTTGGAAGCAGGACTCTGAAACAGACAGCCCCAGGGGGAGAGGCCAGTGTCCCAGGATGGCCTGACTGATTGAGTGTGCTCCCCTGCCCCCGAGCTGAAACTGCAGGCTGGACGTGTCTGGGCAAGCCAGTGTGTGTGTGTGTGGGGGGGGTGAGCTAAGGAGGAAGCACTAAGCAGCCAGCAGCTGGGAGCAAGAGAATCCAGGCAAGGGAGCTGGGCTGAGTTGATTTCTATGGAGCAGAAAGACCCACAGCAGCTGGACCAGCAGAGAGCCAAGCAGAGCTGGAGCTGGAGTTGTCTGGAGCTGGGTGCAGGAGGCCAGAGAAGGAGCCAAGGGGCTGAGCTGACCTGTGCAGACAGCAGGAGGACCAGAGGAGCACCCCAGAGAGCCACAGGGAACCCGAGCAGCGGCTGGGAGCCAGAGCTGTAGCCATCTGGAGCTGGGTGTGGTGAGCAGCTGGGGAGCAGTGAAGGGGGGCTGATGCTGGGAAGAATGGCCCTGCCTCTGGTACTTGGGGGGGCGTGTGGCCACAGCCGGAGCCTGCATCTGACCCCCTGGATCATCCAGTCACAGCCAGGCCTGGGCAGAGGGCTTGCAACGTGGAGAACAGACTGTTCCTCAGGCTCCAGAGACTCTGTTTGTAGTACTCCTATGCCAGTTGGTGGCACTGGGGGTTTATTGTTCACCTTTTTCCACTTTTTTCTATTTTCTTATTGGGTTATTCTTTTTATTTCTGTATGCTTAAATAAATTGTATATAGTGTATATAGTAACTGGTGGGCCAGAAGAGTGGTCAGTGCGGTCAGCACCCTGGACTGAGGACACCCTAGCCCTGTCCTGAGAGACCACGATAAGAGTGGGGGTCGAGCCCCCAGAAATTCTGGGGCCCAGCCTTGTCGAGGTTACAGGGACTCCTCCAAACGAGAGATTGGGAGGGGAGCCTTTGAGGTCAGGCAGGCCTTGGGGTAAAGGAAGTGGGAGCAGGGACTCAGATCCTTTTGCTACCCACCTTCACCGGGGTGGTATACGAAGTCTGGGAAGTTCCCCACAAGAGCGGGTCCATCCCCCTGCTTACATTTAGACAACAATCCTCACTGTGATATAAACAAGGTCATTAATATCCTGTGTTTAGTGATGTTAAAGACACCTTTGGAAGAGTGATGCTTGGATAAAGCATCATTTACAATCATCACCAATGTACTTTACATTTATTTGTACACTCATAGTCAGCAAAACAGAAACTCTCAAAGGCATCCAATAAGTATAGTATTCCATGGCTGTTACTTAATTACTGTCTTCTGAGTATAATAATTCCTGATATTGTAGTACAAACTGTTTTCTGAGGGATCCATGAGAGATGCCCATTAATTTGTCTCCCTTGTTCTTTTTATACATTGTTTATTTTGGCATCAAGATGTTGTAATTATCTTTGATATTTAGCAACTTACATATGCTGCACACTACAGTTAATTTGGAGTATGTTTCCAAGCTTTATGGCTATGTCTGCACTATGGAGTTTTTTTAAGTCGACTTCACGAGGTTGACTTAAAGTCAACTTTGTGAAGTCGGCTTAGGGGTATCTCTGCATTAGTAGACATACTCTGGTCCAGGCTTTGGTCCCACCACCTTCCCCTCGCTGGAGTGTGATCTGGCTCTGGGCCCAGATCCAGCCCTGGGGACCCAATCAGGTTCCCAGACCCTCTCCACAGACTGCAGGGGCTGGCAACCAGTTCCTGCAGCCTGCAGAGAGGGGCTGGGAGCTTAAGTCGACTTACAGGGCAGGAGTTAAGTTGACTTAAGCAAGTGCTTAAGTCAACTTAATAAATTCTAAATATAGCCCTGAATTTGCTTAAGTTGACTTAAGCCCCTAGTGTAGACATAGCCTATGAGTCTAAGTGAGAGACTTCTGTGTTTTAATAAGTTCCAGAGGGATAATCATGTTAGTCTGCATAGGGACTTGGAATCCTTATCTCCTTACGAAAACTAATTGTCCCTGTTCATACATTCTCACGTACCTCCTCGAGCAGTGTCCTCGACTGCTCCACTTGAGGTGTGTGCACTCAGCCACACCTAAGATTGGAGAATTCTTTAGCAGTGGCTCCAGGGGCGGGGGAGGAGGTGCTCAATGAAACTGGTGTCCCTTTTCATGCCACTGGTGACGCGCGCACCTTTACTCCCCTGCCCACCCCCGCTCTGCTCCTCAGTTCCTCTTCTACCACCTCCGACCAAGGATGGACCTTGCGGTTGCTCTTCAAACATTCATGGAACCAACCTTAAAAAAAAAAGGGAAAAAGAAAAGAAGAAAGAGTTATTAAAGTATACAAAAGAAAATAAAAATCTGAACTATGAGATGGAACAGCGCGATGCCGAGCCCCTCAGGCTTCAAGCACTGTGTCTCATGTAACGATGGTGTGCCGGCATCCGATGGCCACCAGGCATGCATAAAATGCCGTGGTTAAGGGCACTTGGCTCGTAAGTGCCAACACTGCCGCAATCTCACAAAGAGAACAAGAAAAGACAGAGAAAGGAAATTAAAACTGCTTCTGCTGGAGGGCTCTCTACACCCTGCATCGGATCCAGGTGCCTCTCCTCAGACCGAGGGAGTGCACAAATGCCGATCTGCCGCCTCATCCCCAGTGCCCACAAAGAAAGCCAGGGCTACTATCAATAAAGAGGGGATACCCTGAGGCTTATTAGTTCCTCGGGTGCCTCAAAAATGGCAGCGCAGGATCGCCTCCTGACTCAACATGGAGAGCGTGGCTCAGCAGCAAAAGCCACGCTTCCCTCCTCAGCGCCGGCAATCACTGCGGCAGTGGGCTCACTGCCGACATCGGCACCACCCTTCCAATTGGCGATGCCAACACCAGCGCCGACTCCAGCACCGTGCCAGACACCTCTCCTGGCACCAGGGATGGCACCAAACTTTGTTCCAATGGCACCTATGCCACTAATTAATGCGGTGCAGCAGATGGTACAGCACCGCACCAGTATTGATTCAACAGGGGACTCCAAGTCAGGCAAACCTCCCTGTGAATACGGGGGCCAAGAAATAAAAGAGAAAATCTAAACACCTAGAAACAGTGGAGGATCTTCAAATACACTCATCTCCAATTTCTCCACTGTTCCAAACTGATTCATCTGACAGCTGCCTGTCTCCTTTATCCCAGCTGTCAGATCACACTGCATCAACAGATAGCACAGCCTCAGGCTCTCCTGAGCCATCCAACCAACAAAATATGCAGGCACCCACAACTAATATGGCCTTCACCTATCCATGGCCCTACCCGTGGTTATGCCAACCCCCATCTCAGATATTACCGCCGAACTATAGTGTATGGCCATGCGATCCTCCATTTCAGCCTATAAACAACATGGGGCCATTGGGGGTAACCATTCTACAACCAATGCCACCCCCCACACAACAGCAGAATTTACTTACTCTAATTGACACCCTCACACAAAAAGATGGATAGGCCTCTAGAGACATTACACAGCCAAAGAATGATGATCTGTTCATGAGAGCAGCTGACAACATGGACATTTCCCTCCATGACGGCCCAACTAACAAGCATAAATTATATAGGATCCTTCGAACGTCAGGATCCAACAAGTTAGCTCTACCTATGGACAAGGGTATAATGGAGCCCGCAAACAACATATGGGTGACTCCAGCATCAGCTGCCCCGTGCAACAAGAAAGTAGATAAGAAATATTTCATTATTCCCAAGGGAAATGAATTTTTTTCACTCATCCACAACCGAACTCCCTTGTGGAGGCTGCTAATCAAAGGACCAAAACACTATACTCCAGGAATAATCTGGTCGCCAAAGACGATAGGAGACTCGACACTTTGAGAAAGAAGGTATATACTTCAGCCGCTCTACAACTGAGAATTTCCAATTACACAGCTCTTTTATCTAATTACAATCATGAAGTATACAGCAAGCTTGCAGACTTCGCAAAACTTATTCCACATGATCAGCAAGAGCAATTCAACAATCTCATTTCAGAAGGTCAGCTCATCGCCAGAACGGCCCTACAAGCAGCCCTGGACTCTGCAGATGTGGCTGCTAGATCCCTGGGCACTGCTGTCATCATGAGAAGATCTTCATGGCTCCACGCTGCAGACTTACTGAGGGCGATGCAGGCCACTATTGAAGATCTTCCTTTCGATAAGGAAAACCTGTTCACGTAAAAAACGAATGAGGTGATGCACAACCTCGAGGATTCAAGAGCCACATTCAGGACCCTTGGCATTTATACTCCAACCTTCAACAAGAATTCGTACAAGCAGCGTAATCTCAACTATAGATATTCCCAAACTCAATATGGCAGGAGAGTGGATAGCTCTCGCAACAAATCTCACCAACCCAACTGCAGAAGACAAAACATCCAACCTTCTCAAAACACTCAGGCAACCAACATCAAACAACACGTTTGATGGGCAGGTCGAGGGAGCACCAATCCACATCCTCTCAGACCAGTATCAAACTCCATTGCAACCTCTAATATTCAAGAACAGATTACACCCTTTCTTCCATCAATGGGCAGCAGTAACATCAGACAAATGGGTCTTAGAAATTATTCGTAAGGGTTTATACCATCCCATTTACAGCATACCCTTCATCCCAACACCCCTCCACATCCCTTTTCAGGGACCTCAGTCATGTACAACTCCTCCTAGAGGAGATACAAAGTCTCCCACACATTGGGGCTGTAGAGCAGGTTCCAAACAAACATCTGGGCAGGTTTTCACTCCAGGTATTTCCTCGCCCAGAAAAAAACGGGAGGGTGGAGACCAATCTTAGACCTTCGTCAACTAAACAGATATGTGCAAACCAAGAGGTTCAAGATGGTCACAATAAACACCATAATTTCTTCACTGCGTCAAGGAGACTGGATGCCTACTTCCACGTACCCATTCATCCAGCTCATCGAAAATTCCTAAGATTCTTCTTTCTCAACAATCATTACCAGTACACCATTCTCCCATTCAGACTCTGCACTGCACCCTGAGTATTCTCAAAACTCATGGTGCCCATCATGGCTTTCCTTCGCAGGAAGGGCATCTTGATATTTCCTTATTTAGATGACTTTCTAATAAGTGCTTCCACAAGATCAGACACACTAGAGGCAACGCAAACAACCATCAAACTATTCCTAGACTTAGGGCTCAACATAAATTACAAGAAATCGTTGTTACAGCCAGCACAGGAGATGCAATTTATAGGGGCGCGAGTCCATTCACCAACAGCAAGGGTTTTTCTTCCACTCGAGAGATTCCTGACAATAAAACAACTGATTCTCGCCACCCAAGAAGCGATGCTACTCTCAATACATTCTTGTATGCAGATCATGGGTCACATGGCCGCTACCACCTATCTGGTCAAGCACGCTAGGCTACACATGAGGCCATTCCAACTATGGTTCCTCAAGCAGTGCAGGCACCGATTTTTATCCCCCAAATGACTTTTATCGATCCCACGAATAATCAAGGACTCTCTAATCTGGTAGACACAAGAGAGCAATATGCTACAAGGGGTACCATTCGCCCCACCAGAACTGGAGATATTGCTCATGACCGACGCATCCCTTATAGGCTGTGGCACACATCCTCAAGACAACATTGCCCGCAGCACATGGTCCACTCCAGAGAGAAATCTCCACATAAACCTCCTCAAACTACGAGCGGTCAGACATGCATGCCAGCATTTTCTCCCCTTAATCTCGGGAAGCCATGTCAAAATCCGAACAGACAACGTGACTGACATGTATTACATAAATCGGCAGGGCAGAACTAGGTCGCACTCACTATGCCTAGAAGCGGTGACTCTCTGGCAATGGTGCCTGTCCCATGGTGTTCATCTGTCTGCAGTACATCTTCCAGGCAAGGACAATACAGTAGCAGATGCCCTCAGCAGGATCACCACACAACACCATGAATGGGAAATTCATGACGGAGTAATAATGAACATATTCAGATGATGGGGAACTCCCCCTATGGATCTGCTCGCCATGCAAGCAAACAGAAAGTGCAAAAGTTACTGTTCACGCGCGGGCATCGGATACGAATCCAGCGGCGATGCCTTTCTCCTCAAGTGGAACAGGGGCCTTCTGTACGCTTTTCCTCCGATACTGATGATCCCTCACACCCTTCACAAGATTTGCTGCAACAAAGCAACAGTCATATTGATAGCTCTGGCCTGGCAATGGCAACCCTGGTATTCTCTCCTGAGGATGTCCAGAACACAACCAATTACCTTATGTCTGATGCCAATACTCCTCTCGCAGAACAATGGCCTCACACTAAATACTTACCTCAGCAGACTCCACCTAACAGCATGGAACCTAACAGCACAGAACCTAGATGGTTCAATGAACTAGAAGAACAATGCTCTCATCAGGTCAAACAAGTTCTACTCAACAGTAGAAAAACAGCAACAAGGACAACTTACCTGTACAAATGGCTCTGATTCGCATCTTGGTGTACTCAACGTAACCTCCTTCCGCACATTCTGGAGTACCTCTTGCATCTGCAACAGTTGAACATTTCAGTTAACACAATCAAAGTCCATCTGGCAGCGATTTCCACCTTTCATGAATTCATCACAGGTAATTCCGTTTTTTCACACCACATGGTTAAGAGGTTCATGACAGGCCTGCAGCACCTCTACCCCCAACTCACATTACCTCCAACTCCATGGAACCTCACCACAGTGCTTAGAGCAATAATGAAACTGCTATTTGAACCATTGGCCACATGTTCACTCCTACACTTGTCAATGAAGGTCGCATTCCTCATCGTGATCACTTTAATCAGACGCGTCGGAGAAATTGCAGCCCTGATGGTGGACCCCCCCTTATACAGTTTTCTATAAAGATAAGGTTTCACTAAGACCACACCCAAAATTCCTTCCAAAAATCACTTCTCCCTTCTACATAAATCAAACTATACATCTTCCAGTTTTCTGCTCCAAGCTGCATAGCACAGCGCAAGCAGCAGCCTTGCGTACACTAGATGTAAGAAGGTCTTTAACTTTTTACCTGGACAGGACAAGATGTTTCAGGAAAACAGCCAAACTCTTTGTTTCCACAGCCGAACGATGCCGGGAACAACCTATTTCAAAACAAAGACTATCACGCTGGATATCCTCATGTATTAGACTTGCTTATACCTCATCCGCATTAAAACCACCCGATTCTATACTCACCCACACTACCAGATCTATAGGATCTTCAGTAGCTTTCCTTATGAGGGTTCCACTTCTAGACATATGCAGAGCGGCCACATGGTCGTCAGCAGATACGTTTGCAAGACATTACGCATTAGAGCAACTTTTCAGTATAGACATGGCAGTCCAACAAGCGGTCTTTAATACTGCACACGTCTCATGTCTCGAAGTACCTGCCTCCACATGATACAACTGCTAAATACTCACCTCAAGTGGAGCAGTCGAGGACACTGCTCGAGGAGGAAATGGAGGTTACTCACCTTTGTGCAGTAGCCGAGGTTCCTCGAGATGCGTTTCCTCAACGTGCTCCACTACCTGCCCTCCTCCCCTCTACTTCAGAGATTTCCAATTCTATCTTGTGATTTCTGTGGTAGAGGAACTGAGGAGAAGAGCGGGGGTGGGCGGGAGAGTAGAGGTGCGTGCGTCACCAGTGGCATGAAAAGGGACACCGGCTTCGCTGAGTGCCTCCTCCCCCACCCCTGAAGGCACTGCTAAAGAATTCCCCGATCTCAGGTGCGGCTGAGCGCACACACCTCAAGTGGAGCATGTCGAGGACACGCATCTCGAGGAACCGCAGCTTCTGCACGAAGGTGAGTAACCTCCATTTCCGGTCAGCTGTTGTGAATGGGCCTCATCTCCCCTAACTGAATTGACTTTATTAGCACTTGCCCTTCTCACTGTATTGTTTCTCACCCTTGCAAGTGTATATATACCTCCTAACTGTTGCTTCCACTTCATGCATCTGACGAAGTTGGTTGCAGCCTATGAAAGCTTATGCCCAAAGAAATTTGTTAGTCTTTAAGGTGCCACAGAACTTTTCTTGTGTTTGTGTTTTAATAGGAATATTTATCTATAAAATTGAAAAAAGTGTTTACAGGTGCCTGAGAAATAAGTTCCATGTCTTCCCAATTCCCTCATGGGCATTCTGCCATTGCATTCATCGAGCCATAACATACCATGATTTTCACTAATAATAAAGACCATTTTTCTTATGTATAGTCATTTGTCTATGTTAGGGATGTTTTTGATTGGATGGGCATTTTGGGTGGAAGGAGATGTCTAGGTAATAAGTGTCATTCCTATAACGGAAGGGCCTTTTCAAAGATGTTTAGCGTTACCTAACTTCCTCTGTAACTTTGTTTCATAGCCAGAGCCCATTAAGAATGTTTTATTTCTTATCTCACCCACTTGCTCCTGAGCTTTGTGAATCCAGTCCTTATATAACTGTGCTATGGAAGGGCATGACAAAAAGTAAGGATCACCATGCCTATTTCATCAGTGATGACAACAAAAGATGAGTGTGGGGAGGTAGCTGCTGTAGAAAATAGCAATTTGAAAGGTCAAAGGGCAGAATATGCAAAGAGGTTTGTGAAATGTGGTATCTACAGTGGGCCATTGGCTTTTAAAAGGCAGCTGTTAATTGTCATCAGCTGTCTTTCTATGCTCAATATTTCTTAGAGAAAACAGCGAACACAAACTCTCTTGTGAGTATAGATAGCTTGAGAGAACTGGTTGGAACATGGGGGGATGGAGGGGTAACAGTCATGGAAAACCATAAACATGGCCATTTTGGGTCAGACCAATGGTCCATCTAGCCCAGTATCCTGTCGTCTTACAGTGGCCAATGCCAGATGCATCAGAGGGAAAGAACAGAACAGGTAATCATCAAATGATCAGTACCATAATCCATTCCCAGTTTCTAGTGAACTGCAAATCCTTGCCTATCCTAGCTAAAGCTCACTGATGGACCTATCTTCCATTAATTTTTTTAGTTATTTTTGAACCACTTACATTCTTGGTCTTCACAACATCCTGTGGCAAGGAATTCCACGTGCTGACTGTGAGTTGTGTGAAGAAATATTTCCTTTTGTTTATTTTAAGCCAGCTGTCTATTAATTTCATTTGGTGAATCCCTACTTCTTTGTTATGAGGCGCATATAACACTTCCCTATTTACTTTCTCCACACCAGTCATGATTTTATTGACCTTGATCATATCCTCTCTTCCCACCCCCTTAGTCATCTCTTTTCCAAATTTCAAAGTCCTAGTCTTACTAATCTCTACTCATACAGAAGCTCTGCCATACTCTTAATCAGTTTTCTTGCCCTTTTCTGTATCTTTTCCAAGTCCAATGTATCTTTTTTAAGAAGGAGCATTCAGATCTGCTTTCAAGATGTGGGTGTATCATGAAAAAATAAGATGTTTTCTGTCTTATCTCTTCCCCAATAATTCCCAACATTGTTGGCTTTTTTTGGCTGCCACTGCACATTGGGTAGATATTTTCAAGGAACTAGTCACAATGACTTCAAGATCTTTCTTGAGAGGTAATAGCTAATTTATATCCCGTCATTTCATATGTATAGTTGGGATTATGTTTTACAATATCCTTTACTTTGCATTTATCAACATTGAATTTCATCTGCCATTTTGTTTCCCAGTCACCCAGTTTCATGAGATCCTTTTGTAACTCTTTGCACTCTGCTTTGGACTTAACTATCTTGAGTAGGTGGATCCAGGACATACAGTTCATCCAGACAGAGGGGCCTGATAAGATACTTCTGGACAGAGCAAGAAGTTAGTTACTGGACAGCAAGTGATGCTGATAAATAGAATAAAGTTTAGGTAGAGGACAGAATTGTTGTTATGAGATGTGATCTATTCTCTTTACTTTTTTCTCTTTAACCAAGCTGAGAAATTGGATCTAGTTTAAACCTATGAGGTGTAAATCTAGATTTGACAGGCAAACAGTTTTTCTTTTAATTTCCTTTTCTCTCTGTTTTTAATAAATCTTTTTAAAAAACTATTATCAGTGTTCAGATAAAAGTTAAACATAAGAAGAGGTGCTGAAGGAGGGTGAAGGCTTTCTGGAACTCAAGCCTTTTCAGGAGTTTTAGTCAAGATATATAGACAGAGGTGCTCCTAATGAGCTGTGTTTGAATAGGCTGTGGCAGGAAAACTCAAGAGGACAGCCTGAAAGATATAAAAAAGTAGCTGAAACTTGCTGGTGGTGTTGGTCACAGCAGGGTAGGACACTCTTCCTGTTTGACCCCAAATGTTGCCAAACAAAATTTTATGCACTCTTTATTGGATTTGCATATTTTCACATTCTAAATTATTTTGTCTAACATTGCAGTGTTTAACTGGAAAAAGTGATTGAAATTTGCTTGCTTGAGTATTTATATTTCATTATGATAATACTATTTGTTTTGTTATATCTGTTCTCCCAGTGCCATCTGTAGCCCTGCCATCCTCAGTACCAATGTGGACACCTTCTAGGTGCTGTTTCTTAACTTGGACTATCCTTGATACTGACGATGGACCAGCTTCCCTAACAACATGTTATTCCCCATCAGCTATGTGAGGGTTTACATGGAATTCTTCCTCTGTCTGGAAGTTCCTTAACACCAAACAAGCCTTCTCTTAATACCTCTTTATTGTCTGTGATTGAAGCTACTGTCTTTGAGCCATCATCTCCTGCCACCAATGGCTACAAGAATTACCAGGAGCTTTTGAAGAGTGTTGTTAATTTTTTGGGGATCTCAGGTGAGTTGGCTCAAGGCAGCAAGCGTATGCTCATTGATATTTTATGCTCATCAGGCCTTGCTAGTGTGGCTTTGGGGCTCAAAGGATCCAGTGCAAAAGTGCTTTCTTGGGTAAATTGCTTTGACATGTTTTCAGAGATCATGACCTACAGAAGGATGCCAAGATTCAGGTCCATAAGGCAGTTGATTTCTATCAGTAAATATGCCCAGTGGCCTGTGATGGGTTGGATTTTGAATTACTACAGAGAATTCTTTCTGGGTTTCTGGGTGGTGAGTCTTGCTCACATGCTCAGGGTTTAGCTGATCACCATATTTGGGGTTGGGAAGGAATTTTCCTCCTGGGCAGATTGGCAGAGACCTTGGGGGCTTTTTGCTTTCCTCCCCAGAATGGCGCATGGTAGATTATCTGTAACTTGACATCTTTAAAACATTATTTCAGGACTTCAGTAACGCAGTCATAGGTTAGAAGTTTATTACATGAGTGGGTAGTTAAGGTTCTCTGGCCTGACTTGTGCAAGAGGTCAGACTTAGGTGATCATATTGGTCCCTTTTGACCGTAAAGTCTGGGTCTATTGGCTTCAGCTATGTCAATGATTTATTGTGATTTTCACTGTACAAATAAAGTATGTGAGATTCTTCTTCAAAGAGCCTGCAACCTGAGACAAAATTTCATAGGTGCATGAGGTGAACAAGTGATGGTGGGAGGAAGGATAGGTAACAATATTAAAGAGCTCTAAAGGGGCAGCTGTGTTAGTCTTGTTCAGTAATGGAGTCCTGTGGCACTTAAAGACTAACAAATTTATTTATTGCATGAGCTTTCATGGGGGAAAATCCTACTTTGTCAGATGCTTTGAAGATGGGGGAAGTTACAGAATGGGATAATAAATAATAAAGAGGATGTCTTAGCATAGATGAGCAATGTGAACAATTCCTATATGCTCTAAATTCTAGAGAGATGACCATAGTAGTCTAGTTCAGTGACCCACCCTTCTCTGTATGTAGAAGTACAGCTAGCATGCCACATTTTCCATTTCATGCATCTGATGAAGTGGGATTGTGTCCATGAAAGTTTATGTGATAAATATATTTGTTGGTCTTTAAAAGTGCCACAGGACTCCTTGTTTGGTTTATGTGCTCTAAGACAATAGTAACAGTGCAGCTCACCAGCTGTCTATGTTTGTAAGCACCAGGTCAGAGGTGAGGTTACAGGAGAGACTTCAAGGAAGGTACTGTGGCAGTTTTGTGACTTTTGACATGGTTTATGCCCCCATATATAGGGGGTGACATAGGAGAAAGAATGAATGTAGCTGTGGGAGAAATGAGGGATTTGAACTTGGTTGGCATCATAGGAACTGACAACACAGCAGGATGCTTTTCACACAGTTCAGGATCTGAATTTTCTTTGGTGTATCTTGGATGTCAAAGTAGATGGAGAAGATTCTCCAAAAGGTATTATTTATTCTTACTGCTACAGTGTATGGTTGCTTCATTTTAAACATCAGTTTGTCTTGCCTCAGTGTTGTCATGGTGCTCATTGCTATTGCACAGGGACTTTGTCCTTCTTTTGAAAGAAGTATGATTTTCCAGCATTTTTACATGAAAAGATAGCATGCTCTGTATTTCTGTTAGAATGTCTTCTAGTAATTTTCACTGTTCTCAGATGGTGGGATGTTTCATAGTTTCCTTATGACTATCAGCATATACTATTCAGCCAAACTCCAAGTCAGAACAGAATACTAATTCAAGAAAATAACACCTACCAACACTAGCTTTTTCTCAGGCATCCATTAAAAGTTTATTAAACTTTCTACAGGCATCAGTTCTAAAGGCTGAAAAATGACTGTTGTTTAGGAAAATGTGTGCTGAGTATGGAAGGTTTCTGCTTCTCCTTTCTTTTGAGATCTCTCTCTAGTGCTGAGCTTGGAAGGTTCACTTCAGGCAAATAGCTGGGTTTACAAATACCTTGCTTTTACAAACCTTGTGTTTACAAATACCTTAACTTGTAATATTGACACCCTATGCAAATACTGTAGTTTAAAAAAGGAAACTGTTCTAGATGCTTGTACTCTGTTACTGTCTCCTACTGCCACTACTTTACTACGTAGTGTAAAGTTAATGTACCTGCAGTATTTTCTCCTGTTGTGGGGCATGTCTCCATGAAGTACCCAAGTAAGATGGCAAAGTTGTCAATTCATATTGGTTGGGCAGCCTGCTTCCCTAGATTTGTGGTTCACTTAATCTTGCAAGCACTTTGTTCTGGACTAAACCTGCAAATAAAGATTTTTAAATTTGATATGTTCCACGTTTAAGCAACAGGATCTCAACTACATGAGCACTTTGCAGTTGGGCACGTAATCATTCAAAAGAAGGCAGTGCTACAACACTTTTTGGAGCCTTTTTACTTTATATTTAGAGCTGTGAATAAATCCTTATGTTGCAGGATAAAATGTGATTGTAGTATATTATTTGGGCTTGACATTTATGGCAAGTGTAAACAGAGTGTTATTACTGCCAAATCATCAGGCTTAGATCAAGGGAAATGGCAAGCTGAGAGATCATGCCAGTGAAAAGAGCTTTTATACAAAAGAGAACAAAGTGATATGCTACAGCTTTTAATACTACCAGCTATAAAACAGAAAAGCGAAGAGCAGAAAATTGAAACCATCATGCAAGTGTCAGGTCCAGGAGCATCCAAGACAAAAGTCTCCAGTGATAAACAAGTGGTGCTGGCTTAGTATATTATGGACCAACACAGGATTTTTTGGGGGGAGGGGGGAAATTTAATACTGTAACCTCATTGGATGTGCACAAGTCCATGGGCCGAACGAACTGCATCCAAGAGTGCTAAGGGAATTGGCCAATGAGATAGCAGCACCGCTGGCTATTATCTTTCAAAACGCATGGAGAACGGGGGAGGTGCCAGAGGATTGGAAAAAAGCAAATGCAGTGCCTATTTTCAAGAAAGGGAAAAAGGAGGATCCGGGGAATTATAGACCAGTCAGCCTCACCTCAATCCCTGGCAAAATTATGGAGCAGATTCTCAAAGAATCCATCCTCAAACACTTAGAGGAAAATAAAGTGATCAGGAACAGTCAGCATGGATTTACCAAGGGTAAATCATGCCTGACCAATCTCATCTCCTTCTATGATCAGATGACTGGTTTTCTGGATGCAGGAAGAACCGTTGATGTCATATACCTTGATTTTAGCAAGGCTTTTGATACAGTTTCCCACAGCATTCTCATTGGCAAATTAAGGAAGTATGGGTTGGACAGGTGGACTATAAGGTGGATAGAAAACTGGCTAGATCAACGGTTTCAGCATGTAGGAATCAATGGTTCCATGTCTAGCTGGCAGCCAGTCACGAGTGGTGTGCCCCAGGGGTTGGTCTTGGGGCCAGTTCTGTTCAACATTTTCATCAATGATCTGGATGATGGAGTAGACTGCATTCTCAGTAAGTTTGCGGATGACACCAAGCTGGGGGGACCAGTAGACACGTTGGAGGGCAAGGACAGGATTCAGGGAGACCTAGATAAATTGGAACAGTGGGCCAATAGAAATCTTATGAGCTTCAATAAGGACAAGTGTAAAATCCTGTACGTGGGACAAAAAAACCCCATGCACCGCTACAGGCTGGGAAACATTCAGCTAAGTAGCAGCAGTGTAGAAAAGGACCTGGGGGTCATGGTGGATGGGAAGCTAGATATGAGTCAGTAGTGTGCTCTTGCTGCCAAAAAGGCCAATGGCATACTGGGCTGCATCAAAAGAAGTATTACCAGCAGATCAGGGGATGTGATCAGTCCCCTCTATTCTGCACTGGTAAGGCTACATCTAGAATATTGTGTTCAGTTTTGGGCTCCCCACTACAAAAAGGACAGGGACATGCTAGAGAGAGAGTTCAGAGGAGGGCAACCAAAATGATTAAAGGGCTGGAGCACAAGCCCTATGAGGAAAGACTGAAAGCATTAGGCTTATTTAGTCTGCAGAAGAGAAGATTGAGGGGGGATTTGATAGCAACCTTCAACTACTTGAAGAGATGCTCTAAGGAAGATGGAGCTCGACTGTTCTCGGTAATAACAGAGGACGGAACGAGGAGCAATGGTCTCAAGTTGCGGTTAGGGAGGTCGAGGCTGGATATTAGAAAAAACTTTTTTACTAGGAGAGTGGTGAAATCTTGGAATGAGCTGCCAAGGGAGCTGGTGGAGTCTCCATCTTTGGAGGTGTTTAAGGCCCGGCTGGACAAAACCATGACTGGGATGGTTTAAGTGGGAGTGGTCCTGCCTCTGGCAGGGGGCTGGACTAGATGAACTCATGAGGTCCCTTCCAACCCTATGATTTGATGATTCAGTACCAACAATCAACTCCTTCCCACATCATTTCTGCCCCCCCCCCCCCAGTTCCTGGATATTTGAGCTGTAGAGATCCTTCTGAGGAAGTAGAGGCATTACCTTTGTCACTGTGCAGAATTGTTCTGTGAGTGAGTTACCACTGCTTAAAATGGATAATTAAAAATTGTTCAGAAAAATGCATGTGATAACAGAAAATCTAACATTTGATAGTCTGCTCTTGTTCTACTGTGTGCAGATCAATATTTTTTGAATACTTATGTTTCTGTTACTGAGTTTATTACATGGGTGATTTTGACATACATTTATTTTAAAATTGTTTTTTAAGTCTACAGCTTTTCTCTTTACATCCTGAAATAGCCATTAATTTAAATCAGTCTTCTCTTGACTTGGGGTTGACACTGGAAGGGTCTTTGAAGATACTACCTCTGTTGCTGCTATCCTAACATTCCTGCCAAGTTCCTATAACAATTTGTGATCATGGAACATCTCCTTTTGCTGGTATTCTTTAGTTCCACTGTGGGGGAAAAAACCTCAGCTGACATCAATGTATTCAGCATTTTTAGGGTATGTCTATGCTGATGGCAGCAAATTCACTGCCATCAGTTCGTCCTTCCAGGAACAGATCGTGGTGAGTATGAACTCACCGTTCCACTCTTAGAAGCCGACCCCGGAAGTTCTGGGAGTCAGGGGGTGTAGGGGAAAGCCAGCCGCAAGTGATTTGTGGTTGGCTTTCCCCAATGTGTAATGGTGGCTTAGAAAGTCGACATTGGTTATGCAAGAAATTTTATGTTCCTTGCATAACTGGCGGTCAACTGCTGCCAAATTTCCCTTAAATGTAGACTAGGGCTTATTGTGATAGCTTTCCTATTTGCTTTCAGCAGGCCATTTTCTGGGCTCACTTGCTATCGCTTTCCCATGAGTCCCTTTCTTCCTGGTTGTTAGTTGGGTAACTATCTTTCTTTGGCTAAACAAGCAAGAAGTCCTGGGGCACTTAAAGACAAACAAATTTATTTATTGCATGAACTTTTGTGGGAGAAAATCCCACTTTATCAGATGTTTTGAAAATGGGCTAGTGTCGAGTCTGCTAACTCACCTCCCCAAGGGCTCAATGCCTTTTTGTGGTCACTACTTTTGTGGTTGCTACTTTTGAAAGGTTCCACAGAAGTTTGCTCTGTCCTCCTCCTCCAGCCCTTCCTTTTAGCCACGTATTTCTGTCTGCTTTTTGGTTTTCCCAGAACTGTCCTGTATATCATTTCAACTTGTAATATTCCTAACATTCCTTCCTTTATGGCCCATTTCATTTTCTCTAGTGAATTCAGCTGCTGATCAGGTCCTGCCACTTTTATTCCAGAAAGGAGCCAGCTTGCATTTGGTAACTGTGTTATGCCTTCTGAGCCTCACTTAAGGAAATTAATACTGAACAGTTGGGTCACCATGGCTCTATTCTATACCCTTATTTTATTTCTTCCAGGGCAGTTTTTTTACTAATTTGACTCCTCAGTGTCAGATTTTAAACTACTTTATCTCAGTCCTTGTTTGGGAATTCTTGGAATACCTTTTTTTAATGGCTGACAGTGTACTCTGTCAGAATTTTGTCCCTGCCTCAGTTTCATTCCAGGCTATGTAGACTGATTTTCACCTCTCTGAAACCAAAATGTGGTGTTACTTCTACAGGTTCACTCCAACTGTTCCTTAGGGATCTCTGTGGTTACCCTTTCAATTGTGTTAAGTATGTATATTGAATTAGACTACAGTAAAAATAAATAAATAAATAAATAAAAGTGCTGTTCATGTTAGACCTGAGCCCTGCCAAATGCAGTAGGGATTCTTTCTGACTCCTCCTTTGGCTAATGCTGATCTAGTTCCTTCCTTAAATACCAGATCTTGGCACAATATAGGAACAACACCACTCATTTTGAAGGTTGTCTTTTTCAGTGTCAAAGATAGAATTCCATCACTGCAGTAACAGAATTCAGTTTTGTGCCTTGCAGGAAAAATTTGAGGGCCCTTGTTTCGTATTTAGACTCCTATAGCTCATGAGCTGCAAGTTTACCTAAGGTTGTGGTTTGTTCTGTATTCAACCTGTTTTATAAGTAAGTACAGTGTTTCTACAGTGTCTTTGCTGCTTCAGTGGGACGACTGATTGCACCTTGGATAAGCATATCTGTACTAGCTTTGAGTCTCATTTGCATGAGGAACAGTAGCAGTGAAGACACAGCAGCATGAACCCTGGCACAGGACAGCAATATGAATATATATCCAAAGTTCTGGGTGGCCTTTGACAGCCTGTGTTGAAGCCCATGCTGCCATGTCTTCAATATTGTTTTTAGCATTACTAGCTAGAGTAAAGGTAGCATAGGTATGGCTATCTGAGTGGCAATCACCATCCAACTGCAGTGAGGACACATACTTAGTCTGTTGCATCTGTTCTTCTCAGAGTGCCTGCTCATGTCAGTTCCATTCTAGGTGTGTGTGTGCGCCTTCATGCCTGGTTACCAGGATATTTTTCTTTAGCAGTATCTGTAGGATTGACTGTGACACCCCCTGGAATCCTGGGTACATGTCGCAGCATATGAGGCGCTGCTGGCTTTGTGTCCCCTCAGTTCCTTCTTTCCTCCACTGCTGTTGCTGGAACTGTGTTGCTTGCTATTCCAAGTGTGTCTGTTCCCTTCAGTAGTCTTTTGGCTTGATTAGTGTTGTTATTATTGATTAAGTACTGTAAATGGTGCGTACTTAAAGTTTAGTACCTCTAGGGACTTCTGCCCCAGAGTCGGGGATGCCCAGGTCTCCGAGTTTCAAGCTCTGCACCATCTGCAATGAACCCTTCCCACTTAGTGACTGTCCCCCACCCCCAACAGTTGTTTAAAGTGTCCGCGGGAAGCACATAGGAAGAAAAAGTGTGGAATTTGTAAGGTGTTCAGGCAAAGGACTCAGAAAGAGACAGAGAAATCTGCGTGAAGACCCTATTGATAGAGGCAGCACTGAGACCAGCCTTGGAGCTGTCTCGATCCATCTTGGTGCTGAGCCCTGCATTGGTGCAGAGTACCCTGCTGGCACCAGTCATCTTCCTCTCTATCAAACAAAAGGCAGAGGAAATGGCACTTCAACAAGAACTGTTTTTCTGTACCAGGAACGACTGCAGATGGGGGGTTGAGGTGATGTTTGTCTGTCAAACCAGCCAGTTGTGCCGGGTCAACAGGAGTGGAACTCTCCTGGGAGCAAAAGGAGACCTCTCCAGCTCATGGTGCCATCAATGCCAGAGGCTTTTTCAAGTGGCAAGCAACCTGACGGCTCTTCCCTTGCCTCCTACACCTAAGCCCCTTTCAATACAGTGAAAGGAGAAGGCACTGGCTTCTATGGGCAAGCTTGCAATGGGACCTGCTGCAGTGACTAAACTGCTCTCCTGAGTTACAGAGTACATCCCCATGGGCCAGGTCACTGTGGAGAAGGTTACTGCCATCACAGAACTGGTTCCACTCTCTGAGGCAATCCCTGGTAGCTGACTGTCACCACCAACAGCCTTCAGCACTGAGGCAGTCTTTGGTATCAGAGCAGTACTGCCTTTAGTCTCCAGCACCAAGGACTTCACCCTTGGATTGTGTGGCACTGCTCACATTCCATTATGTCAAAGAAGCTCACTGGCACAGGGTTAAGAAATATGCTGATCCCGAATGTCAACAAGTTTGCCTGTGGCTATGTGGCACACAGCCCGGTAACCAGCACCTGAGCTTTTGCCTATGGATAATCAGCACCATTGTCTATCCCCAGCACTGGAAAATCTTCAGTGCAGGACCAATTCTGCTCCTTTTCCTGGTGTAGGTCTTCACTGTGTAAGTGCTGGTCCAGGATGTTGCACCGCTGGTCACCAGCATTATGGTCTCCTATGTTGAGTCATTCATGACTGAGTTCATTGAAGCATTATGAGACTTGGTTTGAGACACCAGTCTCCCTTCCCATAACACCACCCTGCAGAAGGGAGTCAGCAAAATCTCCTCTGTGGTCTTCAGAAAATGATTCCTTTTCCTCAGGGAGGATAGACCCACCACCTGCTCTGGTCAGCATCATCTACCAAGAGTGCATGAACAGGGTCCTGGTCCTTCAGTTCCTCGTTGGCCTTGGCGGCAGTGGCTGTACTGGAATCCCTGGGGGTTTCCTGTGGCCCCTGGACCATACTCTTACTGGTCATCAGGGGAGCAGTTTATGGTGCTGGTAGCCCCAGAGGAAGTTCACAGTTCAGTACTGGAAGTGGACTTCCATGTCAGTCCCCCTGTAACAGGAGAAAATGCTACCACCTTCCGTGCCAGAGTTGTCATTCTTCTAATCCCCTGATGAGAAGTCACAATTGGGCCATCGGTTCTGCTAGGTGATGTTCAGGCCCACCAAGAACTCCTTAAGAGAGTGGCCTCAAACTTGCTCTTAGAGAGAGAGGAGATAAAGGAGATCTTGGACAACCTCTTCCATGTGCTGGCAGCTGCAGTGCCAGCCCGGTTGCCCTGCCAGTGCACAAAGAGCTGCTCAAGGTGGTTATGGCTGTGTGGCAAACACCATCCTCCTTCCCAACTACATCAAAAAGAGGAGAAAAGAAATACTATGTTCTCATGAAGGGGTTCAAGTATTTGTTCACACAACCTCCCCTTAGTAATGGCAGCCACTAATGAATGGGACAGGAAGAGTTAATCCAGCTCAAATCCCAGAAATGAAGACAGCAAAAACTTAAGGTTATTTGGGAGGCAAGTTTATTCAATGGCAAGCCTGTAGTTTAGAATAACGAAACAAGAAGCGCCACTGGGCAGGTACAGCTATAATCTTCGGAACTCTCTCAAGTGCTTCAGGGAGGATCTGCTCCTGTAGCAGACAGTGGGCTTTGCCATCAACACAGAGGAGAGCAGAATAGTTTCCAGAGGCACACTGCAGGCAACTTCAGATGCAAGCAGACTTGGTGGCAGGATCTGTGGCCTCTGCTGTCTCCATACTCTGGTGCTTGTAACTGCAGTCATCTGGTCTTTCCCAACAAGTACAGCAGTCCATACAGAACCTTTCATTTAATGGAAGCACACTGTTTTCAAACCAGACAAATGGCAGATCATGGTCTGAAGGATCTGAGGGCCACTCTGCAATCTTTGGGCCTGTATACACCCCAGACCTCAAGATGGTGCCTTAGCAGCAGCAGCCTAGGTATCAAGTGCCATATTCAGGGCCTATAGAAGGAAAGACGGGTGCAAAGCCTTTAGGAGATGGCTGGCTGGCCCTGAGTTTTTCCATCTGCTACCCAACCAGGGCCTTCCAGACACTCAAGTGGATGGTGCTAGTCATTTTGAGGGTGTGTCTGAAAACACTGTGTCAGTCTCCAAGCAGGATTCTCTCTCCCAGTCATTTTTCAACCATCTTGCCTCCTTCCTTTCCCAATGGGCCTGAGTGACGTCGGACTGTTGGATCCTTGGCATAATTTCAGTGGGCTCCTACAATTTTCTTCCACACAACCTTCCTTCACCATCCCTCTTCAGGGTCCCACTCACAAGCAACTTCTCACGAGGGAGAGTCTTCTCAAACTTGGGGTTATACAGGGAGTCCCCTCACACATGAAGAGGAAACGATTTTGTTCCTGATACTTCCTCACCCCAAGACAAAAGGAGGTCTCAAGACCATCCAAGACCTGCGTTGTCTCAACAAGTATCTTAAGAGACTGAAATGTTGCCTGGTCTCCTAAGCCTTTTGTTATCACTTCCTTGGATTGAGGAGACTGGCATGCCACCCTCAACCTGAAGGACTTCCACATTGCAATTTTTGCTGATCACAGGCTTTTCCTCTGGTTCATGGTAGGTCGTTCCCACTATCAATTTACAGCTCTCTTTTTGGTGTGTCTTCTGCCGTGATACTATTCACAAAGTGCATGGGAGTGGTAGCCATGCATGTAAGATGTCAGGGCATGCAGATTTACCCATACCTGGAAGACTGGCTGATCAAGGGCAGGTTCCAGTCTCATGTCCAGAACCCTCTAGATCTTGTATGTGCCACTTGTCACCGCCCTTTGCCTATTGATAAACAAACAAAAATCAATGTTAATACTGTTCTACTGGATACAGTTCATTGGAATGGTTCTTGACTGCACTCATGCCAAAACTTTTCTACTGCAGCCTTGTTTTGAATCTATGTCAGGCCTCATCATGTGCTTCTGCGCTTGTCCTCTCACAATGGTCAGGACTTGTCTGCAACTGCTGGGCCATATGGCAGTTTGCACACATGCGATGCAGATCAAACACCTAGAGCTCAGGCT
Organism: Podocnemis expansa; assembly: GCA_007922195.1. Taxonomy (NCBI): domain Eukaryota; kingdom Metazoa; phylum Chordata; order Testudines; family Podocnemididae; genus Podocnemis; species Podocnemis expansa. Next base: position 21,451,848 of record ML681963.1, read on the forward strand.
GTTTCAGTCACTGATAACTTCAACATATGTCCCATGCAGGCATGCCTTGGAGTAGGTGGTCACAATACCTCTTCAAATCCTATCTTCCCAAGGTTGGTGGCAAAATCCCTTTTCCGTAATGACATTTGAAGAACTGGCCCCCTCAGCTACTCTGGATTCAAATGCTTCAGACATAGGATGGAGCGTCCATATCAGCTACAATCACAGCACTAAGGGCTATCATCACAGGAAAAGTGCAAACTACACATAAGTGATATGCCTGCCATGTGGGGTGTTTCTTCTCTTCACTACAAGCATGGCAGTCTGGATTTGGACAGACAATACTGCTGGTGTCCCAACTATATCAACAGGCAGGGTGGGACTGGCTTATCAGGCAGTGTGGTTGTGGAAATGTACAGTGGAGCACAACCTTCAACTCATGGTCTCCTACCTCCTGGGCCTTTAGAATGCCACAGCAGACTGCCTCACCAGGTCCTTCTTACCTTGTCATGCACGGTCACTCCACCCAAGGGCAACCTGTGTGATCTTCAGAAAGTGGGGTTGTCCCTGAGTGGACCTTTTTGCATACAAGTTGAATAAGAAGTGTTATCAGTTCTGCTCAGTTTGTGGGCTCAACAAAGGGTCACTGTCTGATGCCTTCCTTCTTCCATGGGCGGGACCTTTTATGTATGACTTCCCTCCCATATCTTTGGTACACAGAGCCCTCTGAAAAGTCAAGAGGGTCAAGGTGGATATTATCCTGATAGCACTAGTGTGACCCCTCTAGCATTGGTTCAGCACACTAATGGAGCTGTCAGTCTCCCCCCTACCACTCCCAGAGTTGCCCCATTGGCACAATCTCTTCCCTCAGTAGCAAGGCCTGCTCCTGCATCCAGATCTGGAATCTCTGTGTCTGATGGCATGGAGACTGTGTGGCTGAACCCTAAAGAACAGGCATATTTATCCAAGGTTCAAGAAATCCTGATGGGTGTTAGAAACTTTCCACCGGGGCACTGTATTTTGCCAAGCGGAAAAGGCTCACCTTGCTGGGCAACATCCCAGGGAGTTTTACCTCCAACAGACATTAATTCAAGCAATTCTAGATTGCCTGCTGCACCTTAAATTTGTAGTCCTAGCCATCCTTTAATTAAAGGTTTACCGGGTGGCCTTCTCCATGTTTCACCCTCCGATTCAAGGGAAATGATTCCCCCCTCCCCCCACTTCATGGCACTTAGGTTCCTGAAAGGTATAGAGAGACTTTACCATAAAGTTTGAGACCAACTACCCTTCTGGGATGTGAACCTAGTTCTTTCTAAGTTCACAGGCCTTTCTTTGAACCCTTGGATACCTATTCCTGTTGTTGCTCTCCTGGGAGTTGTCCTTCCTAATAGACATCATCTTCCTAATAGTGATTACCTTGGCATAGAGGGTATATGAAATTAGAATACTCACCTCAGGGCCACCATACACAATATTCTGTAAGGACAATGTCCAGCTATGCCCTCACCCTGATTTCTTATCCAAGGTAGTGTCACAGTTTCATAACAATCAAGACAGATTTCTTCCAGTGTTCTTTCCAAACAACATGGCTCAGAAGAGGAATGAAGGAAGAACATGATTGATGTTAGATGTGCCTTAGCATTCCTCGCAGAGCAGACAAAATTATTCCACAACCCCACACAGCTCTTTGTTCTGGTGGCAGACAGGATGAAAGGCTTATCCTTCTCTTTACAGTGACTTTCCTTTTGGATAACTTCCTGCATCAGATTTTGTTATGAACTGGCAAATATTCCTCTGCCTGGAGTCATCACAGTCCATTCCACCAGACTACAGACTTCTTCATCAGTCTTTCTCATGCGAGTACCTGTGCAGGATATCTGAAGAGCCACTACTTTGGTCTTTAGTGCACATTTTCACATCCCCCTATGCTATCATTCAGCAGGCATGGGCTGATACAAGTTGCGGTAGAGTGGTGCTGTGAATCGCTCACCTGTGAACTCTGGACTCACTTCGAAGTATTGCTTGGGACTCACCTAAAATGGAATCATCATTAGCAAGCATTCAGATAAGAAAACATAGTTACTCACCTTTTAACTGCTGTTCTTTGAGATGTGTTGCTCATATCTGCCCCTTGCCCCTATTGTTGGAGTTGATGGTAAAAAGGAACTGAGGGAGCCCAGGGCCAGCAGCATCTCGTATACCATGGCATATATGCTGAGATCCAGAGGGTGTCAGAGCTAATCTTATTGATACTGCTAAGGGAAAAAAAATTGGTAACCATGTGGTGATGCACGCGTACACCTAAAATGGAATGGACATGAGGAGCACATCTCAAAGAACAACAGTTACAAGCTTAGTAAACATTTTTTTTTATGGTTTTTCCCCATGGAAAGACCCTCTGCACTTTAGGATTCTGTACATACACAATAAAGTGTACAAAAGTTGACTTTATAAATCCTTTTTTTCTGGCCACTTCCTTGTGGCAGCTAAATTGTTACTTTTATGTCTTGTTTTCACTGTCTATATATTAGTTAAAGTTGTTGCAATTTATTGATCTAATAACAGCTCCCTAAATGGGCATTTTTTTAAAAAAAAAAAGACATTCCAAATGTCAGATTGTTTTTAAATCTGCACTGACATAATGTTTGTTTGTTTGTTATTTTTGACAAATAATCCTGAAAATGACCTGTACAGTAGTCAATTGTTTTTTTAAGGAGTGTAATATGATTTAAATAATCATTAAACTTGACACAGGAGACTGAAGACTCCAAGGAGTTACTCATCATCTGGTCCCTTAGTTAAATATTGACTTCATACAACTGAAGCACTAAGCTTAATCATAGACTATTAGGGCTGGAAGGGCCCACATGAGGTCATCTAGTCCAACTCCCTGCTAAAAGCAGGAACACTCCCACTAAATCATCCCAGCCAGGGTTTTGTCTAACTGGGCCTTTAATGTTTCCAAGGGTATAGAGATTCCACCACCTTCCTAGGTAACCTATTCCAGTGCTCTACCCAGGAGCACCACCAGCCTGGGAAAAAACCTGGGGCTCCCCTAAGCCCAGCGCCAACAATAACCCTGGCTCTACCACCCTCCTAGTGAGAGAATTTTTCCTAATATCCAAGCCAGACTTCCCCAGCTATAACTTGAAATCATTGCTCCTTGTTCTGTCCTCTGTCATCACTGAGAACAGCCTGGGTCCTTCCTCCTTGGAGCACCCCTTCAAGTAGTTGAAGGTTACTATCAAATCCCCCCTCAGTCTTTTCTTCTGCAGACTAAACAAGCTTAATTCTTTCATTCTCTGCTTTTAAGTTTTGTTCCCTGGTCTCCTGATCATTTTTGTTGTCCTCCGCTGGACTCTTTCTAATTTGTCCACATCCTTTCTGTAGTGGGGAGCCCAAAACTGGACACAATATTCCAGATGCAGCCTCACCAGTGCCAAATAGTGGGGAATAATCACATCTCTCAATCTTCTGGCAACGCTCCTAGTGATGCAGTTCAATATGCCGTTGGTCTTTTTGGCAACAAGGGCACGCTGTTGACACTTGCACATTTCTTACCTTTTCCCACTTCCTGTGTAAGAGTTCAGATGGGGCTGGCTGATGCATATATATACACCCATAAATTTTGTAAACATTGTTTGTTCAATCACAAAGATTAGCTGTCATTCTCTAACAAGATAAAAAATGTCACTTTTAAACCTGAAAACAGTGGAGTTAGTTTTTGCTTCTTTGAGTTTTTAGGGTTTTATAACATGTTATGTAGGATTTATCTGGCTTGAAAACTAACTTAGCTACTCCTTTCAGAGTGTATCTTTTTGCCTATGCTACTCTCAATGAAACCACTTTATTTCCTTGTATTAAGGATCTAGTTGCTTCTACTTCTGTATATAACAATCATCAGCATCTCCTCCTAGTGTATGATTTGCCTCCATCTTGCAGTCTTGAGGCTATTCATTATAGAAACATTTCTCCTCTGTTTCAGAAGACTGCATTGCTGTCCCATAAAGTGACAGATTAAGTCCTTCTATTGAGTTGCCAGTAAATCTAAGTGGAAAAATTTTTCATTTTGATGACTGTACAAAAAAAAGGGGGACGGGACAACTTCAAATGGAAATGTTTTGATTTTTCTTTCTGAAATGAAAAACTGAAAAAATGTGGTTTCTGGTCAAGCAAAATATTTTTTTGACCCAAAATGAAATGTTTGATTGAATTTTTGCATCCCCTTTACCCTTTTTTATTTTAAATAAAAGAAATTTAGGTAAATTTAAAAAATGAAATGTCATTTTGGAGCAAAAGTCAAAACATTTTGTTTTTAAAATGTCAAAACAAACATTAAAATTTTCTTTGAATAAAAAAATTCCCATTGTGGGGTGCGGGTGAGGATGGGGATGGGCCTAAAGCTGTTTGCCAAATTCATCCTGAATTTAGCCATAGTTTTGATTGACCAGAAACTGCAAGTTCAGGAAATAGAATCATTTTGAAAAAATTCTGAAAAATTTTGCCTAGTTTCACTTGTCAGCACTATAGTGTATCTCCTGACATTTTGATTACACAAATTCCAGCTCTCCTCTTGAAATCCATGGTTAGGATTTATGTTCTTGTTTCTGGATAGTAGGCAGATAAATGTCAGAGATTGTTCTTCCATGGGTTTTGCTATAAACATGGGTTCTTCATTTCCAGAAAATCTGCATGCACTCTTCCATTATGTAGTAGAAAACCTTAAGTTGTTTCCTTAAGATTTTTACACAGCTGTTAACATGATTTAATATATTTTTATTATTCACACATTTAGATTTCTTCCCTTTGTATTAGGGCAAGCAAGTTTTAATAGCATTTTCTTGAACTGTGCTATGAAAAATAAAGATTAATTAACTAATTTAAAAGTTTAAAGTAATTGCACAATGTGATTTAATCTGTTTTGTTACTCATGCAGATTTAGATTGCTTCTCTCTATATTAATACAGGGAAGTTTTAATGACATTTTCTTGAATTGAGCAATGAAAAACAAATATTAATTAACTAATTTAAAAGTTTTAAGCAGCTGTTGCTGAATGAGAAGCTCAGACATCCCAAACATTTTAGGGGCTTTGTTGATCTCCATGCTGTCTCATGAATGTGCATTTTTGTTTGTTGATTATGTGTTAGTAAAATGGTAAGGTAAAGAGAACTCAATCAAGTTCTAATATATTCATTGTAGAGTTTTATGGGGAATGGAATCCTTTGTTGCTTTCTTTATGTGTAGTTAAATTCTTGATTTGACAAATGAGATTGGCCTTGAAGTAAATTTGCCTATTATCTAGAAGTTGTGCATACAGGTATTATAAAGAGACTTGATTTATTTTATGGGGAGTTGGGACATGTCAGGATGCTCATAATTAGTGATAAACTTCTCTTGCTTTACTACTCTTTACATTGTTTGTATTTTTTATTGATGGAGTCATGCATATATAGGTATCATTCTAAAATGACAATGTTTGAATCATATATAATGCAGTCTGTGTTCTTCTGACTTGTTGCAGGAATGCCCATTAATGTTTCAGTAATATCTTTCTGGTTTTATTTTGTTTTGACTGTCTTTGGCAACAGCAGCTAGTAGACAGTCTCCTCTTTTCTGAAGCTAGTGAAAGAGAGCAGTTCCATTCATTTTCTCCAAGTAAGGTGCTAGCATTCTCCTTAGTATATAAAAAGAGAAAACACAGCACAATTACAGCTGCAGGACGGCTGCTGTAACAAGCTGCTTGATATCTGACATGTACTTATTTCTTGTTGCAACAAACAACTGAAGAAAAGTCCTCAGCATAAAACAAAAACCTGTGGACAGATTAATTCAGTTTTGACTGTTTGCACCCTGCAAGTCAATACCATACTTTAGCATCATAAGGCTTTGCCACCAAAACGTTGCTTTGTTGTTGAACAACCATACTAATTTTTTAAAAACATTTTTAAAATTGGTATTAAGATACTGAACAAATATGTTTGACAATGAATTTGAGGGGAGGAGTTCCACAGGGTTAGCTGTGTTACAGAGCCGTGACGCAGTGTTTTACCACCTGGGGCGTGTTCCGATCAGAACATGCCCCTTCCTATTAGCGGAACATAGAGCCAGTGCCACAAAGCTGCCCCTTTAATAGAGTGGCTCCACTGAGCTGCTCCAGGCTGCCCAGGGCTTTGCCCCGTTGGCCCTGCTGTAGTTACGGCTGTGGAGCTTTAGTCTGTATACAGCAAAAAGGAGAGTCCTGTGGTGCCTTAAAGACTAGCACGTTTTTATGGACTTAAGCCTTCATGGACTCCAATCCATTTCATTATGTGCATGAAGTGGAATCTACAGTTGAGAGGTAATATATATACTCATGCCAGGATGAAGGAGAAGCAATGCAATGATGAGGGCAAGTGCTAAAAAAGTCAGTTTAGTTAGTGTAGATGAGGCCCATTCACACCAGTAGATTAGGAGAGAATGTGTGAACAGAGACAATTACTTTTTGTAATGTGCCAACCATTCCAAGTCCCTCTTCAGACCCAGTCTGATTATGTGAAGTTTGCAAATGAGTTCCAGCTCTGCAGTTTCATGCTAAAGTCTTTTTTTGAAGGTTGTTTTTTTTGTTGTTGTTGTTGTTGTTGTTGAAGTACGGCAACTTTCGAGTCTGCTACTGAGCATCCAGGGTTGGGGCTCTTGGAGTTAGTCCATGCAGATTTGTTCCTGTGCTTCTTCAGGGAGTTTCTTAAACAGATGTAGTTTCTTTTGGTATTCCTCAGTGGGATCAGAGGGTAGTGTCTTGTAGAATGTGGTAATAGAGAATTGTCTGGCAGCCTCCCATTCGTAATCCGACCTATTCATGATGACTAGAGCACCTCCTTTTTTCAGCCTTTTTGATTACAATGTCAGAGTTATTTTTGAGGCTGTGTATGGCTTTACGTTCTGCACAGCTGAGGTTATGGGGTAAGTGATGCTGCTTGTCTATAATCTGAGCATGTGCATGTTGGCAGAAAGATTCTTTGTAAATTCTAGTCTGCTGTTTCTGCTGCCAGGAGGAGTCCAGGCAGAATTCTTCTTCTTGTAGCAGCGGGAGGAAGTTATCTGTGGGTTAGTGTGTTGTTCAGTGATGTGGTGGAAATATTCCTTGAGTCGGAGAAAACAGGCTTCCAGGTCATCACAGAACTGTATCGTGGGTGGGGGGGTGATGGGGCAGAAAGAGAGTCCCTGAGACAGGACAGATTCTTTTGCTGGGTTAAACGTATAGTTGGATAGATTTAAAACATTGTTGGGTGAGTCACTGGTATAACAGTTGTGCTCTTTTGTGGCATGTAGGAGCTTAGATAGTTGAATGTCCTTTTTCCTTTGTAGAGAAGCAAGCAGTGTGTTTTTTGTAGCTGGGCTGTCTTGTTTTTGTAAAGATCAGTCATGTGGAAGTTTGTGTGGAAGTTTGGCTTTTCATGAGAGTCTCCAATATTGAGAGCTCTGTCTTGATCTTCTCCTGTTTGCTACACAGGATGCTGATCAGATGGTTCTGTAGTTTTTTGTCTTGTTTTTGTTTTGTTTTGTTTTGACTATGTGACACAGTTTCTCACTGTAGTCTGTGTAATATATCAATCGTAGTGGATTTTTCACTTTCAGTCCATTTGGTACTATGTCCATTTGTTTGCACTTGGAGAGAAAGATGATGTCTGTCTATATCTGTGTGAGTTTTTTTTCATGAAGTTGGTAAATTTCCATTTCATATGGCTAAATTCAGTGCCTTGCATAATAAGTTCCAGAGGGGTAGCCATGTTAGTTTGTATACAACAAAAACAGCTAGAGCCCTGTGGAAGGGAGGAAGACAGTCCTGGGGTGGAGAGGTTTTCAGAAGTGCAGAGGTGACGTGAGTGCCATTAAGTCCTAGAATGAACAGGGATATCTTCTATATTCACAGTCCGAGTAGCCCTTTCTATCTATGAAATGAACATTTTGAGATTCCAACTTCTCTCATCAGTAGTTTTCATTCATGTTGACTTTTTTTTTTTGTTTAATTTAGCAGATTTCTGTCATGTGTAAGGAAGATGGAGGAAGAGCACAATGGGAGCAGGTTAAAACATGTCACATAAAGGTCTAAATCCCTTTTGTGGTAGCACAAACAAATCTAAACAGATCTTCAAACTAATTAACCTTCCACCTCTCTCAGGCATCCTGTAATTCCCTGGTTGTCTCTACCTCTGAGTTCTTCTTGAAGCGCTGCTCACATACATTCAGTTACAGGTGTATACGTGCTGCAGCACACGGTAGCTCGCAAAGTCTTTAGCCTTAGCCTGTCAGGTCGGGGCACATGGCCAATGCAGCCTCCATGCCATGATTGCAGCTATATAGGTGACCGTGACCCTGACCCTCAGCGATGGTATTGGAACAGCCGAAACTTGTGGAAGCAAGTGCCTGTCCTCATATGTTTTGCAATAGAGATGCTGGGGTTTAAACTGTGTCCGTCATGCTGCAAAGCCTTTCTGCTTGACAACACCCATTAGAAATGTCTCACATGCCTTGGTGAGTTGCACCTCGCAGAAAACTGCTCTATCCGCAAGTCCTTCAAGTGGAAGACCTGCAAGGACAGAGAGTGGAGGTTGCGCACCCTTGCCCAAGATTGGGCATCCCACCCAGCGCACGATACTCCTCGTATACTAAACACTTTGCCGGCACTGCGTGTGAACTCTGCATCGGAATCTGCCTAGTGCCGCTCTCCAGCTCAGAAGCCGCGATCCGCATCTAATTCAGCACTGGCACAGTGCCATTCAACTCTGGCCCCACACACCCCTCCACAGGAGTCAGGACTGGGGCACCTTTTGGTACTGTCAGCGCTGGAGTCCCTTACAGCGGCATGGGCCCCGTTCCAGGAGCTGGCTCCGGTACCAACAAAGAAAGCCCAGTCGAAGGGAAAACTGGTGCTTTCAGCCAAGGAGTGGACAATGCAAAGCTTGGTACTGCCCTCAGCCTTGGCACCGTTGAGCCCTCCACTGGCACTGGAGAATGGTACCGAAGACCATTCAGATAACCACTTCTCCCGGCACTCCTCCCGCGAGCCCTTGGTACCGTGTTCCCAGGGTTTGAGAAGACAGAGGTCCAGCTTGTCCTCCTTGTCATCCTCTGGATCCATTCAGTGACCTGGATCTCCAAAAGTGATCTCTGGTACCGAGGAACAAGCGGGTGAGCATCACAGGAAGCATTCCCCAACACCCTAGTCGAGAAGAAGCATGACCCTGACAACCCTGGTGCAGGCGTCGCGGGGGAGCTCCACATGTGCTAGCAAGGGTCCAATGGGTACACAGAGGGAGAAGGGCCACTCCCCCTCCCATCGACCCACAACCCTGGATTCCTTCAGTGACTGGTCACAGGAGTGGCTGCATCTGATGGCTGATGATGACTCAGTCTCCCGGCACCAGTCGAAACCGTCTTCAGCTCAAACTCCAGACTCTTCCAACGTATCTGATGATGAGCCTGACCTGGTTTCCACCCAGTGTAGCAGATCATGGGCTCCCTTGTCTTCTTCCCCAGATGAATATACCTTTTAAAGACCCCTGTTATACTTGGAAGACCCCCACATGCAACAGGAGCTGCTTCGTCGTATAGCAGCAAAACTTAACTTGGACTTGGGAGTGGTCCAGGAGGAGCGTAACCCCCACTATGACGTGGGTGATGCCGCCCCTCCTGCGAAGGTATCTGTTCCCCTCCATGAAGGGGTGTACAGCATTGCTAGGGCACGCTGGCAAACCTCATCATCAATCCCTCCTGTGTCCAAGGTGGTGGATCAGAGGTACCACATTCCCTCCGACAAGTTCACATTCCTTTTCCTATGGCAGAGTCCCTGGTGGTGAACACAGTTAACCAGAAGGAAAGACAGGGCCAGCCAGGCTCTACCCCTAAGAATAAGGAAGCAAAAAAGCTCTACCTATTCAGCAGGAAAGTTTATTCCACCTCCGCCTTACAGCTGTGCATTGCTAACCATAAAGCCACTTTGGAGAGCTATGGAGGGCTTCCGTGATGCTGTCTCTAGGGACCGCCTAAGAGACTTCAAGATGATGGTGGAAGGGGGGTATTGGCCTCTAGAGATTCCCTTATGACCTCCTGGGATGCATCTGATACAGCTTCCCACAACATGTCCTCTGCTGTGGCTATGAGACGTGTGGCCTGGCTTCAAGGCTCAGGCCTGTCCCCGCAGATGCAATTCATCATACAGGACCTACCATTCAAAGGCCCTGCCCTCTTTGCTGTGTTCACGGACTCAAAGCTGCATGGCATGAAGACTCTGGAGCCACTGTTAAATCTCTAGGCATGTACATGCCACCATCTGTTAGGCATTCCTTCAGGCCCCAGCAGCTGCTGCAACAACAACTACAAGAAGCTGAAACAGCAGACCTGGATTCAGGGCTCCTTCTCCCAGACCTACCAGTACCCCCAATGCCAATATGAGGGTCTGGATAGTGATAAGACCCGCTGAGGTAGAGGCCAAAAATCCCAGGCCTCCCAGGCTAGTCGTCCCAGACAAGGTACTGACTGTTCAGCAGGAAAGAAGTAGCACTTTTGACGGTCAGCCTGAGGGCAGTAGAACCACAGCCTCGACCCCAACCTTTGCCAACTGCCTGTGGCGATATACGCACCACTTGGCCAACATCACAACTGACCAGCGGGTACTGGAAACAGTCTCAAAAGGGGATCTCATACAGTTTTGGTCAACACCTCAGGACAGAAAACTGCCCCCTCACTTGAATCTCAGGAGCTGGGAACTAGATTGGATGCTTGAGATGTAGTGCAAGAAGCTCCTCTCCCTCGGGGCCATAGAGAGGGTTCCAAAATCGGAATGGCGAAAAGGGTTTTACTCCCATTACTTTCTAGTTCCCAGACCAAATGGAGACCTGAAACCTACTCTGGACCTCAGAGCTCTAAACAAATACATATAGAAAATTAAGTTCCATATGGTTTCTCTGTCACAGATCATCCCATCTCTGAATGCCGGGGATTGGTTTGCAACCCTCAGTCTAAAAGATGCTTATTTTCTCATAATGATATGACCCTGCCACAGACGGTTTCTGATTCAGAGTGGGGGGAGAACACTTTCAGTTTGCATCACTCCCCTTCAGGCTCTCCCTGGCCCCCAGGGTGTTCACAAAGTGCATGGTGTCAGTTGCTGCCTACCTATGCTGGCAGGCTATAAAGATCTATCCCTACCTAGATGATTGGTTGATAAACAGGGGATCGAGAGCTCAGGCAGAACACAGCATCAAAGTAGAGAGCCGACTGTGCAAAGCAGAGAGCCAACTGGGGCTCTGCATGAATGGAGAAAAGTCAAAACTCTGCCCATCCCAAAACATACAGTTCATAGGGGCTCTCCTAGACTCCCAAAAAGGGAGGGCCTTCCTGCCCTCCTCAAGATTTCAGTCAATCTGCACTATGATTGCGGAGCTGCAGGACTCGCAGGTAACCATGGCCTGATGCTGCTTACAGGTCCTTGGGCACATGGCGGCCATCACCTCTGTGATAACGACGGCCCACCTGAGAATGAGACCATTTCAGATTTGTCAGTGTTCCACCTACAGAGACACCCTCTGTCCCAAGGTACTGTCAGTTCCACAAAACATCCTGGGGACACTAGAGATCTGGAAGGATCCCTTCTTCACCATGGGAGGAATCGCCTTTGAAGCCTCAGTCCCTACAGTGACACTGATTGCTGATGCCTCGTATTTGGGGTGGGGGGCCCACATATCAGGGAGACTTTCCACCCAAGGACTTTGGTCACCAACAGACACTCTCCTTCACATAAACGTCGAGGAATTGCGGGCCATCAGATTGGCTTGCAAGATCTTTCTGGACAAGATAAAGGACAAATCAGTCCAGATTCTGATGGACAATACTGTGGCCATGTTCTATAGGAACTGGCAGGGCGGTGTCCGCTCCCCAACTCTCTGCAGAGAGGCACACAGACTTTGGGAGCTAGCCCTGAGATTCAGTTTCACTCCAGTGGCAGCCCACCTACCGGGAGTGGACAACAAGCTGGCAGATTCACTCAGCAGAAATCTCCTTGCCCACCATGAGTGGTCCCTCCACAACACAGTGGTATCCCACCGAATCAGCAAGTGGGAAGTACCCCAAGTGGACCTTTTCGTAACATGACAAAACTGCAAATGTCATCGTTTCTGCTCTCTCAGGGGTTGAGAGGAGGGTTCACTTGTGGATGCCTTCCTCCTTAGTTGGTCGGGGCCCCTATGCTTTCCCACCAATCCCATTGATATACAGGGTCCTCCTAAAGGCCAAGATGGATGGAGCAAACGTGATACTAATAGCTCCGGATTGGCCCAGACAACACTGGTACTTGCTCCTATAGTACTTGTCCATAGATGCTCTACTCTGCCTTCCCCTGTGAGCGGACCTCCTGAAACAAAATCTGGGGTGCCTGTGGCACCCAAACCCCAGTTTCCTACACCTGACAGCCTGGAGATTCCTTGGCTAAGTGAGCAGGAAAGACTCTGCTCAGACAGCATCAGGAGGGTATTAATTGGTAGCAGAAGGTCTTCCACTAGGGCCTCCCATATAGCCAAATGGAAGCATTTTTCCTGCTGGGTATTAGGTAAAGGGGCTATGCCCATATCAGCCCCTATACACTTAATCCTTGATTACCTGCTAGACCTCAGGGATAAGGGCTTCTCCCTTTCCTCACTGAGAATCCATCTGGCAGTGATTTCAACATTCCATGATAAGGTGGAGGGTGTTCCTGTCTTCTCCCACTCTACCTCCACTGGATTCCTGAAGGGGTTTGAAAGAGTCTTCCCACAACCCTGTGAACCCTTTCCACAATGGAACCTTAACATGGTGCTCCGTAGCCTAATGGAGCCTCCGTATGAACCCTGGACTCATGCACTCTGCCGGTCCTTGCATAGAAAGTGGCCTTTTTGGTAGCGATTACTTTGGCCAGAAGGGTCTCTGAACTGAAGGCTCTTTCCTCAGAACCCCCCTACACGAGTTTCTTCCCTGATAAGGTGATGCTCTGTCTGCACCCATCTTTCCTCCCTAAGGTGGTCTCTCCATTTCACCTAAATCAGGACATTTGTCTACCAGTGTTCTTTCCAGACTACCGAGACCCAGAGGAAATGGCATACCCTGATTGTAAAAAGGGCACTCTTAACATATATCGAGCACGTGTGCCCATTCTGCAAGACCTCCCAACTGTTGTGGTGGTCGTGGAATGTAAAAGAAGTCTTCCAGTGTCATCAGAGTGGATTTCCAAATGGATAGAAAACTGCATCAAAGAGTGCTACGGAAGAGTCAAATACACCCCTCCCGCGGAATGTCAGTGCTCATTCGACCAGGGCCCAGGCTTCATCAATGGCCTTCCTCGCCAAGGTCCCAATCTAGAAGATCTACAGGGTGGCCACATAGTTATTGATGCATACCTTCATGACACACTATGCTGTTGTCCAACAGGCCAGAGAGGATGCCACTTTGGGCAGAGCTGTACTCAATGTGGGTAAGCTGTAACTCCTTCCACCATCCATGGGTATGGCTAACAATCACCCGTATCTGAATGATGTGAGCAGTGCTTGAAGAAAAATGGTGGGTTACCAATGTAACCATCCTTCTGTAGGGAGTTGGTGAAAGGAAGGGACTGGGAGGGTCAGGGTCACAGTTACCTATATAGCCATAGTTGCGGCACAGAGGGGGTGTTGGCCATGTACCCTGACCTGACAGGCTAAGGCTAAAGATTTTCTGAGCTACCATGCACTGTGGCATATATACACTTGTAACTGAATGTATGTGGGCAGCCCATCTCGAAGAAGGACAGTTACATCGGTAACCCACCGTTTCTTCTACAGGAGCCTAACTTGCTCCTGCAGTAGCATTCCCCTGTTGTTTCCTGTTTGTTAGACCTATCCCAGGGCTTCTCTCCACCAGAGATACCTGTCCCTCTGCAATCTCTCATTGCCCTCTCCCCCCACCTCCACAGTTTCATCATCAACTTGTAAGGCCTAGATCTGCCTCCTCTGACCAAGAGTCAAGCAATCATCCCCCCGTTGCAGAGCATGACTAATCAGGGTTCTTGCCCTTGCTCTGGCCTTGCAGGTGATGGGAGTTAGGTCCCATTACAGATACATTCATACCCATGGCACTTCACCTCTCTAAGCAAGAAGGCAGGAATCATAAGGTTGATTGATAGAATGTGTAAGTAGGTGCATGAAGTGCAAAATGTATCATCAAATGAGAGATTAACAAAGTCCAGTTAGACATTTCTGTTCTTGTATAATATTTTAAATTCACTCTGTAAGCTGGGAACATGAGAATTTGTGTAAGTAAGTTTATTGGAAAATATAACAGGTTGTTTTTTCCTAATACATGAATCTGTGGTTCCTGGACAGGAAGATGCCATTGCTAATTGAACTACGTCATTGAAAAAATTAAAATTTTCTCTTGGTAGATTTATTTTGTTACAGGAGTGATTTCACATGACTGCTAGACAATTATTTCATAGGACAAAATCTGTAATCAGTTGTGTCTCATTCCTACACCTGTAATGTTCCCCCAAAAGGTTTTCTCTTTGTTACACTAGACAAAACCATGTAGTCACCACTGTTAAAATGTCTGTCTCTTATGATGGAGAAAGCCAGCTAGATTCCAATTTAGGTTCTGAGTCTAATTTTGTTCTTTATAACAGACTATCTGTCTGTAATAACTATTAGTAGATTTATTTATCTTTTAAAATAGATCCTTGTGAGATTGTGGTATTTCCTCAGCAATATGAAATGGAAAACAGGTATTTTATCAGCTAGAAGTCAGAAAGGTGAGTTGGCAGCTGTGGTTGTGAAATGATCACATTAGGACTGTAGCTAGGGAAAAGCTCAAGTTAAAGGGCATCTCTGCACTGGGGAGTGTTAGTGGGGCTCAGGGAGACACCAGCAAAAGTACTCCTGGACATGGGATAGATTTGGTGGGGTGCCTTTCACCACTGTATCACAAACCTTCTTTCATGTTTGCTTTGTGAGTTTTACGTGCATTAACCAGTATAGTATTGGGCACTGACTGGGGTAGATAAGAGTGAGATAAACGTTCTATTTCCAATTCTTCTCATTCTGTTCATTTCATATCAAGTTCAATATGTTGGTTGTGTATATAAATTTGACCTAGCTCAGCGAAGTCTTGATATTGTGATAAGATTATAATTTCTGCATCACTAATTAGCAATATCTGAATGTTTTCTTGAACTAAACTCAGCTTGAGTCATTTTACTTTAATGCTCACCTGTAGCAGAAACTTAACATATCGGAATCACTTTGTAAGCTTTTTGTTACACATGTAGGAAACCTTGAACCATAATATAATATTTTATCATCTTTACAACACCAGATACTTGCTGTAATGCTAATGTCTGAGAGACTGTTAATAAATAATGAACAGCAGAATAAGACAAAGATCAACTTTTTGTAGAGTACCATCTGCCACAGGAGCTTCACTGGATTGTTACTTTTACTTTACTTTACTCTTAATGTTGATTTCTATGTGGCTCCCCAGCTCTTGGAGACTTAACTGTCCCACTCCCACAGTAATCATTGACTGGGCAGGGTCTTCACAAAATCTCCCTGGGCTCACAGGGATGGTAATGGCTGCACTTCTGTCATATAATCAAAGAGAGAACCACAGTGAGGTAGATGTCCCTATTTTTTTTCCAACAAATCATTAATAGATGCCTATTTGGAGCACACAAGTTTACTGCCCTGAATTTTTTCTCTCATTGATTTATTTGCATATACGTCTCAAACATTACTCTTTCATAGCTTTGTTGCTGTTGGAAGAAAACATATGGTAATCAGGTACATTTCCTTTGTGAATACTCTGTAATCTAAGCACACCTTGAACCAAAGAAACTAGATGTGGAAAAACTTTAGTGTAACTGTCTATCTGGGCCAACTTTATCTTCTTAGTCAAGGCTGAATTGTGCTCTACAGCATATATTCTCCATCTTTGGAGATGTTTAAGGCCTGGCTGGATAAAACTCTGGCTGAGATAATTTAGTGGGAGTGGTCCTGCTTTTTTTGGCAGGGGTTGGACTAGATGACCTCATGAGGTCCCTTCCAACCCTATGGTTCTGTGATTCATAGAATCATACAAACTGGAAGGGATCATGATGACAGGTCATTGAGTCCAGTTCCCTGCACTCATGGCAGGACCAAGTATCCCCCTTAAACCATCCCTGACAGGTGTTTGTCTAACCTGCTCTTAAAAACCTCCAGTGATGGAGATCCCATAACCTGCCGAGGCAACTTATTCCAGTGTTTAATCACCCTAACAGTTAAGAATTTTTTCCTAATGTCTAGGCTGAACCTATCTGGCTGTAATTTAAGCCCATTGCTTCTTATCATATCATTTGCGATTAAAGAGAATAATTTTTCTCCTTCTTCCTCATAACAACCTTTTACATATTTTTCTAGTGCTGTGTGCAGTCTTAGATGTCCCAAGTGATGAGGCTACTAGCACATTCCCCCAGAAACCGATTTCATAACACAATAGAAATCACTGTCAGGAAGCTTTCTTTGAGATTGCCCTTTCCTCAGTTTCTTCCCATTACTTTTATTTACCTGTAGTTTTTCTATACTCTCACAAATAATTTCTGTCCTTCATAGATGTTTGACTTCTTCACTTTCGTAGATTGTTATTTGCAACATACTTCTCATTCTTTTTAGTATAATAGAAATTTTTACCACAATATTGTGTGGAGTTCAGAGCCCCTTTCTTGGACAGAAGGGGATGTAAGTAGAGCAGCAAGCTATTAGTCACTTTCTTTTTCCAAGCAAAAAGTTCAGAAATTTGTTTTAGTTTGAACTAGCCAAAGGCTAGTGTAGACAGAGTTCAAATTAGCCTGGACTTATTTTGCTTAGTCTGGATTGATTTGCTAGTGCAGACATAGCCCAAGAATTTATCTAATTCTTTTTCAAATGCAGTTACACCTTTGGCTTTCATAACATTTTCAGGAAATGAGTTCCACAGGTTAGCTCTGCATTGTGAAGACATACTTCCTTTTGTTTGCTGGTGTCACAGTCTGGTAAAAGTCTTTTGGAAAATACAGAACATGTAAAGGTGGCAGTTTCAAGATCTGCAAACCCCTGTCAATATCGCTTAGTATGGCAGCTTGTCATAACACTATACACAGACTTAAGATGGTACTCTTGATCTTGGCATGCAGATGAGGATCTTTGGTGTGGTAGTTACTCTCTATGCATAAACTCATTATTTATGATATGGTCTGCTTAATAATTGTGGATTATCCTGGTCAAAGTTCCGTTCAAAACCTGCATTTAAGCCTATATTTTACTTTGCTACTGAACCTCTGTTTTTCTTTGTTTCCTGTGGCCATGCCACTTTTGGATGTGATCTAACAAGATCCCGTTGTTACACAGCAGGAGTCCTTATGCAGGAATTCACCAAGAGAAGTCTAGATACTGAAAAAAGTGGTCCTGGTTCTTTGTAGTGGTCTTTGGCTCTTTTCGCTCAGGATGGGGATTCAACTGGTGCTGGCAGAATGTATGCTGGTGACTGTGCGCTTTGTTGGTGCTGTACTTTGAACAATATTTGGAATGACATTTAAATCAGGCACTGATCACTGAAAGTCAATAGGGGTGTTAATCCTGGTGTCTTGGAAAAATTCCACTCAAATTAATTACATCATGACTTTCTTTAAATTCCTCCTGTAACTTCAGTTTGAAAAAGACTCTTGTTCTCTTTCCATCCTAAACTGTTAGCAGTTTTGCTGTGTGTTGCTTCAAAATTTCTGTCTTGCATCTTGAAAATGGCTGCATTTCAGGTGTGGGTTATGCGATTCTTCCCCACTGTGCTAACAGACTCTGAAATATTTTGTGTCTTTAGCAAATTGAATTATCTACAACAACAACAATCTATAATGCTTTTTTAGGGTGCAGAAATACTGTACAATGGTCACCATTAAAAACTTTATAGTTTTGCCTCTGCAGGTAGATGTTACTGAGGTATTTGTATGTTTCCTAGGTGTTTCCTATTCCATTTATAAGAAATACTATTGTAGCAGTAGTTCATTCATATATTGTTATTTTGTACAGTGATGTTTCCAGGCCCAGTTAGCTATATAGTATTACCTGCAGACCTTTGATATTTAATGCCTAATGCAATTTTTGCTGCTTTGTAAATAATAATAAATTGGTAACTTTAAAGACATTTGTAAAGATGGTTTTGTTCCTGCACCACTGAAATCAATAAGAGTTCTGGCATTGATGTAATGGGTGCAGGGTTAGGACCTATAATGGCTAGCAAGAGATTTAGATTTGACATCTCTCACCCAGACACTAATTGCAGTGTGAACTCTAAGCAAAACTAGATTTTTTTTCCAAGAAAACTCTTCTTTCTTAAATGGCGTCACCACAAATATTTTTGTTTTCTCAGGCAATTCAGCATACGAGTTTATTGATTTAAAAATAAAGGCACTTGAAGCACAAACTACAGACAGTACAGAAAGTGCAATTTTTAGTGATGAAATTAGACTGTGATGTCCAACCAGTTTAAGCTGTTGGATCACTGAACATTTTCTGCAAATTACAATCCTGAAATTGAAAGTGGAATCCCTGTTTTTCTGCAAGCTGATCTCTCTGAATCATTGTCTCCAGAAGTTAATTTTGGACCTGTATGTTGGTTGTGCTTAAATTTATGCAAAAAGTGACCTTTGTCTCTATACCGACCCCCCCCCCCCTTTCGGTATTCCCATTGCAGTATTTTCCTCTTCTTAAAAAAAATGCTGACAGGAGCTTTCTTCCCTGTCATTTTGGAGATAGTCAACAAATTCTATGGAGAGGTGACCTCCATTAGGAGAGAGAAATCGGCATTTGGACAGAGCCCAAGCTCAGGCACTGTAGTCCAGTCTTTGACTGGCAAGGTGACATTGTATGTCATATCAGCATTCATGGCCAGCTCCCTGTTCCTCAGAGAGTAATTATTTCTTTCAGAGCGAAAGGTCCAATTTGCTGTAAAGAACAGAGCCCCAGGTAAAATGAAAAGAGCCTAGCTATAAGCTTCCTTGACATAAAAGAGGCAGAAACCCGAACTTTACATCATAATAGCCATTCAATTTGATTTATTATGTTTATTTTTACTTTCCTTATGTCAGATCATATTAGGATGTTTACACTTCAGTTTGCTCTATGCACAGTTCAGTAGGCAGCGATTGCTACATATCAAAGGACACCAGTGCTAGCATTCTCACCCTTTGCCTCTGCTCAGAATATTTTTTTACAACAAATCTGCAGCTTTTGGTATAGATTGCAGGATTTATTGCTTTGAACACCTGCTAAACTAAACACATTAAAAACTATTCAACTTTCTCAAAGTATTAGGATTGGAATTGGAGTAGAACTGTAGGAAGGGAACAAATGCAAATGTTATGAATTTGTTGGAAAGCAAAGAAATCCTGGAACATGAAGTTTCCCAGTAAAATTTGGGTAGAGGTAAAACAGTTCAATCCATGCAACCAAAGCATCTCTCAAACTCATTTGAATCACAGTTCTGAGAGTTAGCTAAACTATGCGCTTCCTTCTCCCCTCTCCTCCCCCCCCCCCCCAAGGAAACAAGTTTAGAAACTCAACTGAGATGTCCACAAACCCCTGAGAATCTTATTGTGTTCTCATCATAAAGGTTGGTTCCTACCTTCAGATAGACAAGCCCTTGGTTTGTGATGCTGAGTTCACAATACATGGATAGGTGGTCTGGAATGCTCAGTGTGATACACAAGCAAGATACTTTGTGGATGGTTACAGGTATTTGTAGAGGTAGTATTAGCATTATTTGTACCACAGTAGTCTTGAGAGATCCCAAGGAGGGCTGGGGTTCCATTGTCTTGGATTCAGTTCATATGTATGTGAAGAAATGGTCCTTGCCCTGAAGAGCTTACAGTTTAAGGTCCTGATCTTCCTATCTCAGTGGTGCCCGCACTTTTCCAGTAGTGTCCCCCATTAACATTAATAGAATCTGGCCAGGTTCCCCACTTCCATTACTGCACAGTAGGCTTAGCAGAGGAGCTTGTGCTCAAGACAGGGCTGGGGGCTGAACTGAGGATGTGGGTAGAGAGAGACAGAGGACAGACATGACCTGGGGCTGGAGCTGGGCTGGGCTAGGGTAAGGAATGAAGCCATGGTCTTGGTATGAGGCCCCATCTTGGGGCTGAGATGAGCTATCATCCCTTCCCACCCTTCCTGTGGGCTACCTGCTCCCCTTGCCTTCCTCCAAATATCTACCAGTTTAGGGACCACTGTCCTGTCTGATCTGTGTAGGCAGACTCCCGCAGTCACAAGGAGTCTACTTGAGTCAGTGAGGATTCATATGGAGATAGAGGACCACCCATTTTACAGATTGGCAGTCTAAATTAGCTCAGGATCTGGCATCTGAGAATCAGGCACTTGTACATTGTGGGAATGATCTGTTATGAGTTGTCCTCAGCATGTGAAACAATGAACAATAGCCTTGCCCTTAAAACCACATATGGGTGTCTAACTTGGTGTCTGTGATGAGACTAGCTTAATGTTAAAAATATGATTTTATTAATCACATTTATTTTGGATTACTGAGCTTTTCCTAAGGCACCAAACCTAACTGCTAAAGCTCTTTTGCACTGTAGCACATTTTTCTGTGCATGTCAATGTGGTGGTGTGGTTTTTTTGGTGGTTGTTGTTTGTTGTTGTCATAAATGGCATAGATTGAAGATTCTAGAACATTGCCATTCTTTCTGAGACAGGCACCCGCTCTTCTAAGTTAAACTACACAAACTTTTGCTTATAAGATTGCATGCTATAACAATGAGGTCTTCCACAATCCTTTTCTCAACACAGAAACAACTTGATTTGATCCAATGTATTTGAAGAGATAAAACTTGGAAATCAATTGACTTAAACATGGAACAAATGCAGCTTGGTTATTATGGTGTATGCTAAATTTTAATGGCATTTAGAAAGTGTTTTGTGGGGTAGAAAATAGAAGCAAACCTATCAAACCTCAACTATGCTCTGTTTTATAGTGCAGAACATTTTTGTGCTACAATCCAAAGGCTTTAAAATGTAATAAGGTACATTTGAACCCAGGGGTTTTAAAATATATGTAAAAAAGTGCATATAAAAATAGAATAAAAGAATCCATTACAGCACAAGTAGAATTCAAGTGAAGAGATGCATTACTGGAAAAGCTTTTAACATTTCGAGTATTACAGCTGATCATTTATTGACATGTATTATTGTTCAAAGATTAAAATATTGCAAGTTGGGGGGGTTGCCGTCATGGAGTGAGTTTTGTTTCTATTATGTTGTGTACTGGTTTTTTTTAAATCCTAAATACAGTTTTCACAAAATCTAACAAACTGCAGCATTAACTACCTTCTATGGAAAATTCCATGTAAGTATGTCCTGCCACTTTTAGTAGGTAAAAATGTAAACCTGAAAAGTGATAAATTTCATCAGTTTGAAATATTAGTTTCCATTTCTGACCTGGACAAGCACAATAGCTGTTGCTGATTAGTTTTGAGTTGTAATTTTATTTTCATTGTAGTTCTTTTTGGAATGCATTGTGGGTATTTTTTATTTTTCTGAAGTTTTATAATCTTCTTTATACCCTAATAAAGGCGTTCTTGTGCATTTTCTGCAAATGATTGCAGAGAATAAGCCAGTAAAACTTTCTGACATCAGTTGTTCTGCCCAGTCATGGATTTTGGTAACTGTTTCACTTTTCAGTGATGTCTCTTCAAGGAAAATTCACAAAATGAAGAACTTGATTTTGACCTCACCCACACTGGGTATTTAAGGGCTTTATTTGCACTGTGGGAACATGGCTTGTTAATGGGATTCTGGGTTCAGAACTAATCATTAGTAACTGAAAGTCACTCTGCTGTACAGCCTGATTGGTGGCTGCTGTCATTTGTGGTGGACATCATCCCTATCTCAAAACCCCCACCTCTGCTGGCTGTCAGCTGGCATCTCAGCAGAGAGGGACAATAGAAACCTAATGAACCTCTTCTTTTTAAAATGATCCTTCCAGACCTGGGTTGAAGCATTTGAGCACAATGTAGTGCTACTGTCCTTGAGGTGTTTGTTCTGTGGTTAAGTCTCCTAAATTCAACACAAATGACTGAAATCAACAATAAGAACACTCTGTGTTCCTGTGCAGTTGTTGAAGTCTGTGGCTGAGTGGGGAGATTTGCAAAAGCAAAACAGGTTTTAGTTACATCTTTCCAACTGATTTTCAGTGGGAGTTGAGCATCAAATCCTACTTGTGCCCATTGACGGTTCCAGCCTAAATGTGTTATCACATTAAGAAAAAGAAATGCCCCAAATGTAGACCAGACATCATAATGTTACCACTGCTATTACCAAATAGTGAAAACACTCCTATAGCTTTCCACTTGAAATGCTATGAAAAGATGAACCAAAGTGCCATAGAAAGAAAGATATGATTAGTTCTGTGTTCCAGCTGAGGAAAGGGGCTTGCTAAAACAAACGGCTGGCAAGGTGCAGATTCCTGTCATCATAACTCTAGCCCCTTTGACTATCTGTATGTAGTGATTACACATGTTTGCAAAGTAAGTTAATTTTCAAAAATTAATGATTGTTTTAAACTCTGCTAGTTTATCACTGTCCCTCAGCTCTTGACTGCTGAAAGCGTTAAAATCTGCTTCTCTCTAATACTATAATAATTTACAATGACCTGCCTTTCATGGAGGTGTTTTAATAAAGATGAAATGTATTGGTGGAGCTAATCTTGTGTAGGCTTCCTCCAAAGAATCTCCTTAGCATTCTGCAGAGGGCCTAGTTCTGTGTAAATTGTTTTACTTGATGGATGAATGGTGATGGAGAGAGAAGGGGAAAAAAATAAGAGGGGGAGAGAGGAATTCTTGCTTCACATCTAGCTGGATCTCTTTATATTATGTTGACATTTATACAGGCTCCACTCATACATACTGGAAAACCAAAGGGTGCACTTTCAGGGCTGGTAATTGCCATCCTCACATGCAGATTGAATCAGTGATCCTTCAGTAGGAGCCAAAGAATGTCTTGATTTCCAATGTACATAGCTGTCAAACATTGAGTTTTTTCTTGCAAACAATCCATATGACCTGTTTAGAAAATATTGTAAACCAAGTTTCAGACCAAAGTAATTAGTTGCAAGAATTTTATTTAAGAAAAGATAAACAATAATATGTGACTGACATCAGCAAAACCAAAGCTATTGAGCTGAGTTATTTTTAAAGCGAAATCAACAGGCAAATCGCATACACACACATCCAACTGGAACTCCCTTTGTGCATTGAATAGGTTTTTGTTTTAGGGTTTAAATCCAGTCTTTAGCTGCCAGGGATTGGGATGAAATCTTTATGACAGGCAGATTAATCCAGCTCCACCTACTGCAAGGTGTTTTTATAACCTTCCTGGAAAGCATCTGGTATGGGTTACCAACAGACACAGGATACTAGATGTATCATGGGTCTGCTCCAGTGACAAAATTGCTATCTTCCACATATGCTTAAAAATACTTCTACATGTGCATAGCCACACTCATTTAAAAACACACATACAGTTTCTTGCATATGTTGAGGATCCTTTTGTATGCACCCACATGTGCACTCTCTCTTAAACATGCTCAGTTGCACACATGTAAGTGAAAGCAGTGAGAATTCTGTGACATATTATAGACTAACAGATTTCTTCAGGCATCAGCTTTCGTGGGTTCCAACCCACTTCATCAGATGCAACAGTGGGTTGGAGCCCATGAAAGCTTATGCCCAAAGAAATCTGTTAGTCTATAAGGTGCCACAGAACTCTCGCTGCTTTTGCTATACACAAACTAACACTGCTAGCCCTCTGGAAATTTCTCACATATAAGTGAGATAATCATCCAGATGAAATAGAACGTTGTGATTAACTAAAAGAGGAAAGACCTTAAAAAGCCCCTTTTTTTAAGACCTCTTTGCTTTTATGCCTATTGAGTAAAATTTGTAAATTATTTGGAGTGCAGTATTAATCTTTTGCTTCTGAAAAAGGATTTTGCATCTTTAACAGAGTCTAGTTTTGAAACATAACTCTTGGAGTTCTACAAATATCCCATCAATAGTGCAGTGGCTCATTGCGTTGTCCTCAGTGCATGGAATCTTCATTATTTGCACTGTTGATAAAAGCCAGGATTTTTAGCAGATCTGCACTATTCCATTTAGCTGAGAACAATGATTTATTCCACCCCTCACCAGTGGACACCCTCTGTTTCCTTGGGTAATAAAAAACTCCCATACTGATGGGGTGAATGAAAAAGAATGGCTGTCTATACCCTTGCCTGTCTAAGATGGTACCTGCTCTGTGAGTTTAAAATAAAACACATACTACATAGGTTCCAGAACTAAAGAATGTAGTCTAAAAAATTGCTACAAAAGCAGCTGCACTCAAACTCTCTGAGAGGGCTTCAGTTCTCCCTGTGATTGGAAGCAGTTCTCTGGAGAGAGAGAGAGAGCAGTGTTTGCAATCTGCATATGCCTCTGCATATTTGTGCATGTGCAAGAATTGCATGTATGAGTGTGCGAGATGGGGACAGAAAGTTTGTACCTGTATGCAGGAACACCTCCTATTTGCTGTGGGTTCTTACAATATGATTGCATTTGTGCCCTTTCCTCTCCGACACAGTCTTGTGGAATTAAGTAGTTATCGTCTATACATCTCTTGTTCATGGAAAGTACTGTATTGATGCTGGGTATTGCTACTGAGCTTTTAATACTCTCCAGTAGTTCTTTATGACTCTCCATCTATGTACGCTCTGTTCTGTATATTATGCATTTATACATTGCTGAGAGGGCAAAATGAATTAAATGGCTTTTCCTTTTTAAAGGAGTGTGGGTGAAATTCATGATGGATCTAAAAAAGCAAATACTGTGGGTCAGTAGGATAAACTGCCAGAGTAGAGAGCCAAGTTGCTGTCTTTAGAAGTGTTCATGGGAGATTAGATTCCAGCCACTGGTTCTTGTTATGCCTTTTTTGCTAGATTAAAGAGCATTTTAATACCCAGTATTTTTCCTCATTAAGGTATTTATATACTGTAATCAAGTAATCGCTCAGTCTTTTTGATTAAATAAATAGATTGAACTCTTTGTCTCTCATTGCAAAGCATTCTGCAGTCTTCATATAATTTTTGTGGCAGTTTTCTTCACTCTTCAGTTTTTTTAACATCCTTTTAAAAATGTGGGCGCCAGAACTGTACATAACCTGGGGCCAGCAACCCAAAAGATAAGAAAAGCCATTTTGAAAAATCCCTTCAATAACCAGGTGTTTTAAGAGCTGCAATGTGTGTAGCCTCCTAGGAGGTGAAGGTGGGGGTGGGAGCTGGGCCAGGGCAAATGCTGCAGGGCCTCCTGGTGGTGCTGAGGAGCCTGGAACCAGGAGTTAGGCCCTCAGCAGGCTCCCTGGGGGCAATGGGAGGGGAGCCAGGAGCCTGGTGCAGTGTGGCAGGAGGTCCCAGAGCTGCAAGGGGGTAGCCAAAGAGCCACTCCAGAGCCTCAGATTGCAGATCCCTGGTGTATATTTTACCAGTATTGCTCTCACCAATGTCATATACAGAGGTAAAATCACCTCTTTACTCCTACCCACCATTCTGCTTTTTCTATATTTGAGGATCAAATAGGGTGTTTTTGCCACAGGTTTGGCCTGGATGCTCATGTTAGTCCTCTCTGAGCCTCGAATCCTTTTTCAAATCACTGTTTTCTGGGATATAGTCCTCTTCTGTAAAAATGGCCTGCACTCCTTGTTTCTAGATGTATGACTGCATCTGGCTGTATTAAAAAATATGGTTTGAATCGGTCCGGTTTAGCACGTTTTTGGATAAGCGCCATGTTCCCCTTGTTATTTATCATTCCACCAATCTTTATCTTTGAAAATATTATCAGCAGTAATTTCAGATTTACTTCCGTAATTAATGAAAATGTTGAGTAGCATTGGGCCCACTACTGATTCCTGAAGAACTCTACTACAAACACCCTAGTTCCTTAATGAGTCTGTCTATGTGATGCTGATTCACTATCAATAACTACTTTTTGAGATCTGTCAGCCAATTCTCAATCTGTTTAATGAATGCCTTATTGATACTGTAGAATGCAGTTTTTAATAAAAACATGCCATACAATCCTAAATGAAATACCATACAAGTATGAGTACTTTATATTACTGCTATGCAGTTACCTTTATCAATCAACTTTGTAATTTTCTAAACAAATGAAATCTGTTTTGTTTGACAAGACCTATTTTCCATAAAACCATAACTTATATTATTTATATAATTATAATTCTATGAATATTTTTAATTCTTTGTTAATTGAATCCTGTATCAGCTTTTTCGTGATTTTGCTTGGAATCGACTTCAGGCTAACTGGACTATAGCTACCTGCATCATCCTGTTTTGCCTTTACAAATAATGATGTGATGTAGATTAGAATATTGCACACACTGGAACTATGTAATTACAATGTTGTAACCTCCCTTTTAAGTTTGAATGCAGAAATAATCACATTTATTTTGATCTGTAATTACGTAACAATATACTTGTTATTAAATTAAGAGGCCAATAATTGCTAGTTAAATAATGTGGATTCACAGGAGATTTGAAAATGTTAGGGAATATCCACTGATCATAAAGTCAGAAGATTAATGGCACACCCTTCCTGTTCCCCCCAATGCTACATGTATATTGTCTTGGGAAGAAACAAAGAGTGTCTTCTGATCCAAAGAAGGAAAAGGCCATCAGAATTCAGTTGGAATTACCTTTTATAAAGGGTGAAATCAGGGAAGAAAAGATGCTATAATCCCTTTCAGAATCTAGTTAATATGTGAAATGAAACTGTTTATGGATTGAAGCTGAGGTGCATTGCAATGTTATGTGTAACAAAGAAAACTGGAAAATTGAGGTATAAATACAGGGCAGCAGAAGGGTGCACATGTGGAGTTGGAGGAAAAGAAGTGTGTTTTCCTTGAATGGAGGAGCAGAGATTCCAACAAATCAAAACTGAGGTATAGTGCTTAGATTTTGGGACGTGGTATATGTTAGGACTAGACTAGTAAGAGCTGAAGCATGCAAAATTGAGGTGCATCTGAAGAGCTATAGAAAAGATCAATGTGATTACTCCCTAGCCTTCATGACAGGTACAGCCACTGGGAAATAAAATAAAAGGAGTAAGTTAGTAGAGATGAAGAACTTTGTCAGCATCCAATAAGGAAGTAGGGTAAGCAAAGATGGAAAGTGGCAGGATAGCTTATGTTTAGGAAAATATATAATTTAATATTTACAGGTTAGTTGCTCTAGTCTATTGATAGATTTGACAATTTATGATTTTCTAATTACTTATGGAAAGGGGTAAATTGTCATAGCTCCACTGACTTCAGAGAAACTATGACAGTTTACACTCGAGGACCTGTCCCCTGGCTTCCTCTCACATGTGAAAACCAGCAAACTATAACCAGGATTTCAAGTAAGCTGGAACGCCCCAGAATGCTGTTCCAGGGCCCACTATTTTTAGGGGCTTGTTCCGGGGCACCTAAAAATAGAACGTGGAGCTGGAACACTGTGTTCTGGGGCTGACCATTTAAAAATAGCAGGCCCCAGAATGCAGCATTCCAGTTCCATGTTCTATTTTTAGGGGCCCAAATGCTGGACCCCTAAAAATAGCAGGCCCCAGAGCGTCATTCCGCTCCATTGTGGCGAGCAGGGGCCAGAGGCGTTGCTGAGGGACTTAAGCGCCACCTAAACCCCTCCCCTTCTATGCACCGCCCCCGGCCTGGGGCCTGCTGCCTCCACACTGCTGCCCAGACCCAGGGCCTACTACCCCACCCTCCCCAGCCGCTCCAATGCCGGTGAGTGCAGGGTGGCCTGGCTCCCGCTGGGGAGGGTATTGAGAGAAGGAGGTGGTGCGCTGGCATGGAGGGGCAGAAGCTGGGGTCTGGAAGAGGTGCCCAGCAGCACGGGAGCATTCCAGAGCTCCCCAAATTATACTTTAACCCTTGACTATAACTTGTATGGCTAGTTTCAAATGAGCAGTGAAAATGTAAGAAATGAGGTATATTGTTAGGGATAAAAATGTGTGTCCTCTTGATTTATCAGAATTTGTACTGCTTTTTCTATATGCCACAGTAACATTTAATGGATACTTGAACCATCTCAACTGGTGAAAAAGAAATTATGCTTTTGCGAGTCACTGTTGCTATGGAAACCACTGCTGTTAGACCCTCATGCCCAGGCTTTCTGTGAGTTGGAGAGGTGGGTTTGTGTAATAGCATCAGGAGGGTGATGAAAACAAGAAAAATGGTCTTTTAAAGTCTGTAAAGTGTGTTGAAAAACTAGTCTTTACTGTACCTTTACATTTGGATTGGGCATATGGCTATGATCTCTAGGTGCTAGTTAGATCCATATAGGCATTAGAATACCCTTCCTTTCAAACTGGATTTAGCTGTATGTAAAACTTATTTGAAGTGCAGTTAAATGAAAGATTACTCAGAGTGTGATGATGGTAAATAGTAAGTGAGGAATTCCAGGCAGAAGGGCATAAATACAGATTTACTTGGCCATCTAACAAGCTGGCATTTCCTTTTATAATGGCCTTTTAATTGATTAATGCAAATATAAAAGATTCATGTTGTCAGTTCCCTCCAAAGCTCTTTGGTTCCTTATGAGCTCAGAGGCAAACAAAAATGCTGTCAAATTAATGGGTTTACAGTCACTTGGAAGACAGGGCATGGCAGAAGTAGGCACAGAGGATTCTAGAGGGAGGGAAAAAATTCAGGACAAATTATCTGAAACAGAATAAAATCTAACAATTGAACTCTCCAGTTACACAGATCAATGAACTGACGATGTGTTGTGCAAAACCTGGAACATGGGCAGCTGGTCGGGCTCACAAAATATTTGTGTACCATCTTCTGCCATAGCAAATAACATTAACACTAGGTTACAGAATCCTCAAACTTGTCAGCAATTTTCTCATCAGTATGTCTATTGTCTGAGACATTATTTCCAGACAGGGAAACCCTTTTTTATGTTACCATGGCTCTGGATGTACATAAAATTAAGAACCTTGTACAACTGATACTGCACCGGTGCACTCGCTTTTTCAGTAGTTTTGTGAGAGCTGGTTCACCTGAGTGTGGAAAGCTTTTCATCTGTTGGTAACAAAGATAACTGTCTCTCAGACTTGGCACCTAGTTATTTTGCCAATTGACTGCACAGCAGACTCACTGTGTGATCAAACCAGAAAAGAAACAAATGTTGCAGTTGCCAAAGTGTTTTCCTTCCTGTCTCTCCTTCCCCAGGACAGGTGGTGTTTGTTGCCTGAAGTTGCTGATAGATGGAGATTTTCATGGCTACCGGCCCCATCTTGTTACTTTCATGGCTGTGAGTCCTGCTTTATAAATCCCACAGTGCCTACTGGACTTCTGACTGATTTTTCTCTTGGGATGTCACAATAGATAGTTGGCTGATTTTCTGTGTCTAGAAAGGCTATAAAAACGTTCCAAGTAATTATGTCACTGGCAGATGATACTTGAGAGCCTTGCAGGAGTCTGCCCCTTAATTTAGATGCATAATATGGTTTCTGCCAGAATGTATGAGCTGGAAACCGAAAGGAGAGAGAGAAATGCTTGTTTCCCTGCAGATACTGATCTAAACCCCTTGGTAGAGAAAAAATGACTTAATCGAGTGTGAGCCTTAAGGTGGAAACTCTGGGCGAAGAGATTACCTCAAAGAAGGGGTGAAGGTGGTGTACAAATTACCTGAGAAGACAGGGAGTTTGAGAACAGATTACTTGGGAGTAGAGGGGGCTCTCTGCCTGCACACCACATAGAGTGCTGAGGGCTCTCTGCAGATTACCTGGAAGGAAAGTGAGATAGTTGAACTCTTAATCTCTCCCCAATTTACTGAGGTAACAGTTCTCTGAGAGAGTCCTGCAGCTGAAGTATAGGCTTTGTTCCATATGTAGCAGAAATCTTGTTTCTGTAACAAGAGAGGACTTGAAAACACCAAAGCCTTCTGAGACCAGGTCTCAGTGTACATAAAAAAATGAAAGATCTTCTTCTGGTACCAAAGTCGGCGAGCGTTTTACTGAGTAGCAGAAAGTCTTTCCAAAGACCAGCTGGGTAAACATGCTGGGCATGTTTCTGAGTTCATTCCACTCTGAGGCTATTATTAAAATATTCTTCTGTTCCAGTCCCAGTCTCATGAAGGTGCCAAAGGTTGCATCTTCTTTCAGTAGGCTGAAAACTCAGACTGGGTTAGAAGTCCTCAGTCTGTAAGAATATTTTTCAGTCCCTTCAAATTAAGACAGGGTTAGAAGACTTCAGTCTGTAAGAATATTTTTCCGAAGTACTAGCAACTATTTCTCTTTTTCTTCCTCATCTCCAGACACCCTATCTGTTTCTCTCTCAAATCAGTTCAGCACCAGTGTGGACACATGAACTAATGAACATAAACTGAACATCAGGAAGCCTAGACTTGAAATTAAATTAAGGTGTCTAACCATCAGAGGACTGAAGTTTTGGAATAGCCTTCCAAGAGCAGGTGGAGGAAGGGGGGGGGGGCGCAAAAAACCTAGCTGGCTTCATGACTGAGCTTCATAAGTTTATGGAGGGGATGGTATGACAGATCAGCATAATTTACAATTAACTGATCTTTGGCTACTAGCAGTAGTCAAATATGCTCCGTGGCCTACGATGAGATGTTAGATGGGGTGAGTTCTGAATTACTACAAAAATTCTTTCTGGGTGTCTGGCTGAAGAGTCTTGCCCCCATGCTCAGGATTTAGTTGATTGCCATATTTGGGGTCAGGAAGGAATTTTCTGCCAGGGCAGATTGATAGAGACCTTTGGGGGGGGGGGGGGGTTCACATTCATCTATAGTATGGGGCATGAGTCACTTGCTGGTGGATTCTCTGGGCCTTGATGTCTTTAAACCATGATTTGAGGGCTTCAGTAACTCAGTGATAGGTTAGGCGTCTATTACAAGAGTTGTGCGAGAGGTCAGACTAGGTGATCATATTGGTCCATTCTGACCTTAATGTCTATAAATCTATGAGTCCATGGACTCTGGGGTCAAAATTCCAACCTCTTACCTGTTATATAGTGGTTCTCCCACCATCTTTGAGTGCTAACAAAAAAATTAATCAAAAGCAATTAGTTATTTTTCAGAAACAAATAATCTGACATATGCATTTGTCCATCAAGGTCTGTGCTCCATGCTGTTATGCTGACTCTTTGCATCTTCTGTTTCAGTAGCACACCCATCCACATGCCTTCCTTTTAGTGTACAGATGTTACTCAGATAGGACTTTTTAAGATCTGTGACATGGCTGTCTACCTCTTCATCTCACACTCTCCATTTTACAGAAATCAAGCATCTTCCATCGGAAGAGCATTTCTTCTCAAATCCCAATTCAGGAAGTGCAATGTCAATGGAAGTAAAAGTAATGGCCTTTTTAAGTACTGGAATTCTGTGTGTACAAAGCCTTCACATGTGTCCATTTTGCCAGATGGGCTTTGTCCCCCAATGTCACTATGCGCTCACACATGGGGACTGGATAGTTCTTTGTTAATGAAAGGTGGTGCCAGTCCGCAAATTGTGGTTCTGAACTTCCCTGATGCTTCACTGATGCTCTGCCCCATCCTTAGAATAGCTGGAATACAGTGTTGCAGCTAGAAGTGTGATACAATTTCTTGACTTTATATTATTCTAATTGTTCCTCTTGTTGTGTAAGTAGCTGAGTCAACATTTCCTCAGCCTTTAAGAAAGTTAATGGGGGAGCTGAATAAATATTGTAAGGTCATGTGTAAGTGCTCATTGGAGTACTGTTTATGCTCACGCTTTTGTAGTATGATTCCTGTGCTCTTCCATGAAGAATTCTTCACATTTATGAACCATTATCATTAAAACTTAATATTCATAGTGTTCACAAAACCTGCTGTAGCCTTCTATTGGATTACTCTTGGGATAAATAATCAGCAAACTGATGTGGGGTACCAAGTTTTCACATATTTGCGCACACTCAGATTAAAAGCCTGTCAGAAATACACAGAAGAAGAGAGCTTCTAAACACCAAGGGTGATTTCCAAGCCACAGCTCTGAGAAATTTGTGCCACTCTCTGAATGAGCCTCTCTTAGATGGAGCCTGAGAGCTTGGCCCCCAAGGCCTTCTAAAACAAATATGTTTGCATTTGTTTTGGGGTTCTGTGGGTCTTGGCATTCTGACTGTGGCTCAGTGTTGGCTATTTCCCATCTAATGAGCACTGCTGCACCCTTCTCACCTGAGAAAAGGATTTTTTTCTTTATCTGCTAATTTGTGTTCTTAGAGAAAATCTGCTCTGGTGACCAAACCCTCCTAGTTATTTTTAAAAAGAGGGTTGGTAGAATAAAAATGTGGACCTCAGTCTCACTCATAGTTTTCCTTAAATGTTAAGTCTCTCTTTCTTCTGGGGCTAAAATATTCTATGACTGTTACTTACATGTTTGAAAGAGTTCACTGTGTATGATTTATTTTTAGGGAGTGGCTAAAAGCGACATGACTTCTGATTATTTGCTGTGCAGTTGTTGGTCCCAGGATATGAGCAAGACAAGGTAGGTGAGGTAATGTCTTTTACTGGATAAATGTCTGTGGGTGAAAGCTTCCAACCTTCTCAAACCTGGAAGGAAAAGGTCTGCTGTAGCTCAAAAGCTCGTACCTTTCACCAGCAAAAGTTGGTCCAATAAAAGATATTTACTTCTCTTACCTTGTCTCTCATGATTCCTGATTGACATTTCTTCTATTCCTTCTGGCATCTGGAATTGGACACAAGGCCTTGCAGTGAAGGTTTTGGGTTAGGCTTTCTCAGAGAAGATAAATTAGCGGGGAAGGAGAAATATCCCTGTAATTCCCACTTATCAGTGTGCTGGAAGCCATCTGCCTGTTTCCAATCTTCTTCCAATTAGTGAAAGTTCAATATTTACAGACCTGGTTTCTAGAGGAATGAGGGGCTGATATCAGGGGTAGAGGAAGAAAGATGATCTGTATAGGTGACTGGTTGGCATTCTCTCTGCTTTTTACAATTTTTAGTCTTATTTATTTATGAATTACAAAATGTGAAAATAAATATTAAAATATATAAACAAATTTAATGTACCAGGTAGCAGATTTTATCAGCTTTGGCTTTAATTCATTAACCTTTTGATTGTGCAGGCATATTGCTATCTTTATGTGATTTCTTTCTTTGGCTGTATGGGCTTGTTGGCTTCATGGCATTTTTCAGCAAGGAAACAGCAAACTTGCCATCTGGGTGGTGTTTCTCCAGCTCCTTGAAAATATGGATCTAGGGATTTCCCATTTATCTTACAATTTGACATGGGTGGGACAATTTATACTTCATTCAACAACTAAACAATAGCTTCTGTTCTGTAATGGACAGATACCAGAGGGTCTCACCAGCCAGTGTGAGAGATCTGTTAACACAGATTGTTAACACAACTGGTGCTTCTTTTACTGGCACTTTAGGTGCCTACTGACCATCACTACCATCACATTGTGGGGTTGTGATACAACTTCAGAATCTCTCTCTGGAATTGGAGCAAAAAGGACTCTTCTATATTTCATCATGAAAGGCTCCCAAAAGATGCAGAACCTAGTATCAGGGTTAATAGAAATGGGAAGTGTCTTTGCAAGAGCAGATGCTCATTTTTTGTTCTTATTTTACTCATTAGTAAGCCCTATGTTTCCATCTCACACTGCTGTTTTACTTAGTTAAGGTTAGAGGTTACTTAGTTGATGCAACCACCAAAAAAAAGGGCAGGGGGAAAGAAAGGAAAACATCTCAGTTGCAGAAGTGTCCAAAGAATCTAAGCACTTGCCAGTTGCAAATGAGGCTTGACTTGGGTTATACATCAGCTACTGGGGTTTTTGGAGGAGAATTGCTAGAGGAATTGCCTACCTCAAGGTTTCTTGTACCTTTAAGTACCTGGCGGTGACAAGATATTGAACTTGACAGATCACTAGTCCAGTCCATTATTGCTATTGCTGCATTTCTGCTATCACTGCTTGAATCTTTTAGTTCACCAACAGGAAAGGGAACATACTGTGCATCCATAAGATTTCCTTTCAGTTTTAATATTGTACATAGGCTGAAAATATGAATATAGTTCACAGTTTTTATGTCTATACTATGATCTACTTTTTCAGTATTACATTTTACACACAGTGCTGCTTTCTTTATACCCTAGAGCACATTCCAAAAATAGCCAGGTTTCAAAGAGGAGCTCACAGGAGATTTTAGTGTTGGCAGTAAAATAAGTTTTTATTGTGGTCTGAAGCAAAAAGTGCAATAGATCCTTAATTGAAATTCACCTTTAACATTCAAGTTATTTTTATTACAATTTTAAATCCATTGTGGTAGATCATTATTGTCTGAGATTAGCTTTCTTTTGGGACATTTCTTCTGTGGTAATGGAATTTCAGTGGCACCTTGGGATAAAATTAGGAGGGCAGAGGCAAAGTTAGACAGATGATACAGCTTTGTAAGAAGCCACCTACTTCAGTATGTTCTGCTGCCTCATTGTATCTGGGACTCCTGGAAGGGCCCCAGAAAATTCCTCCCTCCTCCTTGGAAACCATCACTTTCCCCTGTATTAATTTTTCTAATTCTTCTCTGTCTAAAAGCCTTACTGTATTTCCTTTTTCCTTCCATAAAGCACAGAATTAAGGAGCTACAGTTAGATTATAAAATAGTCAGCAAAAAATATGCATAGCTGAAAAGAGCAATTCCTAATCAGGAGTCACAACTTTAGTAAATATAATGGTAATTTAATTAATTGTACAATGCCACTAGTAGTGATTGAATTCTGTGGAGTTTAAAAAAAATAATATAAATTGTGCATTACACTCTTATTAAGAATATGAAATCCTAACATCTTATGTTTTGACATGTCTATTATTTATATGCAAATACAGTCTTTTCTTCAGAATTCCCTTGGAGATAAACATTTTATTAGAAAGTTAAGGATGAGGACACAAAGTATTAATAGAAGATAATCAACATGTAGCATATGAATTTGGGAATATAATTGTTAGAAGCGTGGAGACTTGCTTTTATATCATTATTGCTCTTTAAGATGTATTCACAATGAGATGTTACTTAGAAATATTGTATGCATTCTCTGTATAATTTGCATAATATGCACATACCTTCTGAGTGTTTGATTATATGCCCATCTAATAAGACTTTATACACAGGACTTTAAAAAAAAACAATTATAAGCTTAAGTTTTTATTCAATGGCCACAACTGGCTTTTTTTCCCTCTGCATGTTCTTTATAATGGTGATTGACATTGATTTTAATGTAACAAATCCATTTCAGAGTGTATGTACATTGGTCACCATTAAAAGGTCAACATTTATGGTACAGGGATATTGTAGATGCAGCAGTTCTTTGCAATCTGAATGTAGAAGAAACCTCTATTAGTCTCAAACACCTATGTGATAGTTGTTAGTACATTGACTTGTTAAAGCAACCATTTTCTTTCCAAGTCAATCAACTGCAGCATTCAATCTAGACTTTGACTACTAAGTGAGATGGACAGTTGTAATAGAGAGGCCAAAAGGCAACGTTTTACTAAGCATGAAATTTATAGCAATTCAGCAGCATTGTTATTTTCTATGGCTGTGTTCACACAGCCCTCTTATTTCAAAACAACAGAGGTTGTTTCGAAATAAGATTTAGGCTGTTCACACAACGCACAGTTGTTTCGAAACAATGGGTCCCGTTGTTTCGAAACAACAGCGTTATTTCGAAACAAGTTAAACCCCATGCAGGGACGAAACAAAGCTGTTTCGAAACGACGCCGTGCGAACATGTTGTTTCGAAACAACAGTGACTTGTTTCGAAATAACTGTTGCCTGAACCTGCTATTTCGCTTTAAGCTTTTTTCCTTAATTCGAATTAACAAACTGTTAATTCAAATTGTTATTTCAAAATAAGGTGTTATTTTGATACAAGTTGTTTCGAAACAACCGTATCAAAATAACTCCCTGTGTGTGAACACAGCCTATGAGTCATAACAAAAGAGCATTTCAATGATTAAAAACAAACTACCCTTATTATAGGCATGGAGCACCATAATAGCCCTAGCATAGACCTTTGATGGCATATATTTGGCCCTTCACTTAGTCTGTGATGAACTCTGGAGACCATTATACTATTGGCACTGCAGGAACTACTGGGCCCATCAATTGAACCCATCACTGTCCCTATCATATGACCACTGGAAATACAAAGACCTCCTGTTGCATATGGCCGCAACCCTCAATCTACCTGCAGAGGATGTTAAGGGTCCCCAGGATGATCTCCTAAACATCCTGCAACTAGCAGGCCCATCACACATTGTGCTGCCACTACAGAATGCAATTCTCCAACTGATTTAAGCAATATGATATGTTCTAGTGTCCTGCACCACAGCGTGCAGACACATTACTTTTTAAATAACAAAAATCACAGATTTTATTTTCATGCATCCACCACCAAAGTCACTGGTGGGGCAAATGGTAATTCAGCATGCTGGGAACAACACCCCAGGACCACCCCTCTGGATTGAGCTCCTAAAAACTTCAGCCTATTGGGGTGGAAGGTCTACTTGTTGGTGGGTCTACAATTCTGCATCACCAGCTATCAAGCCATACTGGTAAAGTATGATTTTAGGTCACACTGACAACTGGCAGAGTTCAAAGCCTCCCTTCTGGAGAAGAGACAGTCAAACTTCAAAGTCCTTATCGATGAAGTTAAACTGGTAGCCAAAGTCTCCACCCAGGTAATGGTAGATGCAGCAGAAACAGCAGCTCACTCATTGGCATTGGATGTGGAGCTTTGAAGAGACTCATTTCTGCAATGATCTGTTTTATCCAAGGAAATCCAACCTTTCAACAATAAAAATTATTTAGTGACAAGATCGATAAGAGCCTACATTCCTTTAAAGACTCTCAAGCCGCACTTCAGTCATTGGTCCTATACACTCTGGCCCTTACCTGCTTTCAGAACCACCCATCTTTCCATCTCAGGTACTTGACTCAACTGACCTGTGACATGCTGCACCCCACATACACCTTTTTGGTGTGGTCTGTGTATCATACATGTTCACCCTGAGAGTGTAACTGTGTATGGTCTAATACAGGGCTTGACAAATCCCAGGCACCAAGTTGTCATGGCTCCCAAGATTTTGCCCCTGGCATCTAGCTGTGCCATAATAGCCAGGGAACCACATGCTCCTGCACCTAAAAAAGAACACTTTCCATGCTGCTGCCTCCCCCCCACCTCTGCTAAGCGCACCCATCAGTGGTCTTTTTTTGGTGGTGTGGGGTCTTTACCGGACCATGCTGCTGCTTAATGTGTTGATAGCTGTGGCAGTTTTTCAGTGGGGGAGAGAGGCCTCTTTGCTTTGCATTACCGCTAAAAGAAATGGTGGTGGTAGCTTTATTTGGTGAATGGGGGGGCATTCAGTGCCACACACCTAGGCGCTTTGGGTTTTGAGCTGGCCACTAGGTCTCTGGCACATTTGTCGAGGCCTGGTCTAATGCAAAATATGTCACATATAGTGTTTTTGACGTGCTCATGAAACGCTGAGCTTTACTGTTATGGTAGCATATTTCCTGCCACATCATACTTATGTACAGATATGAAACTCTGCCAGGTCATGTTCTTAAATGTTTCTCACATGGCTTGAATAGAAGCAGACAAACACAGAGCTGTCTTTCCACACCCAGTGGAGGCATGCATACAGAAGGAAGGACTAGCTAAGCATCTGTGAGCCCTTTGGCTCAAGGGGAAGGAACCACACTCATTGCCAGACATAGGTGATCATCTAACCGCAGAGGATGTTGAAGAAATTGGTTAAAACAAAGAGCCACCACTGGCTAGAGGGCTCTACCCTAGTAGTTTGGTCTCAAGTAACATCAAGGATTGGCACCTACCCACAGAGTGGGAGAGTTTGGCTGCAAGACATGTCAGCAACCAGCCTTTGTAGTAAGCTGAGACTAGACTGGAACAGTTTTGCTTATTATATGAGTTTTCTTTTATTTAATTATGATAAATTCCTTGACTTAATTATTTGATTTATCATTTTGACTCATAATCACTTAATCTTATTGTAAGTCATTAACTTTATTTGTTTTATCTGAAGCAGTGTATGTGGACTGAGTAGATGGAGAGACCTCACTGGGAGTGACAAAGCTGGAGCATATCGATTTCCTTGATAAATTAATGGATACCTCTAAATGAGCTTGCAGGGCGCAGTGGGTAGCACTGAACCCTGCAGATGGTTGTTCTCAGGGTTGCATCCGGGACTGGGGATGTTACCTGGGGGTCTATCCCAAGAGTGGCTAGTGAGTGAGCCCTTCCACTGGATGAGGGACCAAGTACATGTGTGAGCTGACCCAGGAGTGGATGTTCACACAGCAAAGCAGAGTAAGCTGTGTTGAACCCCGGGTTCGCGATGTGACTGGGATGGACCAGCGACACCCACCAATGAGACAGACACCAGTTCAGTTAAACAAAAAACTATTTTTATAGTGACACCTTAAACACCTTTAACCACTTAACAGTGTAAAACAAGGAGATCTATACAAAAACACTTGTAATCAACTAACAATATGAAGCAAAACCTAGATAGGACACTTATAACCAACTAATAGCATAAAGCAAAATCTAAATGAACACTTATAACTAAATGACAATATAAAGCTAAAAACCTATGCAAAGCACTTATAACCAAGTAACAGTGTGGAGCAAGAGTCTATATAAAGCACCTGTAAAACACCTCCAGCCAAACAACAGGATAAAGCATGTAAGTCTATGCAAAACACTTACAACCTACCAAAGTACTTATAGTTAAATAACAGTATGGATTAATGACCTACAAGAGGGTGGCCATAATAAGTCAAGGACTTTTCTGGCCTTTTACTGCCTCAACATCGGTATAGGCACTGACCAGACCACCCGACGTGTATTTACCAATGGCTGAAAGCCATTCCTCCTTGCTAGCCAAGAAGGGTAGGCGGCAGAATAAAAAAAAAGTCAGATGAGAGAAAAATAAACCCCCACACTCCCCTGTGTGCACTGGGGAAGTTTGGGGCCAGCAGTTTAGAGCAGAAGCAGAGTAATGAACAATTATACAGTAAGAAGGATGCAAAATACAAATGACTAACAAAACACCTGGCAAATTAACAACACAAAACTATGCTAGACCTTAAACAACTATATCATAAAAAAATTATGCAGGATACAGAGAAAATAACAACAAGTACACAAACTATGCAAAACTCAGGTGAAGAAGCTACAAACACAGGCTATATATAAATGGTACCAAGTAGAATGATTAAGAGAAGGTAGGAGGCCTATATCAATTTATAATACCTGTCCTAGGACCGCAGTAGAACCCAAAGCGAGGAGGCAGACCAGCTGCAGCATCTCAGCACTTAATCGTTCGGCCGGCAATCCGTGTACACCCCCAAAAAAAAAGAGGGTCTCGGGGGTGGGTACTCCCTGTCTCAGTCGGGGGATCAGTCCGACCGGGTCACGACGTGCCCTTTAGCATCCGAGGGTGGGAGAACAACAAGCTAGCTGAGACAGGGGGGTTTAATAGAATTTTGACCAGCCAGAGTAAAAATAGCCAATTAGGAGTGGGATCCTGGTCAGGACCAATGATAAAACTGGGACCCCAGACAATGACCCCTCCTTCGTGGTGACGGGGGTGTCGAGAAACTGTTCAGGGGGGATAGGAACTCACCCCCTTTCTTGTTGACACAAAGCTAGGGAGGCAGAAACTCACACAGGAGATTGAGGCCCATCAGGGAAGATCGATCCTTAACAATCTTCCCCTTGCGCTGGATAGCCCGGAGATGAGACCCATCAGGAGAGATAGATACTTAACACTCCTCCCTGTGAGCTCCATAGTCTAGAGGGCTATGTTGGGGGGCGGGGTGGCCATTATGTCTGCCACCTCCGTTGACAAGCTGGTGCCCAGGATTGGAGAACTGGGGCAGTATGATAGCACCCCAGTCCAGATTATAGGAGAGGAATGTCACACCACCTACTGACCCTCCTCTCTGTACCAGGGGTTCCCAACTCATGGCCTATGGGCCAAAAGTTCTTTTGGTTGTTTTGATCGTAATGAAATCTGCCCACACACAGTTTTGGGCACAAAAGGATTGCGACCACCCACCTCCCACCCGGTCCCAGTGCAGAGCAGAGAGCTGAGCTGTGGCTGCTCACCTTCCCTTTGGCCTTGGGGCCTGTTCATGAGCGTCCAGCCCTTTTAAAAATAAAAGTAAAATTAAAAAAATATATATAGAAAAAACTTTTTTGGCTAGAGGGCTACAAATATAATTTTTACAACCCTGAAGGGCCACCAGTCTATTTAATTAAAAATTTATTTTTAATTTAGTAAGTAGACTGATGGCTCTTCATGGTTGTAAAATTTATATTTGTGGCCCTTGAGCCAAGAAGGTTGGGAACCACTTCTCTCTGCCAAGAGTAACAACCCTGCCTACACCTATTTTTCCCAGTGACCCAGACAATCTGATGCCTCCACCTTTATTACCTTTACCTTCCATCAACACCCTCCAAGACTGTAGTTTTGGCTCTTTTGCTGAGGTCTGTGAAGCTTCCCTGGTTTCCTTGATAGCGTTCAGGCAACATCTTGCTCTTTTTGCCCATAATTGGAGCAAGATTGCTACCAACATGGATATTGAACACTGTATCCTGCGGATACTTTATAGAATTCTGTGCTATCCCCCCACTGCCACCCTCCCCAGTGCAACTCTGGAGATACAACCCAACTATACCTTTTGTGGAAGGAAGCACACACTCTTCAAAAAGGGGCCATAGAATGGGTTCCACATCACTCTTGCAATGACTTTTACCTCTCTTACTTCCTCATACTGAAAAAAGGAGATCTTCATTTTAGTTTGGGTCTGCAGGCCTTGAACTGATTCATGTATAAATTCCACTTCCGTATGGTTACTCTTTCCCAGACCATTCCCTGCCTCCCACCTGGGATCTGATTTGTAGCTCTCAATATAAATAATGATCACTTCCATGTGGACATTCATCCCACCTCTACCAAATGTCTTCATTTTACCATGGATCACTTCTATTATCAATTCTGTGTCTGCCTCTTCAAGACAGCCACCGCCTCTTGTGTATTTAAAAAAATCTTTGACATTGTCCTAGCATATATGGGATGTCTGGGACATTCCTTATTTCCATACCCAGACAATTGGTTTCTGATAGCGTCATCACATGAATGCTGCCTCATTACCATCTGGGTACTGTAGAATGGTTCTATGATTACTGATCTGGGAATCTGTAAGTCCACCCTTGTAACCACCAGTGATTGAGGCCTGTCAATAAGAGGAAATTGAGGGTGCATTGACCTGTGCAGTCACATAAAATCTTGGATATGCCACATGGACAGTGCAAGGTATGCATGCGGTTCAGTGGAGTCTACTTCAAACAGTTCAGGCTCCAGCAAATGGAGTACTTGCACACCCACATCTGGAATCCAGATAGGGACCATATACCTCAAAGAACCATTGGTCACAATAAGTAAACTCTTTCTGGAACAGAGAACAATGTCCAATGGCCACTCTTTGTCTTTTTCAGCATGTATATATTGGTGCTTGTCTTCCCTTTGTTTGTTTATTATTAATAGGATGTATAATCTTAGTTGGGCAACATTAACCAATACAGCTTGAACAAATAACTCTGCATAGATATTTGCTTTAGGTGTTTAACTTGAATTTGAATATATTTATTTCAACTTTTTTTGTTTGAATAGCTTCTCTATAGGGATATTCTGAATGTTTAAATTTCCTCATCACAAGTGGACTGTTAAATGAAGTGAAACAGACATCTTGGGGAACAGCTTATAAAATCAATTCCCCTTTGCATGCAAAAGGGTAACAAAATCAGTTAACTTTTACAGAAATATTGGACCCTGAGAAAGAAACATTTCATTGTCTCTGTTATTGTTGCTTTCTATTGTATAAATAGCATCATTATTACACTGGTAACATCACTGTATTTAAGGTGGAGTTGGCATTTACAATCCAAAGGCTGACAGTTGGGGAACAGGGATCCCATCTCAGCCAATACATAATCAAAATATAGTGAAATTTAACACATAGTTATAGAAATTAGATGGAAAAAGACAACATACAAAGTAGTCTAGTCCAACTTCTGGGCAACATAGGATTGTTCTCTGCATCTGTTCTCAACTGCTTTATCCATTTGCCTTAGTGGGCCAAGAGAGGGGCTCCTAATTCCACAGTCTAATACATCTCACTGTCAAGACATTTTCAGTGATATTCAGGCTACATTTTCCTTTAGGTTACTGTTATGAAGTAAGAAACCTCTTGGCTACTGTGGGATGCCAGAGGCGATAACCCAAGTGGTGTTCTTTTCTGTTCCTGAACTTTAGTAGTAGGAAATGGGTATTCATGGTGATGTGATAACTATGGGAACCACTGGGAGGGAAGGGGCTTTAGACAAACCTTACCTGGACCCCCTGTGGTTGACAGTTTGTGGCCGGTTTAGACTGGAGCCAGGGCGGCTGGCTGGGAGGAGAACAGAAGAGGAGAGGGCAGAAGGAAGATGGGGGTCTGAGAGGCAGGATCTCTGAGGCTCTTCCTGGGGGGTTTACTGCTAGACCTCCTGGTTGATCTGAAAGCCAACTGTCCTAGCTGCTGTGCAAACTGGATTGCTAATAAACCCTCTGCTGTGTACACTGGCTGAGTGCCACTGCTGATTGGAACAGCTGAGACCCTCCTGGAGGGAGGACCCCACCCCAAGGGTGACCAGACAAAGCAAGGATCAGACCCTCTGAGCCTGGATTTGGGAGCTGGCTACAGGTAGCATGGAGACCCTGTGGATTCGGGAGAGAGCTCCACTGTAGCGGAGTCCTTATTGGCTGTGAACAGAGGGGATCCAAGCATGCGGTCTGCAGTCTCCATGATAGTTACTTCAAATGTTTCTTTTTCCTCCTTGATATTTGGACCCATATCTAATTTTCCACCTGAATATAATGTTTATTTCATACCAAAGATGATTCTAATGACTTTTGGTAGTTTATTAGTTCTGATGCATTAAGAAAACTGGCTTAAACCTGGATCTTTTTATTTTTTCTAGGTTCTAGACAAGACCTCCTTTGGTTAAAAAAAAAATGTTAGAAATGGAAGAAAATTAAAGTGTGCACACAAAATTAAGATGGTAGCCTATAGGCTGCAGAAGGGAATGGTAAAACATATGAAACCTGGACTGCAGAAGGCTTTTATCACAGGGATTCTCACTAAAAGGAAGCCTATGCTCTATATACTTAACTGGATAGGGCCCTGTAAACTACACAGATATTGTTCAAGGCTCTTGGAAACCATTCATTTAAAAATTATACCTAGTATGTAGGGAAGGAGTGGGAAACTCTGCAAAAAAGATGTTCCTTAACATGAGCTCAGCCCATGGGGGACTGGAGCAAACTGCTGAAATGACAGATAAAAGTATGAAAACAGAAGCTTAGGCCGCTATTTGGAACACTCCAATTCCATACAGATTTGAATGGCCCTTAGTGTTATCTGCTCCTGCAAATATTAATATGCCAAATCTTGTATTCTTTGTTCAACCAAAGGCCCTTTTGTGAATAAGCACTCACTGGGAGTTTTGCATGGGCATGGGTCATAGGGTTTAATTCAGTAAAACACTAAGATCAAAACCTGATGCTACTGTTGTTGAAGTCACTGGGAGTTTTGTTTTTGACTTCAGTGAGAGCTGAATCAGAAGATAAGTTAAGATGTCAATGCAACAACATTCAGATGGGTCCAACCCTACAATCCTTGTTCATGAACCCTTTTTTTCCTCCTCTTTTTTGCATACACATAAGTGCTTCAGGATTAGAGCTATATGGTGCAAATCTCTGTCCTAGTGAGAGATTAAATGTTGAGATGTCTGGAATCAGTATCCATTTTTGAAAAAATGCTGAAGTGTTCAACAAAGATTGTCCACAGTCTCATATTAGTCCAGCAGTGTAACTTTACTGTATGAGAGACTTAGAAAAAAGTTTTGATTGTACTTCATCCATGCATCTTCATCGTCTTCAGTTGTTGTTCCTGCATTACACTGGTGTAACTGACATGAGAAACAGGCCCTTATATGAATAGTTTTATTAGGGTTATGATCCATCATGTAAACTGGCTGCAGCACGGGACCTGC
Organism: Podocnemis expansa; assembly: GCA_007922195.1. NCBI lineage: Eukaryota > Metazoa > Chordata > Testudines > Podocnemididae > Podocnemis > Podocnemis expansa. The sequence continues at coordinate 21,496,111 of ML681963.1, forward strand.
CCCGACCCAGCAGGTGCCTCCTGGCAATGGTACTGGGGAATAGGCTCAAGGAGTCCACTGTTTGGTGGTCTGTGCTCAGTTTCTCCATGCTGAACTCTAGTCCCAAGTCCTATTCTAGGACCTCAGTCCTCCAAGTGCAGTTCATGTACCCCCAGCCTCTCACCCCTTGGGGAGAAAAATCCCGCTTGCATGACCTGGCCACTCTCCAGTGAATGGCCACTGTGAGTCCACTGCCATGCCACTGGCAGGCTGGGGAGTGGGTAGGGATGCAGGCCCACCCACTTCTCTGGGCTCTAGCCCAGGGACCCTGTGTGCAGCAACCTTCGTGCTGCCACTGCCTACCTGCAGTCACTCCTTAACAGCTCTACTCCCTGGGCAACTTTCCTCACAGACCCAGTCCCATGCAGACTCTCACCTGAGGACCACTCCTCTGGGCCCTCCACTGCAGTCCACTCATAGAGCTGTTTCCCTGGAGCCTCAGCACTCAATCAGTCCTTTCAAGTCCAGGCTGCCACTAGCTCCTAGTGGTAAGTCACTAAGCTGTCTGTGCTGTTGACTCCTGAAGTCAGCCAGGGACACAACTTTCCTCCCTCAGCCACAGGACCGAAATGACCACTAGTGCCAGCAGCTTCCTAATATACTGGGCTGCTGGCCTCTGATTGGCTGTCTGCTGCTCTTAGCCAATTGACTGCTACTCCTAGGCATTTTAATCCCTTCCATTGAATAGCGAGGAAACCATCTCACTACACAAGACAAAAGAAATTGATTCTGAGCTTATATAATATGAAGCTGAAGCTTCGAGACAAACCATAAAAGCTAGTAAATCTTTCCTCCACTCAAGCCCATTCTGCTTATTGAGGGACCTGTTCTGTGATCTCCTTTATCATGGAATCATCCAACATTGAAAGTTTTTATGAGCTTGACCAATTGTACTCCTGGGAGTCTCTGGCTCAGTAGTTCAGTCTTGCAGCAGGTTTCCTTTTGGATCTTCATTCTTTGGCTCACTTGGATTTCAGCTACATGTGTATATATTTACTTAAAAAGCCGAACTCATCATCTGTCCAATGGATACCATGAAAGAACTTGAAAAGTGGATTTCCAAATGTTTATAGTATTAAAAAGGGAGATAATACTGATGGACAGGAAGCTATGAATGAGAAGCATTCTTCGGAGTCTTGAAGTGAAAAACATGCTTATTAAGCTGGAATTTAGTTTGATGAAATTTCTAAGTTTTTATCTGCCTTTCTGTAATGTTATTTCCAACAGAGTCAGGTTTTGCTTTCTTCATAGAAACTGAAAGGAACACTGAGAGGTCATCAAGTCCAATCCTCTGCACTTGTGGCAGGACCAAATATCATCTTAAGCTATCCCTGACAGGTGTTCGTCTAACTTGATTTTTAAAATTTCCAATGGCGGAGATTCTATAACCTCTCTAGGCAACTTATTCCAGTGGTTAATCACTCTGATGGTAAGGAATTTTTTTCCAAGTGTCCTGCCTAAACCTCCCTTGCTGTAATTTAAGTCCATTGCTTCTTGTCGTATCAGCAGCAGTTAAGGAGAATAATTTTTTCTCCCTCCTTCACATAACAGCCTTTTAGGTACTTGAAAACTGTTATCATGTCCCCTCTCAGTCTCGTCTTCCAGACTAAACAAACGTAGTTCTTTCAGTCTTCCCTCATAATTCAAGTGTTCGAGATCTTTAATCATTCTTGTTGCTGTTCTCTGGACTTTCTCCAGTTTGTTTACATCCTTCCTGAAATGAGGCACCCAGAACTGGACACAGTACTCCAGTTGGGGCTTAATCAGGGTGGAGTAGAGCAAAAGAATTACTTCTCATGTCTTACGTACAATACTCCTGGTAATACATCTCAGAATGGTGTTTGGTCTTTTTGCAGCAGTGTCACACCGTTGACTCAGATTTAGCTTGTGGTCCACTAGGACACCAAGCTCCCTTTCCCAAGTATTCCTTCCTAGGCAGTCATTGCCCATTTTTTATGTGTGCGATGGATTATTCTTTTCTAAGTGGAGGACTTTGCATTTGTCTCTATTTGGATTATGCTGCAAACCTTCACAGGTCCATTTTTCTGGAGAGTAAAAGAGTTTTGTATGATTTCTTTGTCTTGAGAACCTGTGAATGAGACACTATAAAACTATAATGAAAATGTCCCTCTTTCTTGCAGCTTTCCTTTTAGTAGTAGCTGCTGTGAGGGCCCAGTTACCATATCTGTTGTTGAGGGCGGAGAGTGTCTCTGTTCTTGGTAAAACGCTCTCATTAAATATGCCTGAGCAATCAGTTGACAATTAACGGATCCATATGAGCCCAGATAGGACAGAAATATATATATCTATATCCATCCGTCCTTCCTCGCTAATCTCTAGCTATTCTTCCAGATCATCCAGCAAGTAGGATATTTAACTCAAGATGAAGATTTCTTTTAAACTTTTTAATACAGATAGATTTGTTTTGACTTGGAAGATTGCCAGAACTAATAGTATTAATGACTTCCAATGACAGGGGCAACATAGAAAGCTTGGGGAAAATATAATTCAGGGAATCTAGTCTCATTCCAACTGAGTGCAAAATAACTGTTAATTATGATCATTGCTCATTAATTGTTTCTGCAATCTTATATAGAAATCAACAAAATACTAGGGGTAAGGAATTAAGTGTAATTTCTTCCTTTCCTTTTTTTAGCTTTGTAAATCCATTTAATTCTTATTGTTAATAAGTGTACTCTTATTGTTAATAAGTGTATTCAAATTAATTTCATTTCATATTTTTCTTTTGGCTTGACTGCAACTTCCATCTCTCTTGCCCTGCTGGATCAACTCTCCATGTTATTTTAGATCTTAGCTGAAAAAAAAGTGTTCTTCCTTATGTATCTATACATAATAATAATAATACTAATAATACTCATTTATCTTTACTGTCACTCTCCTATTATTTCTTTCTACAGCTGTATTATTAAATTCTGTACATAAATTTAGGATACACAGAGTTTTGTGTGAAAGACATGGTGCCAAATGTAGCTGTATTACTCCCTGTGGAAGGACTCATTCTTCCTGCCTTCCTTTATTTAGAAATCCCAAATTTACATGTATTCAGTGACTTCATCTACCACATTTGGCATTTGATAACAGCAGCCTGGGACATTCTGAACCATAATTGCTTTGGTGAGCACTTGCATGAGAGAACCTTGGGTTATCAGTGGCTCACAAATGAGTTTTGGCTGGCATCTTCTAGTTCAACAAATTGAGGCTGACAGCACCATGGGAGGCCAATATCATGCTGCCTCTTGCTTGCGGGTCTACCTGCTTGAGAAGAGCGATTGTCCTAGAAATAATTCTAAAATTTTCTCTTCCACAGTATGCCATCTGGTCAGGTCAGTGCATCACTCCCTTCCCGAGAAAGAAGAAGCTAGTCTAAGCGGTAAACTAAAATACTTACTCAAATTTTGCTAATACCATGCTATCTAGGAGATAGCATTATCATAATATAAAAAACTATGATTAAAAAACAATGGGCATACCATGCTTCGGTGATTTACCCTTCACTGGTCCCTTAAAAATAGGTGCCGGCAGCTACAAAACAGGTTGTAGATTAAGAATAGATCTGCATGGGCACATAGCTTGCAAAGTAATTTATCTTGGTTATTATAACTGCTATGTGAGGAGAGAGAACAAGTGTGGGAAAATGTGCAGCTGCAGCCTGTGTCACACCAAAGATTCCAATTTGTCTGAAGGCGGCTTGTTTTTTGAGTTTGTTATTAACTTGGGAACATTTTTGAGAAGTAGGAGGAAAGTCTTTTCTTCTTTTTAAGGCAAAAGAGTCTTATACCATTCTTTGCTACAGATTGTGATACAGGAACTGGTGTCCCAAAACACATCTTAATTGAAAGGAAATGCACATGAGAAAAATGGGGGCATCCACATTTAGTAGAAAATGATTTTAAAGGAAAACAGTATGCTCACAGGAATGAAGAGCTCTAATTTCCTTCTGCAGCCCGGAAGCCTGAGGCATCCTCAGGGCTACAGGCATGGACTGAGTAGTCAGGGCAGAGGCCTGGCTAGATGAGACCAACAATTAAAATGACAACTGAGATTTAAAAGAGCAACAAGATTTCATTTTAAAGTGCAGTGAATTAATGTTTTATACTGTATATATTACCATCTACTATTTTATTATCTGTATAATAACCTTTATAGATACATCTGTTGCCTTGCCTCCAGCCTTGAGATTTAATAACTGTTAACAGGGCACTTACGTAGCTCTGATGTCTTACCCCACATTTTCAAGACTGATGCAATTTAGGATTCAAATACCGAATGTGGTAGATGAAGTCACTGAATACATGTAAATTTGGGATTTCTAAATAAAGGAAGGCAGGAAGAATGAGTCCTTCCACAGGGAGTAATACAGCTACATTTGGCACCATGTCTTTCACACAAAACTCTGTGTATCCTAAATTTATGTACAGAATTTAATAATACAGCTGTAGAAAGAAATAATAGGAGAGTGACAGTAAAGATAAATGAGTATTATTAGTATTATTATTATTATGTATAGATACACAAGGAAGAACACTTTTTTTTCAGCTAAGATCTAAAATAACATGGAGAGTTGATCCAGCAGGGCAAGAGAGATGGAAGTTGCAGTCAAGCCAAAAGAAAAATATGAAATGAAATTAATTTGAATACACTTATTAACAATAAGAGTACACTTATTAACAATAAGAATTAAATGGATTTACAAAGCTAAAAAAAGGAAAGGAAGAAATTACACTTAATTCCTTACCCCTAGTATTTTGTTGATTTCTATATAAGATTGCAGAAACAATTAATGAGCAATGATCATAATTAACAGTTATTTTGCACTCAGTTGGAATGAGACTAGATTCCCTGAATTATATTTTCCCCAAGCTTTCTATGTTGCCCCTGTCATTGGAAGTCATTAATACTATTAGTTCTGGCAATCTTCCAAGTCAAAACAAATCTATCTGTATTAAAAAGTTTAAAAGAAATCTTCATCTTGAGTTAAATATCCTACTTGCTGGATGATCTGGAAGAATAGCTAGAGATTAGCGAGGAAGGACGGATGGATATAGATATATATATTTCTGTCCTATCTGGGCTCATATGGATCCGTTAATTGTCAACTGATTGCTCAGGCATATTTAATGAGAGCGTTTTACCAAGAACAGAGACACTCTCCGCCCTCAACAACAGATATGGTAACTGGGCCCTCACAGCAGCTACTACTAAAAGGAAAGCTGCAAGAAAGAGGGACATTTTCATTATAGTTTTATAGTGTCTCATTCACAGGTTCTCAAGACAAAGAAATCATACAAAACTCTTTTACTCTCCAGAAAAATGGACCTGTGAAGGTTTGCAGCATAATCCAAATAGAGACAAATGCAAAGTCCTCCACTTAGAAAAGAATAATCCATCGCACACATAAAAAATGGGCAATGACTGCCTAGGAAGGAATACTTGGGAAAGGGAGCTTGGTGTCCTAGTGGACCACAAGCTAAATCTGAGTCAACAGTGTGACACTGCTGCAAAAAGACCAAACACCATTCTGAGATGTATTACCAGGAGTATTATACGTAAGACATGAGAAGTAATTCTTTTGCTCTACTCCACCCTGATTAAGCCCCAACTGGAGTACTGTGTCCAGTTCTGGGTGCCTCATTTCAGGAAAGATGTAAACAAACTGGAGAAAGTCCAGAGAACAGCAACAAGAATGATTAAAGATCTCGAACACTTGAATTATGAGGGAAGACTGAAAGAACTACGTTTGTTTAGTCTGGAAGACGAGACTGAGAGGGGACATGATAACAGTTTTCAAGTACCTAAAAGGCTGTTATGTGAAGGAGGGAGAAAAAATTATTCTCCTTAACTGCTGCTGATACGACAAGAAGCAATGGACTTAAATTACAGCAAGGGAGGTTTAGGCAGGACACTTGGAAAAAAATTCCTTACCATCAGAGTGATTAACCACTGGAATAAGTTGCCTAGAGAGGTTATAGAATCTCCGCCATTGGAAAATTTTAAAAATCAGGTTAGACGAACATCTGTCAGAGATGGTTTAAGATGATACAATTCAAGACTGATGCAGTTTAGGATTCAAATTTCATTTTAGGTTGATCCTGCCCTCTCCATTATGGGGCATATGTTAAATTGCAGCATTTTGATGCCTGTTGTTCTAAGCTACGTAGAAGTTAGTCAATTAACTTACCAAGTCCATGCTACAGTATTCTTCTATCTGACTGAAATATGTAAATGGACCATGAATCAGGAGCACTGGTGGGCTGGGAAAAGACTCGGGGCTCGAGCCACTGCTGCAGCAGCCACCACGGCAGACCTGGGCCTCTGGTGCCGGAACTCAGGGCTCAAGCTCCATAAGCCTGGCACCAGCAATGCCCATGCCATGAATTCATATCCTTGCAAGAGACTACAGCTGGATTTTCTAGAGGATCCCCCTAAATACTAAAAGTAGAAATTATAGTAGAATTCACTTTCTCTTTTTTTTCCCCCCTAGGAATTGAGTTCTAGTCTTTAGCATAATACAGTTAACAATTAGCAAATAAAAATTTCTGTTTACTGACTAGTGCAGTGGTTCCGAACATTTTCTCTGCCATGGCACACTTTGCTAGCTTTAATTAATTTGAGGCACACCACCATATAGTTTCCAAATGAATATGAATATTCATGAGCCAATCCAGAGCTCTTTGAGCAGTTTTTCAAAAAATTTTGTGGCACACTTGCTCAGACCTGATGGCAGACCTGTGTGCTGTGGCACACTGGTTGGGAAACACCGTACTAGTGTGTCAAAGATAAACCCTGACAACAAAGCAGTTACAATGCACTATAGCTAGACTGTCATCACTAGAGATCTGTTGTTTTCCTCTAAAATGAAAAATATTACACAGGATCTAAACTCTAATATATTTTTAAACATTACAAAATAAGTACAGAAATTAGGACTTTTGACAGAGAGAGAACTTCTGCTTTCACATAGATTCACCCTAGGTATTATATTGGCAATTATATAAAACACGTTGCTGCACCATGTAACTGATTTTTTCAGCATCTGCAATATTGAGTACACGCGTTTAAATAAAAAAAAAAACCTCACAGTTGCTATAATTGTTAGACTTGCACACAGCTTTTGGATCAATGATTTGATGTGACTCATGAAGACATTTGGCTTTCAGGTACTATTTCTCTGTTATGGTGTTTTCCCAGCTTCATTGCCACTGACTTCAGTGAAATTATAGGAAATTGAATTAGGATCCGACTCATAGGTTCAGTCTGGGTTACCATGGCAGCTCTGTCTTCTCTCTGTGGGATGAGCTGAATCTGAATGGTGCTCCTGCAAGTCAAGATGCAGGCCCAAGCCATGTGTCTCAACAATATCGAGCCATGGTGTCCAAACATTTCCTCTTGTGCTCCCCATTATCAGTAACAGAATGTGTTCATGCCCCCCTTACCCTCATGGGCCAGGAATTGCAGTGAGGAGGTGGGGTCAGGGAGTGGATCTGGAGGCTATGAGTAGAGCCACAGCTGGGTCTGCGAGCAGTGCCAGGGCTGCAGCTGGGACCAGGAGTGGGATGGAGGTGGAGGCAGAATGGTCTGGATGGCACTACCTGGTCCTCACCCAAATCCACTGGATTTTCCTTTGCACCCCACATTATCGTAAACCATTATCCAAAAGAGTAGTAGAATTTCCTGAAAAGAAGGCACTCCTTTCTTGAATGCTTGAAATAGATGAGACTCCTTTGTTAATTAGCAAATGTATTCATTATACTCTGTATGGATGGGGAGATACCTGAACCATGCATTGAACCATCTTCCAAAATGACCATATCAGGATGAGCTAGTTTGGTGGTTTCTATTAGCCCTTCAATTTTGTTTTGTTTTCAAATACGGAGTCCCTGTAATCCCTTCATATTAGGGGCTGGGCAATGGTCCTCGCATCATTCATAGACTGGTTGTATTGATACAGATAAGCCCTGGCTGTTCAATAAAATCATTTGATTAATTTTTAGGGTGCGGGGGAAGTGTTATGTGAGGTTGTGAATAGGGATCTTGAAACTAAAACAGGCTCTGTTTGGTTATACTGTATAGTGTAAGGGAGTTTGCAGTTCAATTCCTGTCTCAGGCCCATGTGTTTCATGCAGAGAGATGCCCTCCTGGAATGTCTGGAACACTGAAGAGAGACAAGGGTATCCACTAATTTTCTATCAACCCTTCAGTCACTTTCGACAATCAGATGGTGAGAACCCTTGAGTCAGTAAGTGAATATTTTAGTGCAGAATGCTTTAGGTAAATTCCCTTGAGCTGTAAGGAACAAAGGAGAGAAAGCAAGGCAGATTCAGGAATTTCCAGGCAAGTCACCCTCCCTATGCATTCTTTATTAGGGAGTGGATTATGTTACTATGCACTACCTGAGTTAGCAAAATACAAGGGCATATTAATAAAACTGTGAAGCTATTGGTTATATATGTATGTTGGTAGATGCTGCTTGTCTAGCAGTTAGTGCAATCAGCTGGTGTGGTGCCAATGTCATTCTGAATCCTGTTTGAACTGAAGTTTCTGATATTTGGAGAGTGACAGTATAAATCTATTACTCAGATCTGTGATGCCCCCCAACATCGCACTTTGCTTGTTATCAGCCCAACTAGGATGATAACAATTTTTCATATGAAGGGTTGGCATAAACAAGCATGTGAGCTACCAACTGTATGGTGAAAGCTGAGAGTCATTTGATACAATATTGTCCCTGTCCAATCTATGAGATTCTCCAGGCAGCTTTTCAAAAACATTTTAGCTTAATAAAGCACCACTTATAATTCTTCATTCTATGAACCAAGTTGTTTATTAACATATAAACATACAGTCCTGGTTGCCAAACAGCCCTCTGTTGGCTATGGTCTAATACAAGATGATTCATATGTGAGTAACAAGCAAACCTTTTATGCTTAGCCAGTCTGAGTACACCAACATGAAGGCTTAAATGTCTTTTTCCAAATAGCACTTGTAACAAGGATCACTGGTATTTGACTTTATTCAGAAAAATCTATCTAGACAAATTCTGAGAAATAAGGAGCAATTTTTTTTAACAGTGATGGTTGTTTATCATTGAAACAATGTAGCTTGGGACAAACTTGATTTTCTGTCACTTGCAGTCTTTAAATCATGACTGGCCATGTTGCTAGAAGATATGCATTAGTTCAAGTGGAAATGATGGGCTGAAGCAATCACTGGGTGAGATTTGTGTTTTATGCAAGAGTCAGACTAGATGAGGATAGTGCTTCCTTCTGACCGTAACATCCATGAATTTTAGTTCTACCTACATGAAAGGCCCTTCACTGGTCAGTCAGTCTCTGTCCCTGTATCTCAGGCCTGGTGTACACTACAGACTTTTGTCGACCTAGTTAGCTTTTTGTACACACTGCAATCTCCCCCATTGACCCAACTCCCCTGATTTTTCAATAAAAGAAAATTACCTCAATGAGAGACATAGAGCTTTTTGCACCAAAGGTTTAGCAATAAAGTGCTAGTGTAGACACTGCAATTGGTTATGTTGCAGTATATGGCCTCCAAGAAGTGTCCCACAATATCCAGCCTGGCTGCACTGGCCATCAGTTCGAACTCTGCTACCCTACAGTTATACCCTGTCTTTAAAGTCCCAGGAATTTTTGAAATTCCATTTCCTTCTTGGTTGGTATAGAGAGCTCACATTTCATTGTCTCAGCTGACCATGGCAGCTCTATGCAACAAACGCTTTCTCTTGTGGCGCATACTGTTTTATCTGGATCTGGCTAACTTTTGGGAAAAGGAGGCTGTAAAGTCCCAGCTCCATATCAGCTGAAGAAATTTTGATAAGTATGGTCAGATTTTTCATGGTGGAATGAGTATGAGTGGGGAACACAGCATGGTGTGGAATGAGTATGAATGGGGGACACAGCAGTACCATGCAAAAATCGAGGAGTTACAGCAGGGGTACTAAAAGCTAGGGAGTCAAACTGTCACTCTGGCGTTTCTTCTGTAATGAACTGGAGGCCATCCTCAATTGTGTCCCTCCTTCTATTGCCAAGAGACCCATGGATACCTCGGCAGGCCTGTAGACAGCAGACACTGCACTCAACCCTAACAAAGAAAGTTTAGATGAGGAGGTTTTGTGGAGAACAGTATAGATCAGGGGAGCAGGTTGTTTGCTGATGTGGGAAGCCAGGACCTCTCTTCGACTCTAGAGAATTTAAGGCAGCCACGGCCCTTCAGCTATTGCATGCAGGATGCAGGAGAAAGGAGATTGGGAAAGTAATTTTGTTTTTTTTGGAGTCGATGCTGGGTGGTTACATGAGGTACACCTGTCCTTTGTTTTATTGTATTATATAACTGGTTGAAATGCATGAGAATAGTTAGGTTCACATGTGGTTTGCATTCCCCTACTCAGCTAGGCAGTGTGGTGGAAAAGTGTGTTAATGCACACCATGAGTTCATGGGAATCCTTCAGAGAGATCTCTAAGAAACTTTCCTGGAGGTATTCACCAATCCTTTGCCAGAGATTTGTTGGCAGAACTGCTTTGTCTCCCCCCCTTGTAGGAAAGTTTCCTGAGCCAAGTGACAGGCACTTGTACAGGGACAAAAGCAACACACAGGTGAAAAGAAACCTACCTTCAAGCAGCTTGAATAGCGAGAGATGCACCCTAGGATCCCTGCTTACTCTCAATATTGAGATATTTGCTTGTATAGCACCCACATGTGGAATATGGTGACACAATTTGAAAAGTTGTCTCCGTCTAACTGAATCAATAACCAAAGCAAATCACCAAGAAACTTTTTCCCAGCCTGAGTGCCCTGTCTCCCCATGTACAACTCACCATGTCCCCTTTGGTTGTCGAGCTCTGCACTTGCCAAGGAACAGTGTGAAAGAAGTGTATTTTAGAGTAATGAACCAATGCTGTTATTGCACTCACAATCATGCTACAGATGTGTCCTTGAAGGGAAACCCCTCCATTCCTGCCAACCTGCCTGTGGCTGGTAAGAAAACAACTATGGAGAAGCAAAGAGGAGATATTCCAAGAACTTCTTCAGTCCTTTGTGGAGGGGAGGGGAAAGGGGGCACAAATGCACAGTGTCTAAAACTCAGAAAATTAATAGGCAGGAGAGTATGGAAAACCATGAATGAGTAATAGCAAGGCACTAGCACATGATAAAATCCATGGAGGAGCAAACAAATGCTAAAGCAGGGGTCTCAAACTTGCAGCCCGCGAGCTGCATGCAGCCCCTAAAGTTATTTCCTGCAGCCCACAATAACACTTAGAATTTCTTAAATAATTGACTGCAAAATTTACAGTGTGCTTACTTACTTCCTCTTTGTATTCATGATGATACCTCCATCTTGATCAAGCATAATTCTTACTCTTGGCACATATATGTTACTCTTCATTTTTTTTTCCATTTTGACTATATGTTGCATCATTGTATGAAAAGGTTTCAGTGGTGTGGGCTTCAGGTTAATGTACCAGTCCTCATGTGGCCCTCATGGTGATTTGTGTTTGAGACCCCTGTGCTAAAGTGACTCAATGCTACAGACTGAATTTATGCATGTTTTCCCCTTCCTGCAGCCAATGGAGAACTGCCTTGCATTCCCTCCTCAGACTGGACCCATACTTTCCTACCAAACTCCTAACCTAGCTCAGCCCTCCATTCACTCCATGCCATCAGGCAGCTTCCAGAATAATAGCTGGACTTACACCCATCTGTCATAGCTCACAGTGCCCCTGACTCTTTTCTCCCCTCCAGTATAAATAATTATTATTTATGTTACTTAAGTGAATAATTTTATTATTTAATAAAAGCATATTTTGCACAGAATAAGCATTTTGTGTCTCTTGCACATGGTGGCTGCAGCTTACATTAGTACATAATGCAAGCTGAATAGCAGTCATAACATGGCTCAGCATTGTTTACAAAAACACCTTACTGTTGCTCATTGTCAGAGTGGCTCCTCAAGGCTTCACTGATTGAAATGACTCCCATTGTGTCCCTCTAATTGCCCTGACATCTGGTTGTTCATATTAGGATGCAAGACAGCCCACTTCTGTACTCCAGTTAGGGGAAATCTTTTTGCCCTTAGTTTCACAAATATTATGGAGAACACATCGAGTGGCTATAACAATGCAAATATTTTCCCCGTTTTGGTCTAACTTTCCATAAAGGCATCACTAGCAGTCTTTTAATCTGCAATACACACATTCAACAGTCATTCATTAACCTGCTTGCTGCTATCTAGGTTGCCCATATAAGGGTTCATGAGTCATGGCAGTAAGGGATAGGCTGTGTCTCCCAGGATCACTATGGGCATTTCAGCATTCCACCATTGGAATTTTGTGGTCTGGGGGAAAAAAAAAAAAAGAAATCCCTGTTTGCAGCTTTCTGAACAGGTCAGTGTTCCTGAAGATGTGTGTGTCATGCACTTTCCCTGACCAACCCACACTGATGTCAATGAAACACCCACCCACCCATAGAGATGTATTCCTTTCTGTTGAAGCAGGCCATTGCAAGAAGGTCTGGGTCAAAAATTGGGATATGTGTCATCTGTTGCCCCAGCTCAGGGAATTCCATTACTGCAAAGCCATCCACTATATCTTGCTCATTTCTAAAACTTACAGTTCTTTGTAGAAGAATGTGAATAATGGCCCTACAAACTTGTAATAACACAGCTCTAAACTGATTAGTGACTGACCGGTAGCAGTCTGGAGTTGCCAGCTACCACACAGTGATTGTCACTTGCTTCTCTACCAAGAGGGCAGCTCTCATTCTGGTGTCCTCATGCTGCTGGGGAAAGCTGAGCTCTGCACAGAGTTCTGTGAAGTTGGTTTTGCAGTTTTGAAAGTTCTTCATCCACTAGTCGTTATCCCAGACCTGCATAACAATGCAAATCCACCATTCTGTGCTTTTTTCACATGCCCAAAAGAAGTGGTGCACCCTGATGCTCCATGAATCCAAACTGTAATCTGGCATTGTTTGTTTGCCTGGCATACGGCAGGTCGGCTTTCTTGGATTCCTTCAACTGGGAGCTCATGATAAACTGTATGACCAGCCATGATGTGTTCAGAATGCTGACAACAACAGTGGAGAACAGTGCAGGATCCATCTTTTAGATAGAAATGATGGGTGTTCAGGAAACTGGGGCCATTGACAAATGGTGCAGTCAGAAACCCATGGAATGATAGGATGGAAATCAGTGCATCATGGCATGTTGAACCTTCACTGGTGATCCCCTGTGATCCTCTCTGCATTCTCACAACTCTTACCAGCAGAAAGTGGCGAGTTGAACAGCTGTCCGGAGTGCTTTGCTTTCACTTGATGCTAAAGCACCAACTGTGGACATACTTCGGTGACATTGTGAGTACTACATTGACAGACGCAAGCATTGTAAACAAAAAAACAAGGAGTCATGTGGCATTTAAAGACTTTGTAATTTACGTCACTTTGTGATCTTCACTCTAACTTGCATCAACAACACTTTCTAGCATAGATGAGGCCTCAGAATAAACTTGTGCGCGATAGCCTTTCTCTCAGTCCCTGCACTGCCCCTTCTTGGACCTTCATGACCATATCTTGCAGAGTGCCCCCTTTGGCCTCCTATTATTTATTTATTTAAATTGTATTAGTGTCTACCAGCTAACCAAGATCATGGTCCCATTATGATAAGCACTTTGCAAGCACAGAGTGATACAGTCCCAGCCCTGGAGAGTTTACAATCTAACTTGATAAGACAAAGGGAAAAAGGATATAATATACAAACAGAGTGTTGATTTAATGGCTGAGTCTCTCAGTGACACCTCTTCCTCTTTCATGGCCAAGTCTCTCAGGAGCTTTTGTTTTAGTTTACAATCATCAAATTAGACAGTCAGGCAACAGAATGAATGAAATTCATTTGGAACAGGACTTATGTGTTCTAGAGATTTAAATAATACAGCTGCTCCTGCTTGGTTCAAGCTGGGGAGGCCTAGGATTTTTCTTTTTATTTTCCCATAGTTACAAAACAGTTTCAATATTTTATAAGGAGTTTAGTCCACACAGAATAAAGTAATTGATACAAGCAATTTCAGTTCCCTTTATTATAACAAATCTCAAGTGTGAAACCTCCTGAGCTAATTATCAGCAAAAAAATAAAGGTTTTTTTAGTATAACTAGGTTCTCAGTTAATTTTACAGTTGAGTGAAAATATCGTTTAAATGGGGATAGCATTACAGTTATACCTATTGTATCAGCCTTATTCTGGTGTGGGAGAGAAGCAAATTTCCTAGAGGTTGCTGTTGCAAACTGCTCATTCTGAGACCTTTCTTCTGAATGCCTGCCTCCCTCTTCAGTACAATAGTGAGAAGGAAAGTGTAAGTGGGAATGCTTATGCTGTGGGGAAAAGCAGTAGCCATGGGGATTGCATAAGCTTTGGAGTCAGAAAATATGCAAGCTATAATGAATGGGTGGAGAGAGAACTGGCCAAGCCTATGGATCCAACCATAACTAATAAGAAATGTCAGGACAAAATAAGTTTTTCTTTGTTCCAAATCACAGAGTGTTGCCTGCTACTTTATCAACAAAGCAGGACTTAAAAATTTATAGTTACTTAATAAATACTACAGAGACCATATGTGGGAAAGAAATATCAGGGCTGCTAAATCTTGCCATGTTTGCCTACACTGGAAGGGAGTTAACATCTAGTGCTTCATCTTAAAAATGATCATTTTGCTTAAAAATGTTGAATTACATGTAATGCACGTGGTTCAAGGAAGTATATTTTCTGATGGGCTTTATTAAAGGTTCAGAGAGTGAATTACACAGAGGCCAATTACGCATCTGTTTTTCTCTCACTAGTTTATTATTCAGTTAACTGTAATGGTGTCAGTCCTTTGGTCTGAGACTGAAACCGCTTACAGACATGTAACTAAATGAAGAATTAATTTAACTGCTGATGCACTCAAATGGGGAGCATGCAATCTATTAGGTTTTCTCCTGTACAAAGGAGATTAGAGCAGCATAAATATGTTTTCAGCTCAGATTCTCAAAGAAGAAGGTGCCAATTCTTGCAAATGTAACTGTTGCTAACAGCACCCTCAGAACAAAATAGCAAAGTAATTAATGTTAGAGCAATGCTTCACATTCAGTGTTCAGTACATGCCTCAACATGGCTGGAAATGCTCTCAGATTACCTACTTTTCTCATTCACTGCAGCCAAAACTTAATGTTGTTTATCCATTCCCCACCCCATTTTCTGCAGAAATGACTGCTTTTATGGAGTAAGTCAGAGCCAGTAAACTAGACTGAGTTAGTAAAATGCAAGAGAAATTTGTGAAAAAAATAGGTTATTTGCATATAATCCAATCCTCCAGAGGTGAATAAATATAAAGACTCACCTGGAGTTTTCATTGAAAGTTTTATTTTACAAAATGTTACCAACTAAATATCAGAATCAAGGGGTTCTTGAGTCACTACCTGTGCTTAAAGGATATTTTCACCTTCTTCTGTAGCATGTGCCACGGCTCCTTTGCTAGTAGATTCTCTGGACTTTAAAGTTTTTAAATTGTGATTTGAGGACTTTAATAACTCAGTCATAGGTTAGAGGTTTACTACAGGAGTGGATGGGTGAGGTTTTGTGGGCTGCATTGTGCAGGTGGTCAAACTAGCTCAGTGGTTTTCAAACCATGGGTTGCAGCCCCTCTCTGTGATGTGCCTGAGGACCCCTACCCCAATTGAAAGAAGCCGCCCAAAGCAACTCCTTTCAGTGGTGGCTGGGGCAGGGGTTCCCAGCGATGCCACAAAAAGAAGAGCTTTGGGCTTCTTTTGGCTGTGTGCCTAGGGACACTCCTCTACCCAGCCATGGGTGTTGCCAGATTTTCTGTTAGTGGCAACTTTTTTCAGTGGAGGGGGCTGCTGCGTGGCTGAGGGACTGGAGAGAAGTGGCTGCCATAGGGGCAATGAAGGTTGGTGACCCCTGACCCTGTGCCAGTTTGTGGGCATAAATGAATTTTTTCAGTTGGGTCCTGAGGAAAAATGTTTGAATACCACTGGACTAGATGATCATATTGGTCTCTTTTGACCTTAGAGTCTATGAGATTAGAAAACTAAACTATTTCAGTACCATGCCACAAGTTAATGAAATTGGGCAGCAAAATGCATCATAAAATCCTCAGTAGGGCACTACACAAGCACTGCATTTTCAGGAAGGAAGAGACCTTCGTCTTCTCTGGGATGTGGGATTGCAGAAGAGTTCAGCTCAGATGGTGCCCTGAGAGATCATACTGTAACGTCAGTTCCAGAGCAGCTGAAAATGTTTGGAGTGTGCAGGGATAATAAATGTATTGGCTTGATCAGTACCTGCTGCAATGCAGCCTGCATTCTCCTTCTATCTGTGTTGTATTAGTTACCTGACAGGCTGGAGGGAATTCCATGAGTTTGCTACCAGCTGCAGGGAGAGACAGATGTTCAGATTTACAGTGAAGCACAACAAATGCCTTCAGCAAGAAACTATTAATGCTGCTAGTCAGAGAAAGCCCCATGGTGCTCCATACTGCAGTAAGACCCAAAATAAATAACTGCTGGAATTTTTTTTTCTCTCTTCAGGTGGAGAGCAGCAGTACACTCTCTCTCAACTAAACAATGTTCCACTTATGTTCTTTACCTTTTAATGATCCCTCAAATTCCTCCTAAGATCTAAAAGTGAATGGTAGTGGTAATAATAAAACTTGGCATATCCCATTTTATTTTATTGCATCTGAGTTTCTGCATTAACTTTCTCTAATTCCATTGGGGGATCTCTGCCAGAAAAAAAGAGAATAAGAAACCTTTGCCATAACAATAAGCTTAGTGTGTGGAGGGACTGTCTCGTCTGCCGACTTTTCCCCAAGGAAATGCACTAGGACTGCAGCTGTACCATGATGTTTGGCAGAGAACAGGAAATTAACTCAGAAGTT
The DNA here is from genome assembly GCA_007922195.1 of Podocnemis expansa. Classification (NCBI taxonomy): domain Eukaryota; kingdom Metazoa; phylum Chordata; order Testudines; family Podocnemididae; genus Podocnemis; species Podocnemis expansa. The sequence goes on from ML681963.1 coordinate 21,513,102, forward strand.
ACTGTAGGAACAGAACGCTTTCCCAGGGTGCTGTCTTCACATATCCTCCAAGCAGGCTTATGTGGTCCTCAGTCAGGGCCAGATTGAGCCTGGTCATGTCTCCATTCAGTGCCTTCAGTTGTTACACCCACGTAGGAATGCTCTTTTGGGATATGAGCCTTGAAATAAATCAACGACAACTTAAAAGACGATACTGTCATTTGTAAGAAAACATACTTAAGGCCAAGAAATAAAAATGTAAACCTATTTAGTCAGAAGTAAATAATGCAAAATAAATAAAGGTTTCCAACAGACTGAACTGAAGCAAACTTTTATTTTAGTAATATTTTTGCCTATCTTTTTGTTGCTGTCTCCTTGTAGCTCTCATTTTTGGACCCAGTAAGAAGCTCTTTTCATTGATTTCAGCACATTTGGTAGGGGTTCCTCTCAAGTAGACAGAATACCAAACTAGGTGGATCATTGGTCTGTTCTGACCTATTAGATTAGTTCTTATCAATGAATTTTGAAAGGAAATTTTGACTTGTGGGAAGATTTAAGATATGAGGAATATTTTTAAAACAGCTGTGGTGCTCTAGCAAGTGGTGTTGGGAATTGAGTAAGTGCCTGTGACTGCTTTGTTTTGAAATGATTATGCAAATATACCCGCTGACAAACACATCTACCAATCCAAATGCTACGGGAGGAACACTAATGACCCTTTTCTTCAAGTGGTGTCCCCGTGGGTGGTCCTCTTAGTTGTGGCAATGCCTTTGTATCTGAAGTCTGAGATTTTCAATAGTAGTGCCAGCTGGGCCACACGTGTGCACTTACTCTGCCCAGCACATTGTACGGGAAACATAAATAGTACTGTGCATATTGGCCACCCTCTGTTCCTTCTCTGCTGCCTGAGGTCTCTGATGGAACCTTTAGTAGAGCCAGTTTCTTTCTCCTCAAATACTCTAATACTTATCTTTACCTTAGATAGCTAGTTTTTTGGGTTTTTTTAAAATTTTTTTCTCTCTCTCTTTTCCTTTTCCCTTAAAAAAAAAAACCACCCCTTTCTCCCAACTACTCTATTTTCCACATCTATGGGTGCTAGTTTAGAGTAGCATTTTCATTTTCTTGCTTCCCCCTCCCCACATCTCTATAGGGAAACTAACCCTGTCACCTTTATGCCCAGATCTCTTGGATTTAGGAGGTACTTATCATGTGGGGCTGCCTTTTTATTAATGGATGGCCATGCACACAGTATTTGTTGTCTGGGAGAGGGGTATATTCCCATACATGCTCCCACTGCCTTAGTCTCAAAGCCAGGGCAAGGAAAGACAAGGATATTAGGCTAATATTTATCCTAATGGAAAAGTCCCTTTGACCAGCATCACGCTTGGGCTCTCAGTTCTTCCTGGAAAGACCTTCACAGTTGGCAACATTATCTATTGATCACCTCACTTCACACCCAACCAAGAAAAAAGCAGCCTCTGACTGAGTCACCCTCTCCTCAGTTTCTGAGGCACAAACCTCCAGAATGCTCCAGGGCTAGATCTGTGGTGTCAGTGAAGAGGCCTGTTTCCTCAGTCTTTGGTGAAGGACCTGAAGAACACACTTGTGACAATGACCAAACATCAGCACCACCCTTTATCTGTGGTGGCCAAATAGAGCCCTCTATTTCATTTTCAGGCCTGATACCATTCCTGCCCCCAAATGAACCATTGGCACAGATATCAGTGTCATCAAAATCTTTGGCACCGACAAAATCATCAGTCACAAAGATGGTATTGCCAAAAGCTTGGGCACTGACAGAAACATTGGAGCCAGCATCTGTATCAACCATACTAACAGCGACAAGCAGATCCTAGGCGCCACTTGCTGGCCATACCACAGCATATTGCTCTACACTATGGATACCATAAGGGTCACAGGACTTCAGATACTCTTTGGACTTAGGGGTATCTGATACCCAAGAATCTCCACTTCTGAGTTATGTCTTAACACAAGTCTCACAATCTTCCAAATTCAGCTGTGTTTCATTCTCACCATCAGCTTCAGGCCTATTACCACTTGCCTACCCCTCAACATTATCAGAGAGCCCAGTCTTGGCAAAGTATTCTTTGGATGCAGCCAGGGCCAGATTAACCTGCTCTGGGCATCCTGGGCTTCTCTCCACTGTGGGACCCCCTGCCTGGGGCCCCTTGACCATAGCCCCCCAGGTCACAGAGGCTAGCCCCCACCTCCACTGCTGCTGGGGTTGGACCCTGGGGCCAGAGGGCACTCCTGCCACCACCTTCCTGTGGCCAGTCTGCCTCAGGGCAGAGGAGCAGGACTGGCTGGCATGCAGTAGACCCTGAAAGGCCACAGTTGGGGCCTCACCACAGGCCAGCTGGCCCCACCCCCCAGGTACAAACAGGTGCTGGCTCACCCTGCTCCCAGGGGCAGACCAGCTGGCCCAGGGGCATGGCAAAGCACAGAGCCTGGCCTCTGGACCAGGGCCTTTCTGCACCTGCACAGCTGGCAGAGCAGGAGCACAATCAGCACTGAGCCAGGTGGGGGTGGGTGGGTGGAATATTTCAGTGGTTTTAGGGACTGGAGCCCAGGCCCCCCCTTTCACACAGGGTGTCAGCTTTTCCTTTCAGACAGGGTCTAGTGCTTAAGCCCCTAAAGCCCTTTAGATAATCCCGCCCTGGATGCAGCCCCACATTCTGCTACATGAAAGTGGCTCTGTTGGGACCCATGGGTTATGTACAGAGCTCAGTTCAGCAGTCCGCCACCAGAGTAGATACAGTGTCCACCATCCATCCCATACTCATCTCTCTCAGGACCTCCACATATACAGGTTCCACAAATACTACAGGAGGAAGAACAGGATGGTGAACACAACCATGAAGTGTCACTTAATATACTTTTAATCATTCTCACTGGATGAGGCCATCATGTTACCTCACTCCATAGCAGCCAATGAATTTAAACACTGCCAGCAATTATTCCTCAGGAGTGTTATGGCCTATGTATACAATTAGAGGAGGTCAAAGAACAACAATATGAACTTATTGACATCACCACACCTCTTATATTAAATATTGAGCTACTCATCAGTGGAGCAGTCCTGGCATCAGCCAATCTCCTATGGTAGAGCCCAGTTTCTATCCCAACAACAGGCAAATGTGCAGATAGAAAATATTATGTCAGGAAATAATGAGGTTTTTTTTTCCCCCCCTACTGAAACTCCCTGGTAGTGAATGCTGTGCACAAGAAGAACCACCCACGCCAACCTATTTGAAAAAGTCCTATTCTTCTACAACACTTCAGTTTTGTATCTTCAATTATGAGGTTCTTGTGGTCAGATGTAACTGTAACAATTATTTAAAACTGGACTTCCCACGGGGCAAAAAAGAACAATTTTTGCCACTGATATCAGAAAGCCATCTCATAGCCCACACAGCTCTAGAGATTGCCCTAGATTCAACTGATTTGGCAGCTAGAGCCATCACTACTGCTGTACGTGTGAGATGTGCACCCTCATTACACCTCTCAGAATTCCCAAGGGAGGTGCAAATGACAGTCAAGGATTTACATGTAAAGAGCAAAAACTCTTTTCAGCATACAGGGTAACTCTTTACATTCTGTGAAGAATTCCAGGGTCACATTAAGAGCTTTGGGTATGTACACCCCCAACTGAAGAGAAGATGAAGACAGAAGCTTCCTCCGAGATCCAGACCTAACCATGCTATCCAGACAGGCAATCTGACGACCAGCAACACCAACACCCTTCTAACGAGCACAAAAATTGTAGACAGCCCACTGTACAAGGGGCTGTATCTTGTGCATCTTCTAATAAACAAGTTTTGAAGTTGTTGTCAAGGCCCTGTGACAAAGTGGGGGAGCTCAGTCACTGCGGGTCCTGCTCTTTAGGTCTTGGCAGCCCGCTGGAGCCCAGCTTTCCCACCTCCAAACCCTCAAACTTATAGTTCCCCAGTCCCTCCTGCCCTGAGGTTGGGCTCTCCAGCCTACAAGGTGCAGGGTCTGGGGCCCTAAGGTCTCTCTGGGCAAGGTTGTCCTGGCTACCTGTATCTCCCAGGTAGTGGTAGCAACAACTGTTAGTTAGCTTCATCCACCTCAGCTCTTCTTCACTCTGCTTCGCTCTGTTCTGCTCTGTTACAAACACACACTCCACTCCACTCCACTCCACTCCTAGCTCCTCCTCTTCCAAATGCCACACCTAAAATTCTCTCCCTGCCGGGCTGCAACAGGGACTTTTTATCTTTTACCCATTAATTGACGTCAGATGCTACAACTGACTCCAGGCTCCATAATTAGAATCAGGTGCCTTAATTGGCTCAAATCAGCCCCACCCCAGATACCCTGGGAACAGGGCTTTGCTAAGTCTGGGGCTAACACATCTACTTTCCAGCACCATCCTGTAGCACTCAGGTCTGACTGTCACAGACCCAAGAACATCCATTCTGTTCCACCAGTTCACAGCACAAAGAGAGTATCAGTTTGGCAACTGACTACATCCTTTCCTAATATCTTGGAAGCTTATTACTTTGGATTGATGGGTCATGGAAATAATCAAGGAAGGATATTCCACCTCCTTCCTAACTACACTGTTTCATCCCCTACCCTCACTGTCCTTCTTCAGAGACTCTTCTTATGAGGTAGTTCTCAGCAAGGAATAAAATCACCTTCTGCAACTGGGAGCCATGAAACTGGTCTCTGCACAATACAGGGACCAAAGATTTTACTCCCACTGTTTCCTGGTTCAGAAGAAATCCAGTGGGTGGTGCCCTATCCTAGAATTTTGCAATTTAAAACTCTAAAATTGCAACACTTCAAGTTGATCACCATAACTACTATCATACCAGCACTGGAATAGGGGGACTGGTTCTCAGCCCTTGATCTGCAGGATTCCTACTTCCACATCACTGTACATCTTGCTCACAGATGCTTCTTACGATTTAATGTCAGCAACATCCATTTTCAATACAAGTTTCTACCTTTCAGCCTACCAACTGCACCATGAATTTTCTCCAATATACTAGCAGTAGTAGCAGCTCATCTAAGAAAGACAGGAATTATCATTTTACCATCCTTAGATGACTGCCTCCTCAAAGCTCATCTGAAGCTGAAGCTCTGACTAAGTAAAATTTATTTTACTGCATAGCAGATGAGACATCGCCAGACACACACATACCCAGAAATGGAACAGATTACAACGTTGTGTGCCCCAGCGCATGTCCAGGTGATTTGTCCCTTGCTCTAGACTATTTTTTCCAACTCAGACAGACTATCTAAAAATTCCATTAGGCTATGTTTACACTTGGAAGGTTAGTTCAAAATTAACTTAATTTGAACCAATTAATTCAAACTAATAATGATTAGTTTGAATTAAGCTAATTCAAATTAACAGGGCCACCCTAGAAAAACCAGTTCAAATTAGCATGTCCATGGATGGACATGCTAGTTCGAATTAGGAGAGGGGCACCATTGGGAGGTATGGCAAGATGGCTCCCAAGTAGGGCCACGCCCCCAGCCAATATATAGAAAGAGGAAGTCACCCTGGGAGGAAGAAGGTCAAAAAGCATTAATTTGAATTAATTGTTAATTCAAATTAACACAACCACATTGGGTTAATTTAAATTAATAAATTTGAATTAACCCTTACTTTGAATTTAAGCCAGGTTTTATAACTTTGAAGTAAGCTTTTATTAATTCAAACTTAGGAATTCCTTAGTTTGAATTAGTAAAAGCCAGTGTAGCCATGCTTTAATTTAATTCAAATTAATCCTCATTAATTCAAATTAAATTGTAAGTGTAGACATACCCTTAATGTCCTTGTGGTAGCCTTCATCACCTTTTCATTACCCTGTTGATGGATGGTCAATATTCATCCATCTGCTCTTTAAATGCTTTCTAAAAGGAATTCAAAATCTTTACCTACATGTACAAGCTCCCCCTCCTATCTGAGACCCCCACCCTAGACCTTTGGTCCCTAATGAGACCTCTCTTTGAGCCAATGGCAACATGCCTGCTTTTGTACCTGACTATGAAAACAGCTTTCCTTGTTACCATTAATGCAGCCCAAAGGCTGGGAGAGATCTCAGCCTTTTGTGGCTCACCCACCGTACAGTGTGACAGAGTCACACTTGGTCCATATACCAAATTCTTACCCAAAGTTATGACTTCTTTTTATTTGAACCAACCCATACACTTTCCTACCCCCCCCAACAGCGTAATAATTCACAGCTTTCCATACCAGGGATATGAGGCATGCATTATTATTCTATCTTGAGAGGATGTGACCATTCAGAAAGTCACCACATCACTTTATCTCCACTATTGAGAGGTCCAAGGGCAGTGATGTAGCAAAATAATGCCTTTCCAAATGGATCTCACAGTGCATTCACATATCATAATACACAGGCTCCTACCTCAGTTAAAACACACTCCCCATGTGCAGTATCAACATCCATCACCTTTCTGAACAGTGTTCTCACTAATGACATACGTAAGGCAGCCACATGGGCATCCTCAGATACCTTTGCTCCATTTGAGGCAGGACTCCTCTGCAGATGCTATTTTTGGATACATAGTATTGTCTACCACTTTATGAGCCATTCTGAACTCCTGATCTTCCAACTAGGAGCATTGCTGTGTAGTCACCAACACTAGACCGTCCATGAGGACATCACCAAAGAAGAGGAGGTACTCATCTTGTGCGGTAATTGAGGTTCTTCTAGATATGTGTTCCTATGTACTCCCCTGGCTGCCCTCCTTCCCTTTGCTTCAGAGTTGAACTTGTGACTGTGTGGCAGAGAAGGAACTGAGGACATCTGGACCACGCAGTGCTATTTATACTCCCCATGCACTCTGCAAGGCAGGGGAAATGTGCTAGTGGTCACTCCTATTGAAGATCTCTGACTCCAGGTGCAAAGGTACTGCCACACCTGCAGCAGAACACTCATGTGGGCACACGCTGCAAAGAAACTCAGTTACTGCACAAGTTGAGTAACCCATTTTTACCTTTTCTTCAGTAAGGAGAGTGATTGTGCAAGCATAATATTAGCATCTGCATAGAGAATAAATATTTCATTGTGGATTCTTTAGATTAGCAGAAAAGTATAACATGATCCAATGGCAGGAAGTTGAAGTTTGACATATTCAAACTGGAAATAAAGCACACATTTGTAATGGTGAAAGTAATTAACCATTGGAACAATTTAACCAACACAATGATGAATTCTCTATTGCTTACAATTGTTTAGTCAGATTGGATGTTTTTTTCCTAAAAGAATTGTTCAGAGGTGGTTCTATGGCCTGTATTCTACAGGCAGTCAGATTAGATGATGACAATGGAATCGTTGAATCAATGAAATCTATGAAAGCAGCAGTCTGATGGTCAGTGAGAGCCTGGTGCTGTCAAAGCCAAGATGTATACAGATCTTAGCCTACAGAGACAGATGATGGAGCAATGTTTAGATACAGTTGAGGACATTTGACCATACTGTAGAATATTGATTTTAATTAAATTGGCTCAGATTATGATTTAGGATTTTTCTTTTGCTGTCAAAGTCAGTTTGTTACTAGAGTCCAGAGACAGATCAGACAGAAGGCAAAATGTAAAAAATGCCTGAGTAAATTTACTTTGCTAAACTATTTGGTCATTTTTAAAAATGAACCGCTATTACGTTACTATGCTGCCATGTAAATTCCACTTGAGAGACAGAATTCCCAAACGTTTGTTCTTAAAGTGTTATGATTTATTATTATTTATTACCTATTGTTTTGTCTTGTTTTTGATCATTCTCCCCTCTCCTCTTACTGTTAATTGATTTCATTCATTTATTATGTAGTGTTTTAGAGTGGCTGGGGCAGTGACATTTACTGTGCCTGGTAAAGTAGGGACTGAATTGAGTGTGGCCTTGAGATGCTACAATGATGGAAATAATAAAGTTAATATTTGGATAATGTGGCTTGAAATTAAACGGTAATTTTCTTAAATGTTTGGAAGTTTATAGTAATAGTAAATTTAATGTTTTTCTTCTGTAAGAAGTTGGATGTAATGTTATTGGGAGCCATCCAATGGTGCTACAGCAGATGCTAGTTGCTGATTCTGTTTATATTATGTATAAGCTGTTAGATCATGGAGAGATGCACAGTCACTGTGTTGAAGTTCCTTATGGAAACTAAGCATATTATTAAGAGAGCTTCTTTCCCTGACTGTCTAGCTGAGAATCAGCTTCTGCCCACATGTTACCTTCATGAAGTGGATAAAACATTATGAAATGCTACATCTCAGTATCTCTTTCTCCTCTGAGTACATCATGTCAAGTGTTCAGTGGTTGTATTTCTGGCTGTGCGTAATTCAGAACAGATATGAACCTGAAGTCTTGGCCATTTGTGGTCATTAATGGTTTTAAAAAACATAGTCCTTAACCAGGTTGATCATTCTGTCTGCCTAAACACTACTCTGATTGACCATTTTTCATTTCCTTGAATCATTGTATTATGATGTTCTGCATTATCAAATGTATGCCATAATTCACCCCAGATATGTTTGTTTTTTTTTAAGGGGTGACATTACCCCTATATAAAAACAGAGCTTTCATTGCAATATTAACAGACATTGTTGGTAGAGTATTAGAGTACTTTGGGATTATTAGACAGATCATACTCTGTATAAATATAATACATCAGGATCTCTATACCATTCCACCAATCAAGTGCATTCTTTATCAATTATTTACTTTATTTATTTATTTGAAGATGTTAAGAAACTCTTGCAAACTATAGATAAGGTAATGGTTTGAAGGGGGAAAAACATGGAGTCTTGTGGCACTTAACAGCTAACAGATTTATTTATTGCATGAGCTTTCATGAGAGAAAATCCCACTTTGTAAACCTGTTAGTCTTTAAGTGTACAAGACTCTTTGTTTTTTGCTTTACTAGACTAACATGACTGCCCCTTTGGAACTTGGTTTGAAGAGGGCGGATGATCCTGTGGTTAAGCGACTTGACTAAGGCTCAGGAGATACTTTGTTTTGACACAGTGTGTGTCACCATGGGTAAATCACTTAGTATCTTTCCTTGATCCAGGAGAGCACATCTGTTGAAATCAGTGGATTGTGAACACATGCTAAAAATTAAGTGCTTTGCAGAATCAATATTGTGTCTCAGCTTCCCACTTGTAAAATGGGGATGATAATATTTCTTTTCTCCCATCCTTTGTCTGCAAGGGTTAAAGTAAGGTGGAACTCACCAGAACGCCATTCCAGGGCCCCATTTTTTTGGGAGGAGCCAGCATTCCGGGGCCCCCAAAACTAGAGGAATGTCCCAAACGCAGCATTCCGGGGCCCCTAAAAATAGAATCAGCAGCCAGAATGCAGTGTCCAAGGGGATAGCCGTGTTAGTCTAGTCCAGCAAAAAAACCAAGGAGTCATGTGGCACTTTAAGACTTCAAAGCATCTGACGAAGTGGGATTTCCTCCCACGAAAGCTCATGCGAAAAATAAATCTGTTAGTCTTAAAGTGCCACACGACTCCTTGTTTTAGAATGCAGTGTGCCAGTGTGTTCTGCCTTACTATTCCTGTGAAGTTTTAGAAGTCTTCCAGCTGGCAGAGAGCTTCCACGAGGCTGAGAGCTTTTAAAACGCCCGCCCTGAGCATGCTCAGTCAGAGCTGGCTCAGGGTGGGAGGAGCAGTCCATGAGGTGGC